>CM035807.1:81840440-82020440 GCA_020466095.1 Chlorops oryzae
ATAAAAATTTTCGATTGAAATAGAAAATCACAATGAAATTATTTGAGTCCTAATGGAAAAATAAATCGTTAAAAAATTTCAAAAAAAAAATTATAAAAACAAATATATGAAAGGGCCCAAGAAAGAGAACAACGACTTTCGCCATTATGGAGCATAATGTATGGAAAAAAAAAATCTATTTTTAGATCACACATTATTTCCAATAAAATTTTGTCGACTATCGATTTTACTGTCGACATAACTAGTTAGGGGAAAAGTTTTCGTAATTTCTCTTATCAAAATATTTCCGAAGACGTGGTAAGTGTCAATTTGTGTAATTATTATTACCCCCCAAAAAAAAAAAAAACTTGTTATACAAAGTGGCCTCAAATTTTGATCAAATAAAAACTTCATGAATTTCAATCATTTCTTCAAAATATTCTCGAGTGGTCAAAAACTACTTGAGCTAGACTTAACGTAACTAAAATTTATGTACAAAGGAAACCATAAAAATATCGAAACGTGAAACTATGTCGCAATAAATTTCACTTTGCCATTCGAACGAACAGCAGCTCTGGACGACGTAGGTTCCAGGTTTTGACATTCCATGTAACGTGGTCAGCTGCACTTCCTTGGCGTGTTTTATGCAACACCAAAAAGAAATTTCAACGGAAAAGCAATGTCACTAATGTGCAAGAACTTTTTGTGAAGGGAAACTTACATCCTTCAAATGTAGCTCGGAAATTGGCAAAATTTTTATAGAAGTCATTTTGTAGAATTTTTTTCCCCTTTCTATTATTAGGTCCTTGTTAATATTCGTTGCAAGTTCTTAATTTTTTTTTTTTTTTTGTGATACAGGCCAGAAGAAAAAACATTTCTTAAAACTTTTATTTAACTTTTCATACATAAAAAGAGACGTGTCAACCAAAAAAGTGTTAATGTTACGTATGAATGGCTAAAAATGGGTTCTTTCATTGAGGAAAGCTCGTTGATACCGTTTTGTCCACAGCCAAGTTTAAAGTTCTTACCCGAAATGAGAAGGAAAAACTTAATATGCTTTAAATATGCTCTGAATTTTGCATTTAATTATATTAAAAAGTCTGGCGTAGGCGGGCCAATATAGTAATATTGGTAGGGCAACAAAAAATATTTAAATTCAGCACCCAAAATTATGCATTTAAGTATTCCGAATATTTCCTTAAGTCACAAATCTGTTTACTGTTATAGTTTTGCCCATTTTATCAGGTCTTGAGGAAGGATTTTGAAATTTGTGCAGATATCTTTAAAGCCTTAAATAAGCTCTTTTTATAATGCATTAAAATGATATTAACTGGTTTTTAAATTTTCAAATGCATACCTTAAGGTGAGGAATTTGAATATTTTATGTTGCCCTTCATATTAAAATAAAAAGCTCTGTAAGATGAAAAATTTATAGCATATTTAAAGGATAAAGTCTTGCCGGGTGAGCAAAGGCATGCGGCACCCTGGAAGGGATCCTGAAGTTTTGTTGGTTTTTCGATAGGTGGTATCTAAAAACACTGTAAGGACGACTTTTTAGTGTTCTATTTAGAAAATTCCTTGAGATATCTTTAAAAATACTTTTTTAGTAAGCCTTTTTTTTTAATTTTATATCTCAAAAACTAATTACGATAGGAAGATGAAACCAACTTTGGCTAATATAACACGGAATCTAAAAAAAAAAATTTTATTTTTACACTGAGAAAATTTTTTCACAAAACTAAAAATAAAATTTTAATTTTTTTTTTCAGTGTATTCCCAGTTTGACGCCAATTAAAATTTTTTTTTTTAAATAACTCGAAGTATTTGCTTTCATTTAAAAAAAGTTTGGTTCTAATTGGATGGAGCAACAGTGAGATTTTTAAAAAAGTGATAGTGCATATGGATGCTCTCAGTATTGACATGCTGCGGTAATCGTGCAGAAAAGGCATTTTTTAATAAAAACGCAAAAATCATCCGAAAAGGCGTAAAAAATAATGCTTTTTGTATTTTAAAATCTTATATCAAAATAAATGAAATAGTCGTTTTGATTGCGTATACATGATATACATATAACATTGCTCATACGTCGGGTGAGTTGCACGTTTACCGCAGCATGTCAATACTGAGAGCATCCATATGCACTAGCACTTTTTTGAAAATCTCACTGTTGTTCCATCCAATTAGAATGAAACTTGTTTTTAAATGAAAGCAAATACTTCGAGTTATTTAAAAAAAAAAAATTTTAATTGGCGTCAAACTGGGAATACACTGAAAAAAAAATTAAAATTTTATTTTTAGTTTTGTGAAAAAATTTTCTCAGTGTAAAAATTTAATTAAATTTTTTTTAGATTCCGTGTTATATTAGCAATTGGCCATCGTTTGTTTCATCTTCCTATATTAATTGGGTTTTGAGATATAAAATTTAAAAAGAACGGGTTACTAAAAAAGGATTTTCAAGGATAACTCAAGGAATTTTCGAAATAGAACACTAAAAAGTCGTCCTTACAGTGTTTTTAGATACCACCTATCGAAAAATCAACAAAACTTCAAAATCCTTTTTAGGGTGCCGCAGTCCGCCAGACCCTTTGCAGCTTTGCAGACTCAAAAAAGTATCAAGAAGAGCCTGGATGCAGTTATTGTACTCCAAGGAGCTGTTCAGTTTTGTTTTTCCTTCATTACAATCAAGCTTCGTACAAGTTTGAGGCAATGAGCCAGAAACGGTAAGCAAATATGCGAGTCAGCAACATTTTTCTAGGTACTGACATCAGAATTTTATTGACATTCAATGACCTCAAAAATGTGTCACATTGCAAATAAATTTATAATTATAAGCAAAACAGAACCCTCCATTTGGAAGATCATTATCCGTTTATTTATTGAATTACTACAACTACTACTTCTGCTGCTGCTGCTGCTGTGGAGCATATAATATTTTTTTTAATAATTCATTTTTATTCTATTTTTCTAGCGAAAAAATTATACAGCATCATTTTTGAAAGCAGTCAAATGCAAATTATTGCATAGTGACGATAAAATCCTCGACTTTTTTTCGTACACAAATGCAATAATACTAATTATGACACAAACATTGTCATAAATAATTATCGAAAAAATGACAAGCTGGCATTATCATTAGCCAACAATGGCCTAACGAGAAATTTATACAGTCTTAATTAAATGCAATTATGCAAATCTCCTTCAAAAAAGCGCATCTATAAGTTAAAATGTTTTACTAAGTAAATGGCAAAACAAAAACTTCATATTGATGAAGGTGACTTTCTCGTGCTGTTTCACAACACATGCATACACACACAAGTATGTGTGTATTCGCTTGTGTTTACATCGGTATTTATGCTCTCGTTAAACGTTTTACGACGCTGTGAATTCGTTCACCTGTCGATTGTCGAAGTGTTGTTGTATATAGCGTCACCAAAAACAATGAAATTTATGGAAAAAAATCAACACAAATGAACACATTCACTCACACAAACTCACAGCAGCTCAGATGAACGAACTATATTTTTTTTTTTTTGTTTTGTGTTATAATTTTCGTTTTGTCGAAAACGAAGCTAGAGCGTAACAAAAACGCCGAAGGAACAAAAAATCAGAGCAATTTAATACGAAAATTGCGTGCTTAGAAAACACTAAACTGAAAGGAAAATTGCTACGCTCGGCTTTGGCGATTCGGAAGGCGGGCGGATTGAAGAAGTTTCATTTTGCAAGCGGTTTTTATACAAAACAATAATTTAGGGAAAATAAGTTTCTTTTTTCTCTACCTCTCTCTCTCTCTCTCTCGTCTCTCTCTCTCTCTCTCTCTTTCTCTCTCTAAATACATAAGAACAAAAAATGTTGTATATGTCTAAAAAGGTTCAAGGACCTATAAGTAATGTAAGGTAAAAAAAAATAACCATTGATATAATTGGGGGGATACATCATGAAAAATGAAAAAAATCAAGCCAGTCAGCCACAAAGTAACTCATAAAGCGAGACACCAATCACACGAGGTAAGCAAAAGAAAACTTTTTTAAGGGGGAATAGTAGAGAGAATTGCGCTCTGATTTTGGTTTGATTTCGTAAAATCAAAAAAATAGAAGATTTGTCACTGGGCAATTATCCTCTCTCAATTCAGGCTCAAAAATGCTCATTCACAGTCCAGTATAATGAGGGTAAGGTGGCTCGAAAATTGTACATTTCGAAGATCTCTTAGCTCCGCAAAAGACGTCCTAAGCAGTTCAGGCTGAAGCTGAAATTGGACCGCAGCCGGTTTTTCCGCAAACTCAAAGGAAGAAAAAATTTACCCCTGAATTAGAAATTTTTCTCTACGTTTATGATCAATTTATATCTCATATTACCTTATCCTTTAGATTCTTCTATTTTTAGTAACAAAAAAATTCGTTAAATTTTTTCACTTCATAAATTTTTTTGTTCCTAATCGGGGACTAAATCATTTTATAATGATTGCATCCATTTAACCATAACGATAAGCGGCAATTTAAGTGACCATTACTTTCTATATGAAACCCGACACGTATTCAATGTTCCACATATAAAACAAATAAGGGCGCTTTAGTCGGGCGAACCTAACAATACAATACCCGACACAGATAAGCGGTCATGATACAAGAAAACAAGATAGCGCCACTTTAGCCGATGATGTCACAAATACAAAATGAGAGCTTCGTTGTTGTTGTTGTTTTGCATGCTAAGCCCAACGTCACAACTATACTTTAGCATGGGAAACAACAACATTGCGAATGCTACAAAATAGCAGTACCCGAAGTGGCGCTTTCTTGCTCTCTTTGTATCATGATAAGCGATAAGCTTTTTTCAAGTACGCCCCACAACCACGACCATTAAATTATAGCATTGTGGAGTTGTGTACGCCCTCCTTTCTAATTTATTTAAGGAATTTCAAAGAACTTTAACCCAAAGCTAAGTATAAGCTCTTTCTTTGAAATGTTCCGAAAAATTTAAATTTTGGAGCAGTTTCTGCGATTTTTAAAACAGGCCCCCTAGTACCTATAAAAATTTTCTGCTCTGGTCCATAGTCAAAATTGTTCCACTACTTTTGTCTCGGCTAATATTCATATCATATTTGTGAAGTTAGCTCAACTTTTTTGATAAGAAAACTATAATGTATCTAAAAACTGACGGACAGATAGACAGACAGTTGGACATAACAGTACAGACAGACATCAGATGATCGATATTAATATCTCGCTGATCATTGTCTAGAAACCAATTTTGTATAAAGGTTCTTATATAGCCAGGTTCTGTCTATAACCAATTCACACAGCCTCACGAACACAATGTACCCTCGACACAAATTGTGTCGGGCTAACCTTTCGTTGCCGCGCTCATACAGATATTTTTTTTTACAGCTTAACGACTTTGGCTGCGTGTACATCGGATCAAACGAAACGTTTTCGTTTCGTTAGTCAAGAAAACGGTTTTGATTTCAAAACACACCAAGCGAAACCAAAAGTCAAAATCAAAACGTTTTGTTTTCTTGTTTCGCTTGGTGGGTTTTGAAACGAAAGGAACGGCCAGTTATCGGCAACGAAACGTGATTTCGTTTCATTCGGTGTGCACGCAGCCTTTCACGCAATTTATTCATTGTTCTATGGCAAAAAAATGGGTAAAAAATCAGCTATAGACAATTTGAGGAAAAAACAAATTCAAAATGCTCCGAATTAATGACTTCAGCCGGAATATTCGTTGGGAGGAAAAAAAGTTAATTAAATGAACATTTCAAATATAACAACGTCGAATCAGATGGACGTTCTCTGAATATTTCTGCTATCAAAACTTTCATCAACCACTAACAAAGGACTTCGCAGTCATGGCAATCGGAAAAAATTCTTGGTAAAAAAAAACGAGGAAAATGAACAGCGCTTCTGAGATTTTTAATGGTAATGCCGTTAGTGATTCTCAAAATAGGATAACTTTTATCCATTGAAACCATAGAAGTTTGAAAGCCTTTTGTTTCGGAGAAAATATTGCACGCTTTTTTCCCAGAAATTTCACATGTTTTCCATGTGTTATTTGAAATATAATTCATAATGGAATTTCAACTTTCAATTGTCTTATGGAAAATCGACTGTACGATGTTTTTTTTAAATTATTCAAAAATGCTTCCAAATGAGGGAAAAAAGTCTTAAAATAAATCTCCAAGGAAACGAAAAATAATTTCTATAAACTAGAAAAAACTATAAAATAGAAAAAACAATCAAATCTCGGTTATCCGAGCATCGTTTTTCCAGATATCCGACTATCTGGATTCATTCTTCTCGGCTTTGTTGTAAGGACTTTATTGAATTTAGATGGATATTGGAACTTATTATGATTAAAAGTATGCAACTACCATGAAACTAGCGCTTTCCTCTTCAGTGTTGATCGCCATTAAAGCTGAACTCATCCTCGTGGTCAATTGAGGCAAAAAACCGTCGGGACAAAACCGAAGGACCAAGACAGAAGACTGAACTCAGAACGTCGCGACGATTGGTTAAGATTTTTTATAAATGAAATGCTGCCTCTGGCGCAATAGTTTTCATTATCGTGAAATTTTGTCCAATTCATTTATTTTGTTCTAGTATTTCCTCGACCTAGAAAGGACATTTAGATAGTTCTAGAGCCTCAGATCTTTGTGGATTAAAAAGGACTTATTGAAGACGCTGAGTCTCACCCTTCATAGGGGATCACATTCACTCATTAAATGAACTAAGTCCTCTTCGTCTGAAAGATAAAGACTGCATTCAAAGTTATCCAACAAGAGCATTTTGTGAAGCTTCTATTTAAGGCTAAAGTGGCGTGAAAGAAACCTTTTCTTTAATTGAAAGAAAAGCTACTAAGTTTTAATTATTGTATGATACGACTTTAAAATCGATTATCTAGATTCTCGATTATTCGGAATTCCCAAGATTTTTTATTTGGATAGTGAGGATTCTATTGTTCATTGTCGCGAGATTAAAATTCACTAATGATTTTCAAGAAAGAAATATATAACTTTAAAGCAGTTCAATTTGGAGATTTCCGACATTATGGGAAATGCAGTTTCAAATGATGCGCGCTCAAGAGAGCAATATTTCAACTAGAATTACCACTTAGAAATGATGTGAATTTGAGATCAGAAAAAATAAACTATTCCTCCAAAAATAGCAAAACCAAAAATCTCCACTTAGGAGAGAAAAATTATTGAGACAAAACTTATGCTTTAAGTAAAGGAGTTAAAATCCTTTTCATATCAAAATCTTTAATTCGATGACTAACGTGCCAATAAACTCATCTTTCCAGAAAACATTTTGTAAACCCAATTAAAAATAAAATTTCCATCATTCATCGAAGCTATAAAAACATTTCCGTGTGGTTTAGCGATAGCAAAAAGTATGTGAATCACTGAATATTGTCTGTAAACATATTTGTTTACGCTTTTTACCGATTCTTTATTTATTTGAGTCTCATATCAGTAAACAAACAATAAAAAAAAAAATATATAAAAAACAAAAAATAAATTTAAAAAAAAAACTAGGTGAGCAGCATACAAAAGCAATTGGCACCCTCGATTCGCAGTCACTTCGACAATTCGATTTCTGACTGACTGTTGTATGAGCAACGCATACACGCCTTCGAGTATGCACACAAAAATTTACGCACACACACACACAAATACGCTTTATGGATATGCCGAGCGCTTTATGCAGAAAGATATCGTGCTTCGCACCAAAAAATGATCCTTTATCCTTCTGGCGGAAAAACCGACATTGGCGAAAGAAGAGTCAACTATCGACTGACGAGTTAACGAATGAATGAACGAATGAATGAATGAACGAATGGAACGAATGAACGAACGAATTGAATGAAATCGCATATGTCTGAGTGCATCGCGGATGGTTGGCGTATTAAGACGGGACTTTTTTATTTTAATTTGATTTTCCATTTAAATCACAGATGCGGAGTTTCAGAATCGACAACAACAAAAAAGAAGAGAGAGAAAAAAAAACACACCTGCATAAATCTGATTACTCTTATTGAATTATTGAAGCTGAATAGCTTCTGGTAAAAATATGAAGTACACAGGTATTCAGATGATTTTTTAGGCTGTGAAATTCTTTAAATAAAAAGTTAAAATTAAAATTGGCTACAAAATCAACTGAACTGGAATCCCACAAGTGGTTTGCTTTTGTTAACATTCGTGTACATTCATGCTGCATTGATTCGTTTTTTCTTTATATGAGAGCGATGGGATTCTTTGGAGATATCAAAAGGGTAAAAGGATAAGAGCTTTTTATTTGTAAGATTCTCTTATGGTAAGGAAGGATAGAATATCAACTTATGGGAAAAAAAAAATTCAAAAAACATATGAAAGAATATCGTACAGGTCTATGGACGTGTATGAATTAAATTTAGGTACCTATTTATGATAGAATGGATTTGGAGAAAGCTACAATCTAGTGACTGTTATCGCATGTTCTTTGTGGATTGCTTTGCATTTCGGAAAGGTTTATAACCCTCGAATTCATCAACTCTGATCGTGTGTATTCCAATCCCTTATCAATCAAAACGAGACAATTTTTAATACTTTTTCAATGCAATGAATCGAGGCCTGAATTTATGAAGAGCTCTCCTGAATGGTAGCGTTCTTTCTATGAACCTCTTTTAAAACTTTAGTTATCAAAAGCCATATAAAAAGAAGATGGAGTTTTGACCCTTAAAATCTTTTGAAATATCTTAAGAGTTTTCAATGGAAAAACTTATGAGACTGATTAATAATAACAAAGTAATGAAAAGGCTTGACCTCAATTACAACTCATTGCGGTATGATGAAATTATTCTCATATATTTTTGTTTCCTCGCAATATTCTTTTGCCATTCGAATCATACCTTACCATGCCAAATTTCATAGCTGATATATTAAAAATTCTTGCATTGCTCTCTTGTTTTAAAGCATTTTTTTTCGGCTTTATTTGCACGTGGTAGTATTCGAGGATCGAAATGTTTGATGATGATTATTGGATTACCAATTTTAATGGTGAAAATTTTCATGTGAATTAAATTATTGTTGCACAGTTATTTTTATGTGCATAGTGGGACTACTGTTTAATACCGACTTCGAACGGAAATTGCTAGCAAACAAGATCTTTATATCTTTTCATCGATGGACTCGACACAAACAAACCAAGTAATATTAACTATTGTAGAAAAAAAAGAGAAAAAACATCTTTAATTCAATGTCGGTTTTTTGTTCAATATTTCTGTTCCACGCAAAAATCCTTCGTAACAAAAGTACCCGACACAATAATAAATTTTCACATCGTCCATGGATCATTCGATATGATGATGAATATTTGGCATTTCAATGTGGATTTACGAAACCTCACTGCGGCCCCAGTTCAGGCGTGTAAACATTTAAAACGCTTCATTAATTTTTGCCGGAAGTACTGCCACTCACTCAGGGGTTGTGTGGATGTGTGTTTGTGGGGAGTTTTCGAGTATGTGTATATACGTTGCATGAATGATTTTGCTGGGTTCACCGCAGTAACAGCGGCAGCAGCTCACATCACGTTACGCTCATCTTTCATGTTTGTGGGTGTGATGATGTGCATTAACACATTGCCATATATACATACATACATGAACAATAGGAATGGAAAGGTCCTCTTCTGCGTGATCGTATGAATTTGTGGTTAAATTGAATTGTTTCAATTTAACACTTGATTAAACTGATACGAGAACTACTCTCATATTGTAAATGGACCTTACTTGATGGTTTACTTGAAAAATAAAAGAATTAAATAGCTTCATATTTTCTTAAATTTAATTTACTGACAAAGTTCAAAATAATTGTTAGAGATTGTCATTTATATTAAAAATGAATTAATGACAAAATCCCCGTTGGCTCAGGGGATAGTTTATACGCTTCCAAGCCTATAAAAAAGTTTCTTTGAAAGCTATTTGCCGTTCGGAGTTGGCGTTAAACTGTAGGTTCCACTCTTCCTACTAGAGTGATAAAGACACCGACAGGTCGGCACTTACTGATATCACAAAAGGACCTATTTTTGTGCCTTTATGAGCCTTAACTATGTTATCATATTACTAACCTAGCTACCTACGCCGGCACTTCTCAAATGCAGAATAAAGATGATCGCAATTTGGAGTTCTTTCTGTAATGCTGCAAACAAATTTATGACATTTAATTACCTTATTGAATCCCCACAAATATTCTTCATAGAATTTCGGATGCATCGTCCATTTAATTTTTGCTATCATTGTTCAAACATTGAAGAGAAGCAATTGTATTTTTTCCATAAGGGAAAAAGCAACCCTTTTCTAAATGAATATTCCCCTGCAATTTTTCCTCCAGAAATTTTTCACCACGAAAAAAACGAAGTGTTCTAAGCATCAATAAAGAAAAGAATGTGATGACCTTAGCTTTAAAATGTTCGAAGTTCTTATTCCCTTTATATTCCCTTCCCCGGGAAAATTCGACGGGAATATTTTGAATCGGAACGATTATATTTTCTTCACATACCCTAAAGTTCACATTTAAAACATAAAACTTAAAGCTTTAAAGAAAATAACAAGCAAAAAATATGAAAAAAAAAACTCTGCAAATATTTATAAAATCATGTCGCCAGTGTGAAAGCATTCTTAAAATTCACACAATCCAGTTAGAAGGTAAGTGCTCTCCTCCAACATACGTACAACAATGCGGGACTCCGAAGCGTACGTGTCTATTACAATTCAATTCGGCAAGACAGTAATAGAGCGTATGCATACACAACACACACACATACTCAGCCCAAAGAAGTCCTAATGCAGAAAGTCTAAAAACCTAGTAATGGCATAAAGCCTCAAAGCCTAAACGACGACAATAGAAAAATTTGTTCTGCTGTAGCATTATGCAACGAAAACATTTCAGCCTCAGCGTTGGAAGAATTGAAAGAAGTGCCACTAACACACAAACAAACAAAACAAACACAATAAAGGGTGTTATAGTCAGGCGAACCTGACTATGAAATGCCCGACACCGATAAAGGGTTAACTATATTGTATGTTTGAACAGTTTTTAAAACAGACCAAAACGACGAACATTAGGAAAAATTATTCTGGAGATTTTTTAAGGGGAAAAAATGCCTCATAGTCCGATGTTTGTTGTATTCCTTTAAGAAACCCGCCCTTTCGCCACGCCCATTTTGAGCAATTTCATTGGAAACTTACAGCCTGATTCTTAATATTTCCGGGGATCGAATTCCCGGGGAATTTAATTTCCTCGAGAGTAAACTTCTTCTTTCTTAAATATTTGGGTGATGATTCCAATAATTTTCCTTACCCTTTCTATTTAAAAAATAAGAATTTTTGTCTCGAGAAAATTAAATTCTCCGGGAACTCGTTCCCCGGGAATATTCAGAATCGGACTGTTAAATATACATAAGCGCGAATTAGAAAATTTCATTGAAATATCTCGAAAATCTCTTACTTTGGGGCAGTTTTTGGGATTTTTACGACAGACCCTAGTACTGGAGGTTCCCTAAATAATGGACCAATCAAGAATATTTTTGGAGAAGCATAAATATATGCCAAGTTCTTTCGTTCAAGTCCCATTTGAATTTCATGTGTAAGACAATTTTCGAATGACGCCCTTTTGCCACACCCACTTTCTATTTTTGGAAATTATATAACCCTTAAATAGGTTCAAATATTCAAAATTCAAGATTTTCTCAAAAAACTTCGGTCTTAGAACAGTTTCTGTGATTTTCTTAACAGACCCCAGTACTGGAGGTACCCTTAACCATGGTCCGATCGGGTCCAATCTCGAACTTGTTCTTACCCATGTCCCTGCAAACACGCATACCAATTTTGGTCAAGATAGCTCATTTCTTGCGATAAGAAAAACTCTGTAATGACAGACGGACAGACAGACAGACAGACAGGCAGACAGGTACAGATAGACAGACAGACATGGTTATATCGATTCTCCTGGTGACGCTTATCATTTCTATACACATTTTGTATGGTCTATATCGACTGGTACTGGGTGTTACACTCAACCGCACAAACGCAATAATCAAATATATGTATATTGTATGCATGTAAGTATGTACGTAGAAAAAAGGAAGCTAAATCACTAAAGCGCGAGGTCGAGGGCTCGTAACTACAAGTTTTTATGAATTCTAACAACGGTGGTTACACAAACAAACATGCATGGCCTTTCGGTTATTCCTTTGGGGGCTTTTGCAACAATACTTTCCGGTGGAGCAAAACATTTATGAGAGGAACGTACGTATGGGTACTTTGGCCTTTTCCGGTGTGGGTTGTGGTTGCAACGCAGAGATTTGTTTATGCGCAATGAAACGCGAAAGACAATTGTATAAATAGAAAATAAAGTGATGTGCTGGCAAGCCGGTTCTTAGAAAGGGGACGCGGGCGGGTGTCTTTGTCATTTGCAGTAGTCAAAGTTCCTAAGTAAGTGCACATAAATACAGTATTCTTTGGATATTCGTACCTGGAGAATGAGCTTTCTGTCTGCTCTCCAAACGTACTCGCTTTGGGTGTATTTCTTCTGGTGATTTCAATCGGAGATTCCGAATTCTTATTGCCATATGCTAAGCCGCTCTCGCGAGAGATTTGTTGACTTTTGTCTGAAATAAAAAGATTTACAATTTTAAAATGAGAAATTCTATTTTCATATTTTCAATTATTAACTGAGCTTACCTGAGCACACTTAAATAGAAACTACAGCGCCATTTGCTTTATTTCATTTCTCGCTATCGGGCCGCTGAGCGCTGTTTTCAGTCATATGCAGGGATATTTGTTTTGACTTGGATGCATACGTCACCACACAACGCAATCCATAGATTGTTTACGTTTTTTTTTTTTAACATGCCCGGATGGAGTTAGTTTGCCACATATTGGTCGACACGTTCTGTGTTCGAGTGTTCATGGTAGATAGTTATGCATAACGCTCGCTGATTTGTCTTCTTGTTCCGAGAATTTCTGAGAAGATCAACATTTGGTGAGGACTGCAATAAAGCATAAGCAAAACGTGGATTTATTAAAGTGATATCATTGTTCCCGATTTCAGTCGAATGTGAAGCGGCAACGAATAATTTGCCTACCTCAAGCGCCAAATAAACATTTAAGTGCGAGTTCCAATAGTGCGTGAGCTACGCAACGTTTGACGCTGCAGAGGCTTCGTGTGCGTGAAAATATGATTGCTTGCGTTTGATTAGCGAAGCATAACTTTAAACAGTAATCAAATCGGTACATACGAGTATTTAGGTGCATTTTTATACCCACGTAAGCGGGGTATATTAGTTTTGTGCGAATCTTGTAACAGGGAGAACTAAGCTCCGGAGATATAGACATATATATATAGAAATGATCAGGATCAAAAACTGAATCGATTTAGACATGTCCGTCTGTCCGTCTGTCCGTCTGTCCGTCCGTCCGTCTGTCCGTCTGTCCGTCCGTCCGTGGTCGGATCTCCTCCCAAACGGCTGGACCAATCAAGTCGAAATTTGGCACACAGGTATATCGGGATCCGAGTATGATCCTAAGTAAAAATGGGAGACATCCGCCCACTGCCACGCCCACAAATGAATATAATGTGTTTTCAGTAAAATGCTTGTAACTTGCGAACCACTCAACACATTCCATTGATATTTGGTGTACTGGTAAACTACAAAAAGGGACATCTCCTGGCAAAAAATGGACGCCGCTCTCCTCGAGCCACGCCCACAAATAAGCCCAAAAATAAGGGCTTATCGTAACTTGTGAAGTAAAAGGCGTATAAGCTTTAAATTCGCAACATAGGTTGACCAAGACGAATGAAAGGTGTAGGAAAAAATTTTATGAGGCCCGCCACTGCCACGCCCACAAATGGAGATTTTTCGTAACTTCCGAAGTAAAAAGCGTAGAAGCTTCAAATTCGCAGCATAGGTTGACCAAGGCAAATGAAAGGTGTAGGAACAAAAATGTATGTAGCCCGCCCACTTCCACGCCCACAAATAGAGAATTTTCATAACTTCCGAAGTAAAAGGCGTAGAAGCTTCAAATTCGCAACATAGGTTCACCAAGGCGAATGAAAGGTGTAGGAAAATTTTTTTTATGACCCGCCCACTGCCACGCCCACAAATGAAGATTTTTCGTAACTTCCGAAGTAAAAAGCGTAGAAGCTTCGAATTCGCAACATAGGTTCACCAAGGCGAATGAAAGGTGTACGAAAAAATGTTTTGTGTCCCGCCCACTGCCACGCCCACAAATAAAGATTTTTCGTAACTTCCGAAGTAAAAGGCGTAGAAGCTTCAAATTCGCAACATAGGTTCACCAAGGCGGATGAAAGGTGTAGGAAAATTTTTTTTATGGCCCGCCCACTGCCACGCCCACAAATGAAGATTTTTCGTAACTTTCGAAGTAAAAGGCGTAGAAGCTTCAAATTCGCAACATAGGTTCACCAAGGCGAATGAAAGGTGTAGGAAAATTTTTTTTATGGCCCGCCCACTGCCACGCCCACAAATGAAGATTTTTCGTAACTTCCGAGGTAAAAGGCGTAGAAGCTTCAAATTCGCAACATAGGTTCACCAAGGCGAATTAAAGGTGTAGGGAAATAATTTATGTTACCCTCCCACTGCCACGCCCACAAATAGAGAAGCAAAACAAAGTGCGCTCATAATGTCGGGACGCTGGGTATTTCAAAGTCGGGCTTGACCGACTTTAGCTTTCTTACTTGTTATTATTATTATTATTATTTAATGGCAGCGTAAAGAAACTAAGACTTTTTACGAAAAAAACATGACAAGAATCACGTAAATATACACATTTAAATATAAAAACAAATTATTTGTGAATATTAAATTCACATTTAAAGGAAAAGTATTTCAAAAAATACCAAGTACCTTAAAGTAAGTACTTAAAAGCTTCAACATCACAAAGCTTATAAGTATATATAAACAAATTTTGGGATACCTACTGCTGTTTGAAATATAAGAACAAAAATTAAATATTCGCCAGTTTTGAAATGATTCGTTGGTTTAGATGACAGAATAGAGCAAAACTCTCTTTATAACATTGCAGTGTAGTTAATAGTTATGAAACATTAAATTAAGCAAAATTATCGATCTTTTTCTTTTGGTCCGTCTTAATTTTTGGGGGAGTTCCTTTTTAAAATTCAATAGATAGCTCGAAAAATAAGAAGAAAGCCCATCAACATCAAGAAGATCAGTAGCTGAGTGAATAATGTAAGCGTCTAACTATTCTCATATATACATAATTGCACAAACTTGTAGAATTTCCGTAAATTTTTTGTATAGTTCGAGAATTTCGATAATGGACAGGTTTAATATCTTCAATAATCGATAATTTCAATAACCGATCATTTAAATAATCTGTATCTTCGGTAGTCAATTATTTCAATCATGTAGGAGTGTAGGTCTAACTGTCGACGTCGAAAAGGCTCTGCCGCTAATAAGAAATTCACCATTAGGCAGGTATAGGAAATTCAACTCTTTCGAGAAATTCACCAGAAAGTTACCAACAATAGAGTCCGACCGAACCTTCGGTTTCGGTTTCGGTTCGGCCACCGAATCTTTAAAAAAACCGAATATTCGGTTTCGGTTGAAAAATTTGACTTCGGTCGGACTCTAACCAACAACCATACAGGTAGACACAAAATGACACTATGATGCCACTTGCAAGAAAATTATCAAAGAAACACGGCGTCGGCTTCGGTTTTTTAACAGGTTGGCTGATAAGTCCCCGGTCTGACACATAGATGGCGTCGCTAGTATTATATGCATATTATTTTTATATAGTGGCAACCTTAAAATGATTCGGGTCAAAATTTGACGTCTGTAAGTCAATTAGTTTGTGAGATAGAGCGTCTTTTGTGGAGCAACTTTTGTTATTGTGAAAAAAATTGAAAAAAAGGAATTTTGTGTTTTGATAAAATACTGTTTTCTGAAAGGAAAAAAAACAGTGGAAGCAAAAACTTGGCTTGATAATGAGTTTCCGGACTCTGCCCCAGGAAAATCAACAATAATTGATTGGTATGCAAAATTCAAGCGTGGTGAAATGAGCACGGAGGACGGTGAACGCAGTGGACGCCCGAAAGAGGTGGTTACCGACGAAAACATCAAAAAAAATTCACAAAATGATTTTGAATGACCGTAAAATGAAGTTGATCGAGATAGCAGAGGCCTTAAAGATGTCAAAGGAACGTGTTGGTCATATCATTCATCAATATTTGGATATGAAAAAGCTCTGTGCAAAATGGGTGCCGCGCGACCTCACATTTGACCAAAAACAACCACGTGTTGATGATTCTGAGCGGTGTTTGCAGCTGTTAAATCGCAAACACCCGAGTTTTTGCGTCGATATGTGACAATGGATGAAACATGGCTCTATCACTACACTCCTGAGTACAATCGACAGTCGGCTGAGTGGACAGCGATCGGTGAACCGTCTCCGAAGCGTGGAAAGACTCAAAAGTCCGCTGGCAAAGTAATGGCCTCTGTTTTTTGGGATGGGCATGGAATAATTTTTATCGATTATCTTGAGAAGGGAAAAACCCATCAGCAGTGACTATTATATGTCGTTATTGGAGCGTTTGAAGGTCGAAATCGCGGCAAAACGGCCCCATATGAAGAAGAAAAAAGTGTTGTTCCACCAAGACAACGCACCGTGCCACAAGTCATTGAGAACGATGGCAAAAATTCATGAATAAGGCTTCGAATTGCTTCCCCACCCACCGTATTCTCCAGATCCGGCTCCCAGCGACTTTTTCTTGTTCTCAGACCTCAAAAGGATGCTCGCAGGGAAAAAATTTGGCTGCAATGAAGAGGTGATCGCCGAAACTGAGGCCTATTTTGAGGCAAAACCGAAGGAGTACTACCAAAATGGTATAAAAAAATTGGAAGGTCGTTATAATCGTTGTATCGCTCTTGAAGGAAACTATGTTGAATAATAAAAACGAATTTTGACAAAAAAATGTGTCTTTCTTTGTTAGACCGGGGACTTATCAGCCAACCTGTTATATTGCTTGAAAATTTCATAATTGAAACTTTACTAAATGTATTGCGATATGTTTTTGCTCAATGTGCACGAATGTTTTCATTTTGAAATAAATTGACACACATTTTTGACTGCGGCTACGAATTTGATTGTACATAGAAATTTAGTATTTTTGCTCAAACAGTGTGATCAAAAAGTTATGTGCTCAGGGTAGGACTAAAAAAACCATTTTTATTTCTCCTTGATTAGTTTTATGTTTTTCAAGCTTTTCAATCATTTTATGAGTTTGGTAGATATTTTATATGTAATGTACTCGAAAATCTCCCAAAATTAAAAATAAAAGTGGCAATGCATTTCACCAGAGCAGAGCTAAATATTTCGCTGCCATAGCATGCTTCTCTTTTCCTCGTGCTATATGCATATGTTGAAGCAGCGTAGCTCTAACACATTGCAGGGATTAGGGAGAAGAAAAGTTACACCTACATTCCTACATGATTTCAATAATCGGTAATTTTTATAATCGATAATTTCAGTAGTAGGTTATTTCAATAATCGTTCATTTCAATAATTCCGATAATTTCGATAGTGATTAATTTCAGTAATCGATCACTTAGTTAATCGATTATTTCAATAGCCGATTAATTAAATAATCGATTATTTCAAAAATCGATCCTTTTAAAAGTCGATTATTTCACTAACCGATAATTTCATTATTCGATAATATAAGTAGTCAGTAATTTCAATAATCAATAATTTCAGTAGCCGATCATTTCAATAATTGATAATTTCTATAATCGATCATTGAGATAATCGAAAATTTTAATAACCAATAAATTCAATAAGAGATAATTTCATCAATCGATAGTTTGAATAGTCGATTATTTCAATAATCGATAATTGCAATAATCCGTAATCTTAATACTTAATCGATAATTTGGAGAATCGAAAGCGGCCATTTTTAAGCATCTATCCATTAAAAAAGAGCCGTCTGTCTGCACACGCACCACCTTTCCAAAGTTAAAGTAAATGTCAATGAATCAAAACTATCGATTGCAGGCCCGTGCGCACGGGGGGTTTTGGGGGTTCTAGCCCACCACTAGATTCAGTATCGTTATTCTGTTTCTACTAATTCCAGCTTAAAACCTTGAAGATTTACTTAAAGACGTACGACAAGATCAAAATCGATATTCATGCTTAAAGATTTCGATGGCAAAACTAATCTTTGGGAATAACATTTAACACCAGCGACTATTTTGGGTCACAGAGGACAATTTTGTAAAGACCATAACAATAAAATGTCAGCATAAAACTCCAGAAAACAATTTGATATGCGGCCAAAACACGTTAACAAGGCAGAAAAATGTCGTAAAAATAAAAAAAAAGATAAAAAGAAGAAAAGGAAACTCAAAAAATCACAAAAGTTACAAAAAATCGACTTGACATAATCATCACCATGAAAGAGCATCCTTTGGACGGTAGCACGTAAAGGATATTTTCCATCTACAGTCAGACGAGCATATTATCATTGCAAAGTACTGGCTGAACGTAGGACGAGTCGGCAGGATATTCGAGTGCTCGAATGCTACCAAGCAGGCGTAACACGAGGTCGCCAAAAGGGCATCGAAAAAGGAAAGGAAGCAACAGTGTTTTTTATTTAATTTTTTCTTTTTTTTTTGGTGACTTTCGCCTTTTGTAACGTAACACGATAATAATACGTGACCAATTGATAAAGCCTCGACCAAATCATTGAGAGAACTTTTCAAACAGAAACAGAAAACAAACAAACTCATTGACAACTGCAAAGGATTTCGTTGTTTAAAGCGGAGAGAGAGATGGTGATAGAGAGGGAGAGATAGAGAGAGAGAGGGAAAGCGAGGGAAAGAGAGGGAAAAAGAGGGAGAGAGAGGAAAGAGAGGGAGAGTGAGTTAAAGAGAGTGAGAGAGGAAAAGTGAGGAAAAATGGGGAAAGAGAGGGAAAAAGAGGGAGAGAGAGGGAAAGCAAGGGAAAGAGAGGGAGAGATAGACAGAGTGACAGATAGATAAAGAGGGGGAGCGAGAGGAGGCGAATGACTTCTCCCACCAGATATTTCATTTAAATCGTTTGATTTATAGCTGCAGTGCATACACAAATCTTTGAATTCTCCGAATTTTCAAACACATACATATGAACATACATACAAACAATTATTCGAAAATGTTGTCAAGTACACAGAAATGAAGTCACCGACAATCCAACATGTCAACACAAAATGCTTTTGTCAATTAAAATTAAAATTTATTTTGTCGAAATTCTACAAATGGCTTTATCGTTCATTGTACTCCTGCCGTTCTGCAGCTGGTTAGTGCTAGTGGGTTTTACAACCGATAGCTGAGAGCGTTTTTTATTGAGCTCTCAGATCTGCATTGATTATCAAGAAACACATCAACAATTCAATGTTAGTTAGAATATAACAATATAAACGTCTCGACAGTGTCGTCTTCATCTGTCTGTCGGCTTGTCTGCATGAACGGAAAAGCTCTCCATGGTTTTGAGCATGCAATGCGCTTAATCCTTACATTGAACTTGTCTATCGTATACACGTTTATACATATATACATACATGCATATCATAAGGATATCAAATAATTCCATTCGGTGTTGAGCATTGTAATTGGAAATTGCCAATTCAAATTTATAAAGGTTTTCTTTTAAATATTAAATTAAAAGTTTTCTTCTTCTTTTTTTTTTGAGAATTGTCCTTTGACTTCCGGCATGTTGATTATTTGCATTTTAAACCCTATAGAGCTGAAAGCCTTTGGGTATTGTTGTGTCCATATACACCTGAATGAAATTATAATTAAGAAAAGAAGCTTCATAAAGTTTTAGTCTTGAATGGAATGAATTGCTACCAGGAAGCCAATGGAGTTGAGAAATAATTACTTATTGTGTCTGCCGGCATATTTGGTGTCTGAAAAATTTTGTTCGATTTCTAAGAAAATTATGCCCAAGATAAGTAAGTCTTAAATATTCTTTTATTAAGGGGCTATCTCCAGTTCTGTCAGAAATGAAAAACTTCATATGAAAAAACGCTTCAGAAATGAATCAGAAAAGTTTTTCTGAAAAGTTTTTTTAATATGAAGTTTTTCATTTCTGACAGAACTGGAGAGAGCCGCTTATCCAAAAAGAATACCCAAATCTTTAATAGATATATTTCTATGAATTTTAAGTTCGAATTCCATCCAATCGTATGGAATCGGTTTGAATCGACTGCGCTCCTCTTCTTTTGGAATTCAGACGCAAGGCCGGAAACACTCAGGTTGCATCGTATCCTGTCCTGACGTGACTGACAGGTAGCACTTTGTCAAAGCACAGCAACGTATCAGATGTTCTTATGTAAGTCATGAAGAACAAAAAAAATTTTTGCCTAATTGGAATGGTATATATGTATGTATAATATGCTTTGAAATGCACAATAAAAATATAGCTTTAACATGCATCAAATTTTAAGTTATGTGCTAAAATTCTCAGAAGCTTTAAAATTTTGTTGAACTAAAAATGTTTCAAAATTGAAACTCTTCAGGCACTCCAAAAGCGCTGATGAGTCTCCTGCGGTTCAAGCTCATATAATTTCTAATATTCAAAAATATTCAAACTGAAATTTAATTTTATTTTGAGATGAAAAATTCAAAATCAAAGTATTAATTTAAAACATTTTTACGATTACAGTCCCTGGTCAATCGAACTTTTAGATATGGGCAGTCCCAGTGAGGGTAATTTGTGACCTCGGATTCGCTTGCCTCAAGGAAATTGTCGAGCTCTATACATATAAAGGTCATAAACCTTCTTCAAGTAGATGCCGGAGAGATATCCCCTCGGTTAAATATTAGGTGTCTTCACACAAATTGTTCTACTCTGTTTCAACTCTCCAAATTCGTTGAGGACCATTGTGAATGATTTATTAAGATTAATTTCTAATCTATCATATTCTTTCAATCATTTGTCTACCTTTTATTCATTTTCGCACGCATCTCTTACCCCGAGAGAAATAATTACATTAATTTATTATAATTCTTTTTTGTTCTTATAAAAAACTTTATCCATCAATCAATAAACTAAATCAAAATGATATTGGGAAAAATAACGAACTGCTTTAGAAATTATGTTAAAGAAAATGCAACATTTCCCGATATGATATCGTTTCGAAGGTAGAAAACTTCTCCAAACTTTTTGGTCACACACATGAATCAGTGAAGAATTTTTGCTCTTCTCCAAGTTTTATCCTGCACGAAAAAAAGAAGGAAAAAAAGAATCGAAACTGAATAGGAAAAAAGATTCACACAATTTCGGCTGGTTTTTTCGGCTTCAATAGTTTGAAGGCCAGAAGATTTGATAGCACATAAAAATACTCTAAGACCTACATATAATAAAAGTTTTTCAATCGCAAAACATGGACGAATATATCTTGAACAATATACACACGACCGCAAGTACTCACACACACACCCACACACGTCTTCAGTTGCATGTGTGCACAAGGAACTATCCCAGCAAACATTTTCTATCGTGGAACAGTGTTCCGCGACTGGCCACGGCGATGTTTAGCTCGCACGCAACCGTTGCTTTGTTATCGCGGAATAGTGAAGCTTGTTAGGCAGTTGTCCGGTAGCCCGACACTGTTTGGGAAGAGCAATTGGCGATACATTAAAAACATCGCGGAATAGTCCCATAGACGATGTTTCAGCAAATGTGTTCCTTATATATTGCTGAAACATCTTCTAGGCCAATTATATATATATATTTTTTTTTTGTTATTTAAATTTTATTATAATTTTACGCATAAGAAATTAGAGTAATCCAGTTAATAATGAAAAACTTATTCTATTGTTTTTTGTTTAAGATCTCGCTTTTTCATGCGGCTCTTGGAATGTATTAAATGTTGCTGCAGAATTGAAGAAAATTTTTTTTCATCCGAAGTGGAAAAATTTTTGGAAGCAGGCACCTGTATTTTAAAAAATTATATTAACTTCAAATTATATTTAAAAAGGTTAACAAAAATTGTGCTATTTTGAGGGAAAAAATACACCTTTATCCTTTGTATCCTTTAGAATGTATACACTCGTCGATCCAAATCCTTACAGAACTAACTATCAAAATTTATTTTTGATCTAATAACAAAATCAAGGACTACTTTATTGAATAAAGCAAAAGCTACAATAACACAAAGTATATATTAGAAAAACATTGTATAAACCTGTTCCAAAAGTAACTTCGGCAATGCTCGTCTGGAAGATGAATACGCAATGTATTGCGGATTGCTGGCGTAACGTTCGTCAAAGCAATATATTTTTTTTTACATATACTTTGTTGGTAGAGTTGAGAAAACATCGCCTTTTGTTCTTCTAGAAAAGGTCGCGTAAACATATTCTGGCAAACGTTCGCTAAAGCATAGGCTAAATGTTTGCTGGATCGATGATGAATCGACTGGCGTGTTGGCCCTTGTAAACATGTGAATAAATTCACACCAATTTTGAATATTGTAGGAAAATATCGATGGCGTGAAGGACTTTCTAAGGAAGTCCTTTTTCTTTTATTTTCTAACATTACTAGAGTTTGTTTTTCCTTAAAAAGACTTGTGCTTCTTCACCTTAAAGAATGCGATAGAGGGAGATAAAGAAAGAGGAGGGGAAAGCTAATAATTGTAACAGTTTAAATAACATAAGCTTACAAGAGCATTCCACGTACGGGACAAATAATATTTATGACATTTTTTATGTTTAAATATTTAATTGATTGAAAAGATTATTTTAATGTACTCATATTAAGAAACTTAACAGGATATAAGGTACCCTTCGAAAGTTTTTGAGTAATTATATTATTTTTTGTGTGTCCTACAGTAATTAAGCGGAGGATATTTCAATAGGTACATAAAAAATTTTAATTGGAAGAGATTTTTTTTTTTTTTGCTTTGGGCTTTGGGTTCAACTCCCAGCTGAGGTCGTGGATGTTTTTGTCGGTTTTTCTGTTTCGGTTCTTCTTCGTTTTCCCATTGTTCTTGGTATCACAACGGGCCCATATGAGGTCAAAGTGGGTCAGCCTTAGTGGCAGACACACAAACCTAATCTAACGTATCTGTGAACTAATGTAATTGAGCTCTCACCTAAATAATGTTCAGGCAACGTTGCAGAGAACTATTTCGGGAGAGTTATTTGGCGTGTAATAATACGTAATCGTATATCGTTTCCTCCCCATACGATCTGATTCTCTAAAATAAAGTTTCGTTTCTTTATCCTCAGTTCATGATATTTTAGGATACCTCAAGTATCGAATAGGCAATCGAATAATATCATATCTTATTCGATACATATGTTCGTATATATTGAATGAATACTTTTTAAAGAAATTCGTGTAAAAACTTTTTCTTCAGCGCATCAACTTTCAGTAACTTCAAAGGCATCTAGTCGGACGTTTTATCCAGAGAAAGATAAGATACCACTCAACATAATCATAATCTGAAGTATACTCCTTTGGAAGCATTCGTAATTCCGCTTTTTTCTCCTTGCCAAGTAAGTAAGTAAATAAAATAGCAAGAAGTAAGTAAGTAAGTACGTATGTTAGTAGAATTCTTCGAGTGCATAGACCGTAAGAGTAAGCCTCACGCCACAATTTCACTACATAAAGTGTCATTAAGTGAAGTGAAGCTGCTTAAGCTGAATCAAGTAGAAGCGCACAGCTATGCAAGTTAGTGACGTTATATTTTGGTTTCCGTTTCCGCTTCTGCTTCTACTTTCTACTTTCCGCTTTCCTTGCCAACAACACAACCGAGCACATGAATGCTTGAGAAAATAAAAAAAAAATATATAAATTTACTTGCCTTCGCAGACAAAATGATGACGCGTCGGACTTCATAAATGCTGATTATCTCAGTTCTTCGCGATTCTCATTTTCATTTTTTTGGTTTTATTTTGATTTTTCTTTTATTTTGAACTCTTGTTATCCCCTTATATTTTTGTTTTGTTTTATTTTGTTTTGTTGACTGTTTTGTTTGTATTTAAGATTGCATCACATTTTGTTGATTTGTGTATTCGAGTGGTTTTTATTTATCTTTTGACTGAAAAGCTGCATTTAACTGTTTCCGGTTTCCCGATTTTACAATCCAAACGAAACGATTCCTTACGACGTAATTACAGCATTCGACTGATGAATATTGAAATGGGTTGGGCTATTCGCATTGGATATGGATGCGGTTATTATTTCGATCGTTTTTGTTGATTTTTCGCATTAAATTACATTCAAAAGTAGTCGGATAACATTCAATATTTGTCGAGAGTCCATCATTAGAGTAGAGTAAGTGGAAGAGGAAAAAATTTATGCTTGTAAGGATCTGAAGGGTCTGTGAAATAT
The DNA here is from genome assembly GCA_020466095.1 of Chlorops oryzae. NCBI lineage: Eukaryota > Metazoa > Arthropoda > Insecta > Diptera > Chloropidae > Chlorops > Chlorops oryzae. Next base: position 81,864,807 of record CM035807.1, read on the forward strand.
ATAGATAGACAGGCGATATAATCAGTGGGTAATTATAACAATAAACAAATAACAATAAACAATTTCAAACATCCCTATTCTTAATAAATTGTGGAAAGTTATTTCACCCGAATTGATTTTTTCGCCATTTTTGAAAAGTGGAATCATGATTTCCGGTCGAAAATTTGTTCACCTCGAAACATTTTGTATTAATCGAATATCAACAGCTGATTTTGAAAATGCTGAAAATTTTCAGCGGCCGAATTCGATTCGGTTTGGAGCTTTAATGGAGAAAACGGAAGAAACTGAAATTGACCATGTCAACGTGGAACAAACAATACGCCGGAAATGAAGAAATGATTTTAATCATTTGATTCTTCTGATGCTGTTATTGGAACCATTTTGTGGGGTCCACCACCAGTTGTCTTCAGTTGTGATTTCGCACATAGCGTTTCAAGTCGTTCTACACTTATTTCCAATTCAAATGTGGTTTTGATGGGCGACGTTTAAAACTGCTTAAAGCTCCTTCCAAACCCCTTCAGCAATAATTTCTTGCAATCGACGCGATCATTTTATTTTTACTTCGGACATGTAGATTCTTAGTATGTGCTCAGGGCATAGGTACATATACAATTATACATATGTAGGTATGTATGCATACCATTTTCGCAAAAAATTGTAGTCAAATCGTAATCCACAGAAAGTTCTAAGAAAAATTCCCTAAGAAACCATGGCCCTAAAATGAAGCCCTGTTCCGCACAAATCGAACTCGAAATTTATCAATGACGATAGTTTAATCGAAATGTTTTTTAATTTTTTTTTTTCATGAAAACTTATCGCCATTGATAAATTTCGAGGTATCTACCAGTTTCGTCTTCGAAGTAGGTGTTGCCAATGTTCGAAATCTTGGTTGAGATTCGGGGACTATATGCCGCTCATCGTTAATCACAGTCAAAACGAGACTCTCAACCGATTTGTTGGGCCAATTAAAGGAGCCAGATCAATACGATTCGGACAGAGGCAGATCCAGACAAAATTCTAGAGGGGAGGAAATCCTGAATACAACTTATATTGTGTGATAGGCCAAGGAATAGGTGACGTCAGAGAGATGTTAAGTTTATAGATTTGTTTATTTTGACTCTTCCCTAAGTGAAGCACCCACGCCTTTATCCTTTCCATCTCTCTGTCCGTTCATTTTTCTATTTACCCATAGGGCTGTTAACAAATTACTTCCCGAACTTGTCAACGACTCAAAAATAAATCAATACCACAACTCAATGAGTTGGATTTATTTTTGGTTTAATATTGAAGGACTAAGAAAATAACTATGTGGGCGTATCAATAACATATAAATGAAGGGACTGAATTAAGCTCTTCAAATCAGAGTTTTAATTCAGGCGATTGTATTTTCAAAACCTCAAAATTTTAACCGATTTCAAGTAGGAGAATTTATAAAGAGGTCTATTTGTTACTTTGCGTCAAATCGAACGCTTCAAGTATTGGAAAGAATTAAAGAGACAAACATATTTATGGGCACAGGTGCCCGATGGCACAAGAGAGAATATCATCATTTATTTAACAACTTGTCTAACACTTCCTTTAATTCTGACTTATCCGATGGGCTCTTTTCTGACCAATTTCGACAAATTAGAATTCATTTATTTCCCACTGAAAGGGTAATGTTTCAATATCAAAAATTTCATGTTTAGTTCTCTAATTAACTGAGAAAATAACTGCATGCAAAATCGTAGGTACCCTATTACAGGAACCATAGAAAAACAAACAATTATCCTGACAAAATTTACGGAAAATAAGTAAATATATGCATGCAATAGTCCAAAAATAATAAAGTTTCGTTGTCGACTCGAAGAATTTTTTCATAATTTTATTCCATTCGAAACCTTGCCTGGCACCTAGATACATATGCATATGTTCATTTGGCGTTGATTTCATAGAGTATTGTGAATGGTCGTAGAAAATTGCATGGTTCTCCCTATACTTTGGACTGTGCAATCCGTTGGGGCTACTCATTCGCTTAGATGCACAAATTAGTAATTGGAATTGTGAAGCGTGTTGACTACTAATTATTTGCTACGTTTAAAAAGCGGAATAATAAGTGTAGACCAACATCGATCGAGTTGCTTACAAATTATAGGAACACGGAAATCCTTTGGAAAAATCTTGACTTACTTACACTTCGTACCTTCGCTGTTCGTTTTTGAGAACAATGCCGCTTATGTATTTGATATTCACCATTTCTATAGAGCTCCTTAAACCAGAAATTTTCTTCACCACACCTTAACATCAGAAGGTGGAAAAGCACCACGAACACATACCATCGTCTCCTACTGTCAAAATTTGCCTCCTTTTTCCCTTTTTTCTTTCTTTTTTTTGTTTTTTTTTTTTTCTTTTTGCTTCACATTGTCTTTCTAAACAGCATTGAGGAAAAAAATAAATAAGAATGACTAAACATGCGCAGCACCGCATTCATCTAGTAGGGGCTAAATGCTCCACGTGGCATCCTTGCTGATGGCAACAACAAAAACGTGGCGCTTTTAGACGATGAGAAAAGAAAGAACGACAAAAAAAAAATAATACCAATAACAAAAGTAAGTGTTGATGGACAAAAAAAAAACACTTTGTCAACTCACCCTTACCATATAGGCAAGCGTTAAATGGGTGTTGCCCTACATTTTGATTCGAAGCGAATATTGAAAAAATATGAATATATAAATACTATATACTCGCTTATGAAGCGTGTCAGTGAAGGTGTAAATGAGCGGACATAAGGCTTACGAACGCCAAAACAGACAGAACAATCCAACATTCTTAGGAGCGATTTGCAGTGTGAGAATATTTTTATGTAGCATGCCTTTGGGCGTTTTCTTTTTGTAAATTTTTTATTTCCTGTTCGATTGAGGGACTTTCAATTGAATATTTTGAAAATTTTAATCTTTAATCGAAAATATTGTTTTGAAATAATTTTATAGAAAATAGAACTTGGAAAATCATCCCTAAAAAAGCAAAAAAAAAAATACAACTTGAGAATATCCTACACATATATGTGTAATTCTGAAAAAATGTACTCTGAGATATACCAAGTAATTCTTCCGAAAACACCGTTATGATAAAATGCCGCATTAGAGAGCTATACCCATTTAGAACTCAAAAATCATCTACTCTTTTTGTTATGTTTTTATTTTTTATATAAAAATCCCTAAAGTATGCTTCGAAATACTTAAAATACTTACAAAAAAATTTATGATTTTGGAGCTTTAATTGGTTATAACTTCCTAATGCGAGATTTTATAATAACGGTGTTTTGGGAAGAATTTCTTTGCATATCTCAGAGTACATTTTTGTGTTAGCTTAGAATACCAAACTTTATCGCATACATAGATATGGACCAAAAAGCGGTCAAAAAAACTTTTTAAATTTTTTTGCCTGAAGTTAAACCGGTCACTCACCTTGCTTTTTCGACTACCATAGAGTAATCAATTTTTTACTTTGAAACTTTGTTGAAATGTCAAATTTCCATACAAAAATTGAATTTAAACAATGATTTAAAGGGTCTGGCGGGTTGCGGCATCATGAAAGGATTTTTAAATTTTGTTGATTTTTCGATAGGTGTCATCTAAAAACACTGTGGAGACTACTTTTGAGATTTTTATTTTGAACGGTCCTTGAAATATCCTTAAAAATCCTTTTTTAATAAGCCTTTTTTCAATATTTTACATCTCAAAAACTAATTAAGATAAGAAGATGAAACAAACGTTGGCTAATATAACAGGAAATCAAAAAAAAAATTTATTTTTACACTGAGAAAAATTTTTCCACAAAACCAAAGACAGTTTTAACAATTTTTTTCAGTGTATTCTCAGTTGGACGCCACTCTACAAATTTAAAAAAAAAATACCTTTAGTATTTGCTTTCATTTAAAAAAAAGTTTCATTCAAATTAAATGGCGCAACAGTGAGATATTCAAAAAATTACAAGTGCACATAGAGGCTCTAGTACTAATATCCAATACAATTGTGCGAAAATGATACAAAACACATTACTCATACGGCATGTTTTTAAAAATTTAATATCTCCAGAAATAACTAAGATAAAAAGTTGAAACAAACAGTGACTTATTGTTCATAAAACAAGGTATTTTTTTAAAATATTCAAAAGGTTTTACAAAAACTGAAATACACTGAAAACAATAGTTAAATTTTTGTTTTCTTTTTTGTGCAAAAATTTTTCTCAGTGTAAAATTTAAAAATAAATTTTCAATATTCCTTGTCTTATTAACATTAAGATTTGATTATGAATAAGGTGGTTTTGTAACTTTTATTTTTTTATTTTCAGGGCTCGGATTTTGTTTCTTTTATCAATTTAGAGCATACTTTATGGAGAAAAAATTTGATTCAACACACATAATGTTGGGATTTCGAATAAGTTTTCTAATTGTTTTGTTTATTGTTTTTTAAGTCAGACTTCTAGCTGAATAATAGCTAAGCTAGCTACTTTTTTATATTCCCTTTTTGTTCTTTATTGTTAATATTGTGCAACATTGTTTCTTTTTCTGTTGGTGTAAGCACTACTCATACGTATATAGCTTAGTCAGTCAGATTTAGCCGCCAGCGAGTACGCATCATAATACGATTGAAAAACATTATAAGAACCGCTAACAGTATAAAAAAAAAATATTATAAAAGTAACCGTCGCAACTAAACTTCATGAATTAACATATAAAATCAACATTGTCAATACTAATAATACGAACAATAAATTTGAAATTAAATTATAACCGTTTTCTGGTAATAAGTTCTAACACATAAAGTTAAGATTCAAATCGATTTTAAACTTCAATATTAATTCTTTTGATGTTAGAAAAGGGGTTTGAAGTTCCAATTCGCTAAACTTATTCCCAAAATGTTGGTAAGAAAATTTTCGCCCCATAAAATATACTTTAAATTTATAAAAGCAACAAAATCCGAGCCCAGCTTTTTTGCTTTTACTTTCTCACTGATAAAATTGTAATTTTTCAATAGACTTTGAAAAATAGACACTCATTTTATTTGGTAAAAAACTAATTTTTAATTAAAAATCTAACAAACAAAAAAAATTATTGCATACGATAGAATTTTTAGATGCTAATGAAAAACGAAATTCCATGAATTATCTATAAAGCTACTTACTTTTTAAGATTTAGAGATCTACAAAATCTTATTTTCTGGACCGATCTTAAGACTAAATGAGAAAAAGTCTCAGCGAGGTTAATTCTGTGAATTTTTATGCGTAATTTGTTCAAATCGGATCATAAATTGCTTAGTTCTGCACGAAAAAAGCTGAAATACCCCTTAAAAATTTCATTTTTCAAAAATTAATATAAGAACCAAAATTCCATAAAAAATTTTTTGTTGACAAGTGTAATGGGTTAAATAATATATGAAATATTTAAAATGTTCTAATGTAATAAACTGAACTTGAATCCAACCCCATCCGAACCAATATTTAGAGTAATTGAACACAGTGGTGAATTTCCATGATTCTCCTACAAGATTTCCCCAAGTCAAATAAGTTTTTCAAATGTACGTTCAACCAACGAGAGCCAAGGCAAACGGCATGAGAAAAGAGAACCAGTTGGAAAAGAGCAACAGCCGCGAAAGGACATACTGCTTGCTTTACTGAGCATCTAAGTATTTTACGTCTCTATGAATGACGGCGGATGATCCCTTGAAGTGCAATGAAATGTTCGCTTCTTACTTTATACTTTTATAGATTCTATAATGGAGTTGAGAAAACGCCTGTTACAGCTTACGCTGGGTAAATATTTGCATATGCTTATTTCGGGTTAATTGTGAAATTTACACTTCCTGTCGTCAACGTCGCCGTCGTCGTCGTTGTTATTGCCCTCATCGTCTTCGAATTCTGGTCCTTATGTCGTTGTCTGCAGCAGCACGTGCCTCCGGTGGAACTCACTTCTGGAGAGCAGAACATGAGGATATCTTATGAAGTTGGAACGGCGAATACGGGCCTCTGCAAGTGCAGGAAGTGAAAATTGAGTTGAATTTAATTAGGGGAAAATTCATTTTACTTGTATGCGAGTGTGCGCGTGTGTGCGTGTTTGCGTGCGCTTATATGTTCAAGTATTTGCATCCCAGTGCGGCATTTCCCTCATGTTAAATGAATAATCACTTTTAATGCCATAATGCGCCTGGGATTGTTTAAATGCTTTTTAAGTGGATTGTTTGCTAACAATATTAACGAACCAAATTACAAATACAATTATTATTAAATTATGTTCGTTATTCGAAGAATTTGTAATTATTTTCTTGATTCAATAGCGGCCGCTTATTTTAATTAATAATGCAATTAATCTTTTATGCCTGATTGCTATATTATTTGCACGGATTTTCTTGGCGATTGCCATAATCGAAATTTCTTAAATTTCAATAATTTCCAATATAATTTTGATTGGCTTTTTCTTTTTGACTCTTATAGCAATTAAATATCATATGAATGGTAAAAATATTTCTTCGTATGTCCATTTCGCGTTATTTCGAATTAAATTGATACAATTGAAATAGAAAATGAAAAGCAGTGAAATTAAAATGGAAAAGCTTTCAACGACAGCCATGGTCGCTGAGGCGTTCAAGCGTAGACAAATGAAATTTTATTGCTGATTTAAAAGTGAAAGTTTATTTATTTAAGCATGAATGAAATCGCTTCGAACGAGTCCTACGAATCAATGCCTTATGTGTTTGTAATTAGCGATGTGCAGGAAAAATATTTTCATATAATTTTTTTTTTTTAATACTTCGCGGCTCGAACAGAATTTATGCATATAAAGTTAATCATTTAATTAAAGGATAATTGACGTTAAAATATAAAAAAATAGATTTCTGTTTCATAAACGCCAGGATGAGTAAATTTTAATAATACTAGTAAATTTTATTTATTAATTTTAAAATTTTATAAGATTCTTTCAGGTTTGTAAATTTTACAAAATAAGCAGTTTTGCAAACTGGGAATCGACCTGTAGCCATTCTACCAAAAAAAAAAAAACAAAACAAAAAAAAACAGTTTATGGATTTGGTACATTTTTGAAGTACTTCTAAAAGCTGCGATCAAAATATATAGCCAGCAATTTTTCACACCGCCCATGCGTTGTATACGTATTGCCCTATATAAAAAAATGCTCATACGTCGCGTTCTCCTGCATTGATTCACATTGTTAATATTTCAGTGAATTTTAAGTGCACTTTTAACATTGAAAACATTTTTGTGATATCATATTCAATAAGTTGAATCAATCTTTCGATGTACATTCCAAAAATGCCTCTCCATAGGAAGTGAATTTTCAAAAAGGTTTTTATATCTGCTAGCCGTGGCGTTGATGGATACTGGTTAAGTCTTGACATGTTCGTATTTAGATTGAAGTTAGGAGCATTTTCTTTCCTCTCTATTTTTATTTTATATCCCTTCAATGTTCTTGCGATGGAAACCATTATGGTGTACGGGCTTGGCATACCCGCGAACCACAGCATACAGTTAAACATTACTGAAAATTGGGTATGGAATAGAACTGGTAGTGACTAGGGTCACGAAAGGTTGAGCAAATGATTTGTTAACTTGGTGCAGTGGGGATCATGAGCTTGATCTTTGGGAGGACCTTTGGTTGGAATCTCGCTTGGGCTGTCATTTTCGTATAGAAATATTGAAATGGGATAAATCTTGTATAGATATATATGAACACAGAGGTGAAGATGGCACAGAATCTACACCAAGGGCTTTGATGTTGGCTATATTCCTGTATGAGAGATAGAATTGGTACCTATACAGAACATACTTATGTGCAGTGGAATATTCAAAGTCAAAGAAAAAAGTTTTAAAAAAATGTTTCAAAAAGCTTCAAATATTTTTTCAATATATATAGCTACTTTAATCCTTAACGAATTTTTACGAGAAATTGTGGTGAAAAAAGTACAAAAACCAAGTGTCCTAAAAATAAGCAACATATGCCTGATAATTTATTTCTTTAATAATTTTCATTTCAACTCGCTCAGTGATTCTGCTGTGATATAACATGTCAGAACGTTCATTCACTGAACACATTCGATGATTTAATTAGCACAAGCCTTTGACCTGATGACCCTCATATTCATACAGAAGCGCTAATTAACTTGTCACAGCACAATGTGTTGAATGGGCTTCTTGGACTGACATTATATTCTACAAAATGATGACAAATATGTTTATTTGTTTGTTTGTTTTATTCTGAATATGAAGATACTAGTACACCTGGTCTCTAGTCTCTAATTAAGCTATTTATTACCTTCGAATTGTCTACATAAATTACTACAAAATTTGCAATTAACTACGATTTGTGAGTAATTTTTCACTAAGCCTTTCGAATAATAAAAACGCAAACTCATCTATGGAACCCCAAATCTTATCATCTTATGATACCAAAGCAAATGTAATAAGGTTCAATTATAATTGAATAAATAACTTATGCCAGTCGCCATATGCTTAACCCACATTACTCACACGAAGTACGCTAAAAAACTGGATTTTTTGCAATTTAAAGCCACTAGAGGAAATTTTTCTAGGTGAGTTTATTCAGCAGTTTTTTTCTCCTTTTCAATACCAACAACTTCGCTGAAGATACCAAAACTAAATTACCTACGGTTAACGAGTTACAGCTATGTCAAAAAATCGAAAAAGTGATCAAAATTGTTTCTGGGATCTACAACTTCAGTCGCGATGTGTCAAAAATGGCCTCTAACTTCGGAAAACGACTAGCCCCATTGAAACCAACGTACTTGAATTAGATTTACCCTATAGGAAAATATAAAACGCCCGAAGAAGGTGTTTCCCCTCAAAAAATTGTCCATCTCAAATTGATTGTATTCCTCTTATCTTAATGGAATATTAAAGTTCATATTTTGCACCATTGCACTGGCATAACAGAAAAATTATATACTTGTGTCTATTGTTGAAGTCAAAGTGACCTTAATGTCTGCCTCACTTTCCTTATTTGCTTCTACAAAGAGCATTATTCTTTAAACGAACACAAGAGCTTATGCCAATATGCCTTCACGAAGTCAAGCCAATGCATTCAGAGACTGGATTTGATGTGTCCTACAGCTTGTGGAAATGTTACACATGAAGTAACGCATCGCCCAAATTGCAGTAAAATCAATTGACATAAAATCTGAAATAATTTTCCAACGCCAATTTCTGAAAATTGAGCTCAAACAAATCTCTCCCCACTTTGCAGTATTGTAGTTTAATATCAAATTGACCTGCTGTGTAAATATGCTAAATCAATATTTGCACCTATGCAAGTTCATAATCAAAAAATAATTCTCAATGCTTTGGATGAAGACAAAAGGACAATCAATAGCATATTGCGATATCCTTTAAAACGTCTTTATTATATCGTAGGTACTTTGAAAGGGAAGACCTACAATCAAACTTTATTAGTTGGAAAGGATGTTTTTTGTGTTTTTATCTATAAAATTTATTATGTTCATGCTTACAACAAAACTTTGAAAGATATTAAATTAATTAAAGGCCTCGGTTCTGCTAGTCATCAAAATCAATGTATATTATTATGACTTTTTATTTTCATAACTTAATTTACTCTTACTCTTCAAAAATGTATCCAACATATATTGCTAAGAGCAAAACTCAGATTGCCACATAATTAAATGACAGGCATAAATGCAATAATAAATAAAAAATACAAAAAAAACTTAATCAAAATTATTGACCATTGAGCGTGAAAATTCCATTAACGTATGCAATAGACCAATAAGCATATTAAATAGCGATTCCTTATCGGTGACTAAAGTCAAAACAGCATGGAAAATAACAATAAAAACAACAACAAAAACAACATAAAACGCACAATAGAACACATAAAAGGCCATTGAAAATGCAATTAACACCTTAAAATAGATTTCAGCTAATTAAAAAGTCAAAATCCCTAAACTATGAAAACTGATCAATTTTAATGTTAATTATGCCGCTTAAATATCGAAATCGATTCTCGTAGTCAAGTTTACGAAACCGCAACAAAAAACAAATACCCCCCAAAAGTGTGTGTAAATAATCCAATCAATTTGTTAATAATTCGAGAAAAAAATCCGTGCACGCCAGACTATATTGGCCAAGCAAATGCCTACGATTAGCCGAATATGCTGCTGCTGCTGCTGCAAACAAAATCTCCACAAAAAAATTTGCTCTAATGGCGGCGCCATTGCCTTCTATGAGTCTACTCGACTCTTCACGTGATATGTAACACCATATGTAAAAAAAAAAAAAAAATTTTGACTTTCCAGCTGTGGTCTTTTTGGGCGTTTGAACGTGCTGTGCCATGTCAGCCATTTAAATCGGCAGAAATGTTATTTAATCAGTTCGAACATAGTCGAGCTTTTTACAGAAAACTAACAAAAATGTTCCTACAATCGTATGTATATGTAGGTATGTATATATGTAAACCCAACACACAATTTGTATCCTGAATAATCTATAGGTATATATTTTGGACTTATAATTCGGAGCTGTCACTATGAGCTTTCGGACTGAAATTTTGGAGCCTCGCGATTTAAAACATTTTCGGACTCATTCTCCACTCTTTCTGCTTGAAGGAATATTCAATAAAAACATGGAAAAATTTTTTAAAAATTCGGACTCATTTTGGAGTCTCGGATATAAAAAAAATTCTTGCTCATAAGATGTAAGCAATCCGAAAATCTTCTAAGACTCATTTTGGACTCATTTCTCTCACTCTTTCTGCTTGAAGTAAGATTCAATAAAAACATGGAAAAATTTTTTAAAAATTCGGACTCATTTTTCGGAGCCTCGAATATAAAAAAATATTCTGCTCATAAATGTAAGCAATCCGAAAACTTAGACTAATTGACTCTTCTCTCACTCTTTCTGCTGAAGTACAAAATGATTTTAAAAATTTTGGACCATTTTCGGACCTCGGATAATAGAAAAAAATCTGCTCATAAATTAAGCATCCGAAAATATCTTCGGTATAACAATTTCGGACTCTCACACTCTTCTGCTGATAAATTCAATAAAAACTTCGGAAATTTATAAAATCGGACATCATTTTTCGGAGCTCGGAAAAAAAATTCTTACTCATTATATTGTAAGCAATCCGAAAATTGATCTTTGACTCAATTTTAGAATTTGCATTTTGGACTATAAATATTACACTCGAACGCTCTCTGAGAAAAATTTAAGCCCGAAAATATTTTCGGACTCAATTCGGACTCTAACTTGACTGTATTAAAAATTCGGACTCATAAATATAAATACTCGGAATTTTCCAATTCAAATTCAATACGAAAATGTTTTCAACTCATTTTGGACTAAATTTGATTCTGAACATTTGAAAAACACAATTCGGACTATAAATACTCCGAAAATGATTGAATTGTTTCATAAAACATTTCAAATAATCCGAAATGTTTTCTATGGCTAAATCTTAAATTGAACATTTCTACTGGACAATTATCTGTATATTCTATAACGATTTTATTGAATTTCCATAATTTATACTTTTCTCATATTCACCTTTTCTATTCGATATTTTACAGAAGTTCGCATAAATTATTCCGGATCATTGAGCTTATACGATATTCATTGTTAATTAGAATCCGGTTCAATGGTTTATTGTACTCAATTAAGGATTCCATTAACACATTGTATTTGACTCAGCTTGAGGAATTAGCGAACACATTGACACACATTGTAAACATATCAAAATTTCAATTAATATGCATCATCCACTTTTATTTAACGATAATATCTCTGGCAAACATATGTATGTGTGTTTCTATGAAGAGCAAATAAAATTTGTAAGTCAATAAAATCGCTTTAAGAAATACAATTTCCAAAATTAATTCATATTAACCAGCAGAACAACCACAATTATTTAAATTGACCATTAAAATTATGCATGTCAATATTTAAGAAGGAAATATATGAATTTATGAGCATTTTCCTACGAAGTCTAGAATCACTTCAAATATTTACAACACTAAAGGTGGGTACTAACAGGCTAGTTTTCGATCAACTAAAATGTTCGAGTTTCAGAAATGTATATAAAGCAAATATTTACATGCATATTTTTAGGACGCATTTATATTCATTTTTTTACATTATATTTGAGAAGAAAATAATACCGTTAAATGCTGCTAAAGCATATTTCAGTTTAATTCTCGATTTTAGTTATAATATTATTATATTTTTTGTCGACATGCTGATAAGTGCTAATTAAAATATTTTAGTTAAACACTTAAAAGCATGCTTGCAAAAAATTTAAGGAAAAAATTGAAGCCCCTCAAACTTCCATAGTTCGAATCAACATAAGCCAAAAAATCAATTCGCCTAATGCGAAATTGAAATTCTATTATTATGTGTTTAGCTCTCACTACACGTAATTACGACGTGTATCAGTTTGGTGAAAGAAAAACTCAAAATGTTAGATTTTTTAATATCCTCTTAAGTAATTTGATTTAAAAAAAATCAACCCTGCAGTAATATGGACTGACCCATGTGTTGCCTTCGGTCAATCCTTTCATGCTACCAGTACTAGTCCTCTCATAATTCCACTTCTAATGTATTCAACTGAACTTTTTAACATGGACCTACCATTGGAGGGGAACTAGTCCGCAAAACGGCTGACCGTAAGTCAGTTTTTTCAGGTCAATTGTCGTAATTTTGTCTGGATAGTCAAATAAAGAAAATAAAAAACCAATTTCTTATATATATTCTAAGTTAATGAAAGTGTCATTTACAGACTACCCTTAAACGAACGCATTTATTACCGACTATCCTAATTCGATGGAGCGAACTGCCAAAATATAATCGGTAGGATTTGGACCGGTTAAAGGCTAGTCCTTTTTAGAAAATTTACCGGCTCATTACTGCAGGTAACTTATAGCATAAGATATAATATTGTTAATATTTACGTGCACACTTTTAGGCGCTGAATTGCATTTAAAGGTCAACCCTTTCGATGTACTGGAAAAAGTTTGGAAAGCATTTGTGTGTGTGTCTGATTGAGTTAAACCCAAAAAAAAAAAAACGGTTGCAACATGAAAAGCAAAAAACAAATATTTTAGCCAGAAAAAGAAAAAAACGAAAAGCCGCCTCAAGGCGGCCTTGCCCGTTAAAGCCAAAAAATATCTTTATATGGTGAAGAAGAAAAATCTTCCACAATTTCTCTGCATTTCTAAAAAAATTTGATAAAAACTTTTTATTAAAAACTTCAGCAATATCAATAATTACTCAAAGAAAATGAACTTTTCCCATGCACAAATTATCACCATGCAAACAAATCAGCATATTGTTACTAAACAGTTTTGCCCTGCACAAATATGCTTGCCTTTCAATGACAACAAATGATCTAGTGAAGAGAACACTGCTTGCAAGACAAAGAGAGCGATTAAAATGCGTTGCATTTGAATCAAGAGAGAGAGAGAGCGTGCATTGTATGCATTTTGTTTTTGCAAAGCAAACACTGAACCAGTGATGCCAACTTAGCCCCTTTTCGGGCTATTTTAGCCCTTATTGGTATGCCCAGAACGCAAAAATTTTTTTTTAGCCCGAAACTAAAATACGCGCAATTTTAGCCCCATTTCCGACAAAAAATTAGCCCTCTTTTGCGTTTTTGAAATTTTTACAGAAACAATTTTTCGCCGCCACATGCAGTCAATTTTGTTTGCAAGCATGTTTGTGTGACGAATGAATTACTGTATGAAGACAAGAAATGGTGGATTTTTCAAATCCAAGATAAGAAATAAAATGTCTTTGAACACATGTAACAGTTTGATCCACATACAGTACAATTTAAAAAGGCAAAATCTATGTTGTTGTGATTACCATATACCAGAAGATGTCATAGTCAAAATTAATTCAAGTGAATGTTACAAAAAGTCTAAATTTGAAATAGATACTCTTTTACGAAGTGATGACGAAGAAGAAGATATATTTTTAAAAGATTAAAGCCTGATATATAATAAGGCAGTGGCAGTGAGAGTTTTTTTTAAATTTTAGAGAACAAAGTTTGATATACAAAATCCAATTCTATTATAAGAATTTATTTCATATGAAACAGTGTTTCCTAAAACTTAGAACATTTTCACTGCCACTGCCTTATTGTGAGTGACCCTTAAAGCATCTCACTTTTTTGTTTTTTGGAAGAAATGTTATTTAATTTTTAACACCGAGAATTGTTATTTTATTTTAATTTTTATATACATGTTATGTTAATAAAACGTACCTTGTTATAAATAAAAAAATATTTTGAACGGATTTATTGATTTTGTTAGCCAACTTAATAAAAAAAAAAAATGTACAATTTCATCTACGCCCACGTGAGGTTGAACAAACAAAATACTTTTGATATCCCTTTTTGGTTTTTTTTTTTTTTTTTTTGTTTAATTTAGCCCTTTTAAGCCCTTTTAAGCCCTTTTTAGCTAACCGCGGCTTAGCCCCTTTTTTTAGCCCTTTTTGAGGAAACAATTACGCATTTCCTTTTTAAAGAGTTGGCATCACTGCACTGAACTGTGCTTGGTCACTACAAAGCCTATTCTGCTTTGCTTTTTCAAAACCAAAACAGCGCGCTCGCTTATATTTCAGTGAGTGCACTAAGCCATTCGAAATTTTATAGTTGGCTTTCTTGTGTTGTTGTTGCTGTGTTTTTCTATGATTGCACGCATCATATGCCCTATATTGTTTTAAATTTTTGCAAACACAGTTAAAATAAAAGCTCTTACTCTCGCGCTCTTGTTCTCATTTGGTTTTCATTACAAAACAAAGCCGTTATCGTGTACTTGGCTTGTTCGCTAAGCCGAACCAAGCACAGTGCTTGTAAAATATCAAATGTGCTTGAAAGCGTTTCAAGCATGCTTGTGCAGGGCTCTACTAAACACACTATATCACAACACCAAAACGTGATTTTAGTTTGTTCAAACGTGTAAGACCGGCTTCAGGCGGTCTTTTATATTTCGCGAAAAACTCTTCTATAAACACGAATTTCATGCAAACAAATACGCAGAAAGAATAATTACATTCTTATTACTCACCAAATATAGTATCGATTCCACAAATGAACAAGATGTATACATATATATTTCTGTTATAAAACATTCACTTTAAGCACAATAATTTTTGCATCTTTTCACGTGGATTTTCTGTAAACATCTGACTCCTTCTTCCAAAATCGTTTGATTGGTGCTGCCAGACTGATATTTTTGGTAAAGTATACAAATGTCCCTATTTACATTTTCAAAAACAATTAAGAGCAAACATGGTGTTGTACCATATTTAAAGAGTTTTTTGTTAAGGCTGCCTTAAGGCGGACATGAAAATATTAACCCTCGCACAACCAACTTAAATAAATTAAATGAATACAGCTTTGAACAGAATTTCGTTTATGGTTTAAAAACTGTTTAAGATGCACTTTGACCAGCCTACCAGGCTCGCTTTCATACTTAGCACTGTCTCATAATTAACCCTTATTTGTCCATTTTAACGACGGCACAATAAAACTGTCGTTAAATTACGTCTAACAAAAGGATCGTAAACTTACATTTTTTACATTGTTCCAGGCCGGAGCGAATTTTCAACTGGCCAGGCTATGGTGTGCAAACATTAGGGAACAAGCCGAACGAAACGAAATGAAAGGAAACCGGAAGTCGCCAAAAAAACACAGCAAAGCATAAATTAACGTCGAAACAGAGCTACGGAATACACCGAATACGAACGAATACGAATTCCATTGAGCAACAGAGCGCTCGTGTGTGTGTGTGTGTGTGTGTGTGTGTATGCCTGCATATAAGACTGTGAGATAGCATGAAGGATAAGACCGTAAAGGCACCGATTGCTTGTGGCTAGCCACTTCAGTAGACGTCCAAAGCCTTTCGATGGTTCTTAAGGTGTCTTTAAGGTATTTTTGCAGTTGCGCTCATGTACGCCTTCCGAAAGGATCAATTGAAAAAAAAAATTTTTTTTTTTTAAATAGCTTTCCACTAACTTTACGAACGCGACAGGGTCATAAACATTTTCAGAACATTAACAACAATTGTTTAGACATTTTATCGCTTTTTGTGTGCAGCAAAATTTTCAAGCATTTTCACCTGCTTTTTTAGCTTATTTTTAAAGCGAAACTAAAGATTACAATGCAAAACAGAAAAATCAATTGCCAAATCATTCAGCGTGCTCATAAAATCCCATCAAAGCTCGTGAAATGAAGAACACCAAAAAAAAAAGAAAGAATCAGAGAAAAGCCCTTCCTGAAAGCCGCTTAACTGGCATAATCCAAATATCTGTCCAACCGCAGCTCAATGGTCAATTTGCTCCAGACACTTGACCTTTTTTTGTGAGCCCTTTCCTCTCTCACTCTCTTTCGTTCGCTTTCTGTATCTGCGTCCGTGTTGCTGATGGCTTAACGAATACTCCGAAAAAGTGAAATCGAAGTTTTACAACATTTCCTCCCAAAAAAAAAAAAAAAGAGAATGGAAAATCAAAAGTTAATCGTGTTTTCACGATTGTGCGTGTTCATGGGTCACTCGTTCCGCCGCTCTCCCTTTTCGACATTGATTTTTATTATTGCAATGAACATTGCTTTTTTAACAGTCAATTTAAGAACATTTTAGTATTCCGATTCCCAATACAGTATTCTCATGGATCAGTCCTGTAAGGAGGAGAATTTAAATGGGGCTATTCTCTCCGGGCCAGCTCTACCTGAAGGGGCTTCCGAAGGATTTCCATCTAAGCAAGCATGTGATCTTAATTTATTGGTGATACTTTCGGGAATTTCTTTAGTCGCACTGCTAATTCTTCTAAGACTTCTCGAGTTGCTAGTAATCTCAATTTTTGGACCTGCTTTTCATTTGATGATACTCAAGAGGGTCATTCACAAAAAAGTTCCAAAGGATTCGAAATTACTCTGTACGGGCCTGCTCTGGACATAATCAAGCTGAATAAAAGATTTCGCTGAAATTCTTTCGATAAAATCTCTTGCCATCTCAGCAATATCATCGGCGCTTAAATCGAGGAGTGTCTGTACAACTATTTCAGTTAATTTAAGCAGATTTTCTCAGAAATTTCAATTGACTTTCAACATTCTTTACAGAAATATCCAAAGTGTTTAATTTCCAATGAGCTTAATTGCTCGCATCAAGTGGGCCATCGCTCTCGGTGGGTGTCCAAAAGAAAATATATTGGAAAGTATTTAATATTTAATTAATTTTTTTTTTTTTGTTTTGTATATTAATTAAACTATTTTAATGAAATGCAATTTACTTAATTATAAAATTTTCACACGTAGGTACAATTTGGTCAGCTAATTTTCTTTCTTTTTCTCTTGCTTTTATTTTTATTGCTACTTTCGGTTCGTGAAGTTGTTTGATCACAGGACGAATGTCCCGTTGACGTTGAGCCACGATTGCTGGCGTATGTCCGAAGTGGCTTATGCGGCTTCCAAAATTTTAGAATAAATACTAGTTCCGCATGTAAGACGCGACCATAGGGCACCTAGAGAATGGCGAAAGTGTGAACATATGTATATACTTAGTATGTATTTTTATAGGCAAAATATAGGTAAAAATAACCCCATTAAATACCTGTTCTCTTATTGAAATTCTCTTCGAAGTGTAAAGGAACTCAGCGATGCCAATAAGAAAAGCCACTAAAATGCCAATTTCCACAACAATAAACAGTCCACCTAGAGCATCCATACCGTATGGTTTATTCTCACCAGTGTTGTCAACATTCCGACCAATGGTTTTATTCCCAGTAAACCATTTCGATTTTAAACTGTAAAGCACACCACGTTCGCTTAATCTTAAAATGCCGACACTCAGATTGGTCCGATAGTCAGCGTCTGTTAATTGTAAAAGTAAATGTCCTTTAGAAGACACCATCTAACACTCGCAATAGGAAATAATGATCAACTTACTCAGTGGAACTGCGATTCCATAGTGCTTTTCACCGAATGGCTCACCAAGTTGAACCAATTCAGGATTATTCAATAACGAATATTGCAGACTTGTTGTCTCGATTAGGAATGCATAGCTTCCTTTACTGCGTTTAACCCGATTAACGCCCTCTTCATTATTTTTGGTAAATGCATCCGGCTTCATGGCAATCATTTTATTCCACGCTCTACGATAATCCGTCTCATTCGATTCGGAGAAGAAGACCGACGTACTACCGCCTTTGAGTGTACCAAATTGAACTTTATTCTGATCGACCAGATCATGGAGATTTTTAATCGAGCCCTCCATTTTCGCAGCTGTTATGAAGGATGCCATCTTTGCGATATACGTCTGTGACATGAGCAAAGCAAATATCCACCATGAAGTCGTAAAGAGCCGCATCGGAAGAGCTCTAAATGAAGAAATTTTATTCTGATAGAGTTGAATATAATAAATTAAATAATCTGTAATTTGAAGGGCGTTCCTTACCTCGGTAGAAGGTCACATCCCTGGTTGAGTATCGCGCCAAGGGTTAACCAAAGTGTATTATCAATTTTCCAAATGTTTTCAACAATTTGTTCACCATCTTTCGTCTCGCCACACAAAGTCCATTCGGCTTGTGAAAGCCTATGCTTCAAAATTTGTAAATTTCAGATGAAAAAATCAATCGCATTTATGCTAAAAAAAATTACCTGGCATTGAGCACTTGAACCATCGAGATAATCAATAAAGAAACTAATAAATATACCCAAACTACAACGGAAAATGGTTTCAAAAATCCAAATAGATTCGCTGGAGGTGGCGGTGCTTTATAATGAAGCATACTTATACCAAGCTGCATGAATGGAACTGTAAAATCAACAACTTCACGTCGCGTCTGCGTGATCGTTAAATCACAAATTCCCATTTGCGCATTCTTGAGAGAAATTTTGAAAATAATTAAAATTTTTTGTCTCTATTATGGCTGGTTTCCAATAGTGCAGCAGTTCCTGCAAACACCTCAACACCTCCAATTCATATGGAACAAGTTTGAATAAATATTTGCAGGAGTGGCTGCGCAGAAGTCGCTAGGCTATTGGAAATCCGGAATTAATCAGAATATCAATAGAAGAAATTCTTTACATGATCGATTAGTTGTCTTATGATACCATTCCATTCGTCTGTTACGGGATCTCGGGCACCATAGGCATTGTCACTGACGGGTTCGAAATAGAAATCAAAATGACATTCAATTGCTAATTTATAGATCAAATCGACTGCATATCCTTCAAAGCGTTCATTGCCTTCGTAATGTTGACCCTCGGGCTCTGGACTGTTTAAATGGAAAATCATTTTTTGCAAACTTTAATATACAGTGAAACCTGCCAAACTTGGCTCTCAATGGACCCACAAGTTTTTATCACTCACAGAGGATTTTAAGTACCTGGGCCCATTTGCTACTGTTTCAGTTTAAGTTTTTCTTTACGATATCCTCTGAAAATGTTAAAATTTTCATAAAAATTTTTTGTTTTTCGGAGCGAAAAAATTTAATCGGAACAGTAGCAAATGAGCCATAGAGAGACAATTTAACAAGACAGACGTCTAATCTAGAAAATGGAAATGATTTACATAACATGTAGGTATGAAGCTCAGATTTACTACTCCGAAATTACTCCGAAATTTTTACAAAATATTAAGCTTTGAATTATATAATTCCGAAACGAGTTAGTGGTCAATTTTACAATATACGGACTACAGAAATATGAGTTCAAAATGACTCCGAAATTTTTAGCACATACGAAGCTTGGAAATATACTTAAAGTCCAACGTTTTTGCAAAATGTGAGGCTCAGAAAAAACTTTATCAAATGACGCTTTAAAATGTACAATATATGACGGTCATAAATATGACTCCGAAATGAGTCCAACATTTTTTTTTATGTTTTGTTACTAGGCTCAGAAATATAATTCCAAAAGGATACATTAATATGCAAGCTAAATTAATATTCATATAAATCGATCGACCCGAGAAGGCGAACACAATTATTTCGGGCCCTTAAATGTGCTTTCTATGAGCGTTCACACGCCAAATTATGGCTCATATGTACATACATACAAAACAAAAGAGATCTCTCATATATAAATAGCCCAGTCAAAACAGATTTCACTGAACTAAGTGTTTATAGAACTTACCGCCACATGAAGTAGGGCTCACCGATACGCGTTGCTATTTTGTATCGCGGGCGTCTTTGTGAGTAGTCCTTTTTCTCGTCGAATTTTCGCCTCTCAGTAAGTTTCGTTGCATTTTCACTTAGTTTATCATAGTCCACGAGTCTTTGCCTAATATTCCAAACATGCGTAACACGATCGATCATGGGATTGTACACATCCAGATTAAAATCATCACGCTCGCCAAATTCGTTGAACTGAACTTTTTGGGTTTTGAATGGTGGCCTAGCATTTTTGTATGATATCTGGAAAAGAGAATTGTGCCGTTTTAGTTTTAACCACTTGGGAAATCATTTTTCTATTGAAATTTTTGCTTACCGTCTTCATCTCCCTCAGGATATTAGGCCCAGTATCCCAAAAGTCACCACCACACTTAGCTTCTGGCTCAAAAAAGGAGTTCCTCCCAATCACATTTTGTATGGCATTGAAGAACAGTACAACAGCATCGTAGAGCAACTGACTGCGTAGGGTTGCCACCTCAAAAGTACAACAAGTAAAAATGACTTTCAATAGAGACGCTTATTTATCTAAGAAGCGTCACAGAAATATTTTTAAAAAAATATTGTATTTGGAGCTCAATGTTTTTTTTTTCGAAAAGACTCCGAAAAATTTATAAAATATATGTATCTCAAAAGTGACTCAAAATTTTTAAAATATGAAACTTAAATTTACGGTCAGAAAAGTGTTTTAACACTATAAAATCTTTAGATTTATGATCCCGAAATTACTCCGAATTCTGTACAAAACTTTAGACCCATATCTAAAATTGCGAAGTGAATCCGAAATTTTTATAATAAGTATATGAAGCTCATATTGATGGCTCCGAATTTTTACATAATATGAAGCGCACGTTCAAGATTCTGAAGTGATGCATATGTTTTTATACTCATATGAAGCTCATATGAATGACTCCGAAATTACTCCGAATTTTTACAAAATATGAAGCGCACGGTCAAGATTCTGAAGTGATGCATAAGTTTATATACTTATATGAAGCTCATATGAATGACTCCGAAGTAACTCCGAAATGTTTACAATGTATGGTGCTCATATGGATAGCAATTATTTCGATTTAAGAAATTTTATTATCTTAAAAGCCATAAATGCTGGATTACTTTTTCCGCTTCGATGTCTGCGAATACGTCCGTTTCGAAGTGTAGTCTTGGAGGTACATAAATGCGCAGGCGTACCGCAGCTATGGAAACGGCAAACTCTTGAGAATAAAGACTATAAAGGCTAGATTGATGTGTTTCCAAACTGGTAAGGAATAAATGCTTAGAAAAAGAAAGAAAAACGAATATAAAATTAATCAATTTTGGAAATTTCCACAAACTGCTTTTCTCCTCTCACATTAAAAGGTCCGGTCATATTATAAAAGATTGATGCATTTACCACATCCGTTAAAATGTCTGGCGGACACTCAAGCACGACATATTTCTCTTTCGTACTACTTATATATTTCCATAGTATGCGATAATCATCGCCACGTGAGAACTCCTTGATGCGTATACCATTTTTATAGAATTCCCTTAATGCAAATAAATGCTGCATGAGATTTAAATCTAGCGACAAAAGAAAAACAAACAAACAAAGTGCAACAACAAAAGACAATGATTAGAGTTTTGGGAAGCCCCAATGATATGAAAAAAGGAAGAAAAAAACAACAGAAATTCCACTCACTCGAGTTCTTTTCATACACAATTGTGAACGATGGCATTGCAAACGGTGGCGTCCGTAGTATGTCTGCGTATGCCTCTGAGATGTTACGCTGCAAGGGCGCCAAATTCAGTGTCATCTGATGATTCAGGCGATGCTGCAATGTTTCCTCATCATGCCAATCAAATTGTAAATGAGGTATGCCAGTGACGTTGCAAATCACTTCGACTATGTCTACAACAGGGGAAGGTAAAATCGTTCATGAATCACCCTCTCGCCGAATGAGCAACATTATCACACAACATCCAGAAGTCATTGACACTTTGCTCTTTTTGTTTATTTGCTTTTTGCACTTTCAATTTCCGTCCTTTTAATTTAGAAGAAATTTTCGTAATTTTTTGAAATTTAAAAATTGTTTTGCCCGGACGGAAGTTTAAATAGCTGAAAATTGCTGTGAAAAGCGTGGGTGTTGAGCGCCAACACTTCTGAGCGTATTAAAAAAAAAAAAAAAACTAAAATGTTTTTCTTTTATTTTTTCTTTTCGTCCATTTTCTCGTTTTGCTATTTTTGTGTAGAAAATAGTTGAAAGCAGAAAACTCTTTATATTTCTTGTTGCTTCTTGTTTCTGTTGTGCTTTACACTTTTGTACTTAGCCGCTTCATTTGCTTTTAGTACGCTTGTCGTACATATGTATGATGTGTGCATACCGAGACGAGTTTTTGGCAAATGTTTTTCGAACAAAATTTTATGTCTTAGTCGAAAAAATGGAAACCGCATATAAAATTCAGAAACTTGTTGCTTCGCTGTTGTTCAATTCTCTTTGTTTATGTTATGGGAGAATTTTTTATGAAGTGGCATATAACTTTTTTTTTTGAAAGACCTTTCAATAATTCCAACTATAGATGCCAAGTAGAATATATGAAATTTTTAGGAGTCAATCATAATAAACATAGAGTCATGAAGTAACCTAACTGGAGGCTACTGCCATGAAATTATATTCAATGGCTTGATTTTAATTTGTATTCATTATTTCGGAGCTGATTTGATGACAGATACTGCAGATACCAATCGCCAACTAAAAGGATATTTTTATGCCATTTACGCTGCATAATGTTCTTGTTCCGATATTGTCAACTAATGTAAATGTTGAGTTATAGTTGACAGTTCAATGCATTTGCGGAAAAGTTATGAGCGAGCGAGACTGATGATTTGGGGAGTACCTAATGGAAAAGTACTAGTTCAATTTTCTGCAGAATTTCCAATTAATTGAATTTTCTCATATACTTTTACACTGATCACGTACGAATGTAGACTAAAGATAATCATGGCTCAAGTCAATTACTGGGGGAAATTTGCCAACCGATGGTTAACGCTTCTTAAAATACCATTAGTTTCACAACTAGGGCGTTTAATTCTCAGAAGCCTTATGAAATGTTTCCGCTATAAGTTGTTTGAATTTTCAAACACTATTATGCACTCCAAAGGCGGTGATGAGTTACGAGTGGCGACGCGTCGAAACATGGCAATGTCTACCCTGAGCATGTTTAGCACCGCAATAGATCTTTTGATATTCTTTTCATATAAGTTAAAGATTTTTTTTTTTCATTTTCCAACACCCTTAACACTTTTGAGATTGAGTGTAAGAAGATTAAATTTAAATGCAATTGACAATGGATAAAATACGAGCTTAAATTTGGAACAAAATCGTCGCCGACTTGAATTAAACTAAAAGGAGAATAATCATTTCGATCAATCATTCTAAATTTAAAATTTTTGTTTTCATTTATAAAAGTGTGCTGTGTGTATTTTGCACTGTTTGGAGTTGGCAGACGCTATTAAGTACGTACGTATACATACATTTACATATTTATAGTTTATTTTCTAAAAACAAAAAATTGGAATGAGCACAAAGCATCATTAAATAGTATACCTCAAAAAAAAAAAAAAAAAAAAAGTTCGATGACGACAGTTTAGCTATAAAATGGAATTTGTCAATTCGTCTGGTGTCTAGACGGACATAACTTTTTGTACTCACACATGCAACAAAAAATATTTATATGCATATATAAAATATATATATATGTATATATATATATACTTAAAAAACACTAATCCCGCTGTCATGTGGAATGAAAAAGACTTACCGCTTTTTGCCTTTGAACTTGGACCAAAAATAGCAGCGACACCATTGTCAATCATGGAGCACGCTTCGAGGTACGATATAACACCATTTGAAATAATCCAGCAGACATTATTTATATATATTTTTATAAATTTTAATTTATATATAGTTATTCACCTACCCATATTCTGTAGAATAATGCTATCATCTTCACTTATAAAGCGTTTCGTGCTCTCCAAAAGCACATCCCTTTCGAGGGCGTTAATTTCATTGACGGCAATATCAAAAGCGGTCAGTAAATCGATTTCATCGTGAAAGAAAATCGCGCCTATAAATCAAAATAAAAATAAAAATTTTTTAACACTCGAAATTGTCATGAATCGATGAAGTCTGTCTCTTTCGTTTTTTTTTTTTTTAATTTTGTTTCTCACCGATTTTCACCGTTTGCGAACGCACCAGACAAACCGAATAAAGTAAGCAGGCTAAAAGGAAATGCATTTTTACGAGGACACCTTACCGGCATGAGGTACGTGTAACGCATTCGAATTGAATTCTTTCGAATCGATATATTTCGATTATATAAAAATATTTATTTTCAAAAATTCTGGTTAATCTCTTTATTGTGTATATGTATTCATTTCCACATCTCCATCGAGCACATACATTTTATTAAAATTTTCATATTTTCAAATTTTCAATTTTCAAATATTCCAACGCACGACAACGACGACTCTTCGCGCTTCATACATTTCGCGAACGCGTCCGGTTTCTTTTGTAGGCGATTGCGTTTTGATGATGGAAACGGCCATGGACATTTCGCTCACTTCAATCCGAAAGATTTTCAAGCATATGGGCGTCCCATTGCGAGCATTGGCACACGAAGACGAAGACAAAGACGAAGACGCAGACGATGACCAGAAATAAAATATTTTTTGGAAAAATCTCTCCTCTCGTTTTATGGCTTTAAAAATTCTGCTGTAGATTTCAGAAAATGGACTTTGAATAAATAGGGCCGCGCGAAATTCTTAGTCATTTGATAAAATTTTTTCCGAAATTTGAATATAATTCGTTCGTTCTTGAAGACATTGAATATAACTAAAATTATTCCCGAATATAAGAGTCCTAAGGTAAAAGTTTTGCCCGTTGATAAAAAGAAAAAAATTTTTTAAATTTATTTGCTAATTTTACGCAAATTATTTCAATGAAATCACATTTTTTGATGAGCTTATGACGGTGCGTTCATCTGAGAGGGACTGGAAGCATTCAATGAAAGATTGAAAAGAAAAGAAAACTAAAATATGATTAATAGAAAATGGGTAAAATGCAACGACTTTCTTACGGAATGACAGCTTCTGTGCCGTAGTTGGTCGAGATGCCAACTTACGAAGCGAGAGGCTATGGGTTCAACTCCCAGCTAGGGTCGTGTATGTTTATGTCGATTTTTCTGTTTCCGTTTTTCTTTGTTTTCCCATTTTTCGTGGTATCACAACGGGCCTAAGTGTGTCACCCTTAATGTTGGCAGCCACACTTACCTAACCTATCCTCCTACGGAATTTTTTGTTTGGGTGTATAACTCAATTGGCCTAAAATTTCGACTGCAGGGGGCTTTATTGGCTCTTAACAATTTTTTATTATAATTTTTTTTTTTTCATGAAAATTAAATTGTAAGCATGCAACGACATTTAAGAGCTCTACATTTTATTGCCAATTTTCGGACCTCGAAGGAGGAAAATTTTTAAACTAAAATTTTGACATCCATATAAAGAAGCTCTCAATATTCTAAGTGTTTTTTATGAATAACCATTGAAGAGGTTAGCTGATTAGCATGAACTCGTTGAAGTATGACAAAAAGATCGTCCTTAATAATATTTTAATAACAATAGCCTAGAGCCAATGGCAAAATGAGTGACTTCCATAAAAAATATTGTCCCTACCCATTATTGTTAGTGGCCATATAGGTCATCATCTAATTTGTAGCATATTGGGTTTAAGGACTTTTTGAATCTTAGTGAAATCATTCAAATTGAATTTGATTTTCCTCAGCAACAGCCTTCATCTAGTTCCCTTAATTCCAAAAAAAATAATCTCATTCCAGTTTTGTTTATTTGCATAACCAATACTGTAAGCTTTGTAAAGCTTTGCATTAAATAAACATCGCACCTGCATTCAAAATAATTTCCAAAGTGACTGCAAATCAAATGGATTTATTTATTGAAATTTACTGGAAAAAAATCGATTTCATCTAAATAGAAAATGCATGCAGGAATCACTTGAAAAAAAAATATTTCTTTTAAAAATAAATTAATAAAAATTTTTAATTCGACTTGGATTTCGTTGACGTTTTCGATGACACTTTGCCGCTAACATGACTCTGACCACGACGAGAAGAGCGGGAATGCGATCCGGATTTGCTATACTTTTCAGTAACATACATTGGCTTCCGTTTTAGCCAGAATCTCCATGCGAAATTCAATTCCGCTTTCAACGCCACCCAAGGAGTGACCTAATAAATCGACTATTAATAATTTCCATTAACAAAAGCTTCATGAAATCCGAACTCACTTTCTCCCTGACTGCAACATTTCGTGCATTCCAAAAGAACTCATTTATGCCAATTATGAAAGCCACAACGACTCCAACGACAAGTACGACAAATACACCGCCAAGCTCAATAATCGATAGCTCTTCACCATCGTCCTCCAATTTAGAATTGTCACAAGAGGCGGTTCTGTTTTTCCACCATTTCGTCTTAAGCTTATAGAGTTCTCCACGCTCACCAAGTGTTAAAATAGAAACGCTTAAATTCGAACGATAAGTTGCACCTGAAAATGGTAAAATTTTGTCTCACAAAAAAAAAAGAAAAATAAATAAATAAAAAATAAACAACCCCTCACCCAAGGGCACTGCAATCGCGTAGTGCTTTTCGCCGATCTGTGATCCAACTTGCCTTAAATCACAAAATCTCTCCGTGTTGTAAAAAATGCTGGTCGTTTCCATAAGATAGGCATAGCTACCTTTACCATTGCGAACTCGCTCGACACCCTCCTTATTGCTGCGTGTGAATGTCGACGGCTTGAACGATTTCATTTGATTCCATGCTCGATAATATTCACTGACATTCGACTCCGAGAAGAAGGTCGACGTACTGCCGCCGCTAAGTGTGCCAAATTTTACTTCACTCTGCTCAATTAGATCCTTAAGGCTCTTGATGCTACTCTGCATTTTATTGCTCGTTAGAGAAGCAGCCAAATTCGCCGTATAGGTACTGACCATCATCATGGCAAAGAACCACCATGTACCGCTTAGAATACGCATCGGTGGACCGCTGAAAACAAAACAAAGATTTACATGATTTCGATGGCTCCATCGTATGCGTTTGCCATTAACTCACCGCGGAAGAATATCACAGCCCTGTTGCATAATTGAACCAATCACAAGCCAGCCCGCATTCAGGGTACGCCATTTATTCGCAACGTCATTACCATCAGGTAGAGTCATCCGAGGATTACGCCACTCAACATAAGATATCCTAAACCAGATTCTTCAATCAATTCAAAAAAAGAAGATAAACTGTCCGAAAGCCCTTACTCACCGTGCCACGAAGACGAAAAGTAATGTCATTATTAGCTGAACCAACATCACGGCCAGCCAGACTTCAACATCGAAGGGATTCAAAAAGGCGAACGGATCCTTCGGCTCCGGTGGACTTTTAAAATACAAGAGCGCAATACCCAATTGCATGAACGGCACCGTGAAATCGACCACTTCCCGGCGAGCTTGTGTTATCGTTATATCACAAATACCGATTTGAGCTTGCTAGGTGATAACGAACTCCGTAAGAAAAAAAAAAACAAAAAATATTTGAACGAATCCTCAAACCAGCGCTTACATGATCGATTAGTCTGCCAATGACACCATCCCATTTCTTCTTTTCCGGATCGTATTTTCCGTTACTGTGCTCAATCGCAAAATCATAATCGAAATCCAAAATTTCCGATAGTTTCCTTATGAGATCGACGGCATAGCCCTCATATTTATCAGGACCACGTAGATCTGCATGATCGGGCCTTCAGTAAAGAAAATATTTTCGGAGACAATGAATTTCATGGCATATCCATAAAACTTACTTGAGCATAAAGTACGGCTCCTCGAGATGTGTTACTACTTTATACATTTTACGCTGCTGTGAGAAGTCCAAGGCTGTCGAAACTCCAACCTTTATATCGAACCGTGGTCGTACTGGTTCAATTTTCTCGCCTGGTTTCCACATTGCCAATGGTTCGTTGACGGTCGGCTTGTAAATTTCCAAATTAAATTGAACGCGTTGTCCGAATTCGTTGAAGACCATATTTTCCGTTTTCAAAGGTGGCTCAATATCATCCTCCGATATCTATGGACGTATGTATAAACTTATTCACTTTAAAGATTTATATACGAAAAAAAAAAAAAAACATATTTACGGTCTTCATTGTATTGACTATATCTTGCCCGATTAGCCATGGATAACTCTCACCGAAGCCGTCTATCTGACATTGATTCTCCGGATCGATATACTCCCTCAAAGATGTGATGACATTTCTAGCCGCATTCGCGTAAAGGATGACAGCATCGTACATCAGCACAGGAAGCATCGTTTGATTGCGTATTAATTCCTAACTCCAAATCGATAGAGTAATTTTTTTTTAGTTTAAAAACAAAATTTTTTTTTTTTTTTTTTGTTATTCAAACGATTCACTCACATCAAAACGTGTTAAGCGCGACTTTTTCCTTTCGAAGGGACTCGGCTCAATCGTTTTTAGGCGTACCGCTGTGATGTTCGCCCTGAATGTTGCGTCATATATCTCTCGCAATTTCGAACTTTGCGTATCCAGATGTGTGAAGAACCAACTCTTAATTTTTTACACAAAAACCAAAATGAATAAATAAATTTTAATTTTTTAAAGAACATTAAAAGACCCCACTTTAAATGGCCCAAATAGTTCGAATGGCTTGGCAAAGTGTATTAAAGTCTCAAGCATTTCGGGACTGCAATCGACTATGATATGGGTTTCGTGAAATACTTCTGCTGCTTCCTTCCATAGCACTCGATAGTCCTGTTCAAAATCGGATAGTTTGCGCACTTTGATCGTATCCAAACTCACTGTTCGTATTTTCATAACGTCCTGAAGACGAGCAAGTCCTGAAGAAAAAATAAAAATTAGTAAAAAAAAAAAAAAAAATTTAATTAAAATATTAGAAACAATAAAATAGCGAAAAACTTACCCTCATCGGTCTCGTAGACCATCGTAAATGTCTTCCAATTGAAATCATCTTGAACAATATCCAACAATGCACCTGAAACCAGACTCAACACTGGTGCAACATTCACTGACATTCGATGATTCAGCTGGACTTGCACATCATCCTCAATGCGGAAATCGAATTGAATGTGTGGAATGCCGGTTGTGTTGGCGATGAGCGCTACAATATCTTGAAAAAAGCCAAAAAAAAAAAATCATTTCAATATACATATGCACCTATATTTATGTATGTGCAGTCAAACTTCCGTAACTCGAACCACCATTAACCAAAGAAATAGTTCGAGTTAGGGAATCGAAATTTATATAAAAAAATATTCCCTATTGCCACCCGATTCAGTTCGAGTTATGGAGACTTCGAGTTGAAGAAGTTCCAGCTATGGAGGTTTGACTGTGTATACAATTTGAGTCAAAGAAAAATATATGTCAGAGTAATTTGGAATTTTGTTGTTCTTGGTGATGTGTGCCGTCAAAAGAGCGGACATTTCTAGCGTGCCTTCAAAGCGTAGATATTTTTGTTTAAAAAGAAATTGGAACACATGTTCATGGCTTTCAAAGTAAATTAATGTGTCACGATTTCGAACGAATAGCAGTGACGTACACAGGGGGTGACGATTTCGGCGATTCAAGCCCCCCTTCGGAATAGGAGGAATAATATAGGAAAATGTGGAAATGCGCATAATCCCCTTACGAAAATATTCCCAACGTATGCCCCTGACAAACAGTATTGCTCGAATGATGGAAATTCTCATTTCTTCTACTTCTCTTCGAGAGATTAAATTTAAGATATTCATTTTGAAAAACTGGAGATGTAATTTATGTATAATTTTGGACTCTCCCTTGTGGCAACACAACATACCACTTGATGCCTTTGAACTTGGTCCAAAAATAGCGCCAACGCCATTCGAAATCAATTCACATGCTGAAAAATAAAAAATTTCAATAGAAATTATTTGTATTATTATTTTACGAAATCGAAATTTGAAAGCAATAACTTTCAACTCACTTAATTGTTGCAATTTGAGGCTATCGTCCTCAGCTAAATAACGTTTCATTGTTATAAACTCCATTTCGAAATATTTTAAATTGTTAATCTCCTTGAATGCTTCATCGAAACTGAGCTCGAGATCTTCTTCGGCTTTGAAGAAAATTGCACCTGAGACGACACGAAAAAATCCATCAAGGAAATTGAAAAACATTTTTCTTTTTTTTTAGATCTTTTTACCGATTTTCACTTGCGTTCGTCCGCTCTCTTCCTGAACTAATTCATTCGAAACGCCAAAGAAACCCAGGAGGAACAACAAAAAATGAAAGCGCATTTTTGTGTTTATTTTATTTCAATTCAATCGACTTCCTCTTCAAATTTGCAGTCAGAATCACATATTTTTTTATCTAAATAAATTTGAAACTTTCACATTTCTACACCATAATTATTAATAATTCAGTTCCCTCTTATTTATTTATTTATTATTTATTTTTAATTTTTTTTTTCCTTCCTATATTACGTAAATCTTGTGCGATATCCAAATATTATTCTGCTCCATTGAACGATCCAGACGCCAACAGTCTCCAACTCGCACTGTGCTCATTTTGATGAGACACTCGACGTTTTTCAAGTTTTCATATTTTCCTCAAATTTTCGTGTTTATTTTCATTTTCATTTTGATTTTCACAGAAAATGTTTTTTCTTTCGATTTTGTATTTTCCGAAATTTCGTGTTCCCAAACATTTCACAAAAAAAAAAAAAAAAAAAAAAATGAAATT
The DNA here is from genome assembly GCA_020466095.1 of Chlorops oryzae. Taxonomy (NCBI): domain Eukaryota; kingdom Metazoa; phylum Arthropoda; class Insecta; order Diptera; family Chloropidae; genus Chlorops; species Chlorops oryzae. The sequence goes on from CM035807.1 coordinate 81,895,834, forward strand.
GTTGATGGGGAAATGCCGGCATTGGGTGGATTTTTTGTTGACTATTTTTATTTTTTTTATTTTTAGGCGCCTTTATATCTGCTAATGGCACGTGTCATAAATCATTGCTTTGAAGATTGCGCTATACAAAAATTATACGGTCGAATTGATTCGTTGCGAGCTTTGTTGATTTATCCAAGAGAAATTGGAGCAACTTTTAATTCGGTTCAACTTTTAAGGAACGTTCAAAAATAGCGCATCTATTAAGCTAACAAAATACACTTCTACTTCTTCAAGTCTCTTAAGCGGACACATTTTTCGGTCCCATAGTTGTCCGCTTAAGATGGAGTACACTGTACACTGTGTATTTTCTTGGCGTGCTTAACAGAGGTGTCCACGTCATGAGGAAACAATTTGAGCAGTAGGAACACTAGAGCATTCCCAAAAATTGTGCATTTAAGAGGGGTGTCCGCAAGGAGAGAGTACAGTGTAAACCAAAAGCAAAGCAATGCTGGCAAGCATGGATAAACAGTGGCATTTGGTTGAATTGTTTCAGAAAGATACCTGCCTGACACTATGGCACTCAGTTCGTGCCTAGTAGAGACGACCAGGGATGCAGCGGCTCCTTGGTTAGCGTAACAATTTTATATCTAATGTGGGTATTCACGTTATCACATCCCTCCGTATAGATTCGCGGTCATCCTTCGCTCATCATACAGTCCGATTCTAAATATTCCAGGGAAGTTTTTTCCTGCTAATTTGAAAATAATTCTCCCATTCTAAGCGCACTGGGAAAGTTATATAAAGGAAAGAGAGGTTTGAGGTATAAGGTATAAGGTGTTCGACCAAGAGGACGACCAAAACCAAGATGGCTAGACATTTTGAAAATTGACCTCCAAGCAACTGATCTAAGAATCGAGGATGCAGTGGATAGAAGAAAATGGAGAAAAAAATTCAAAACATGCGGTCCCCGGTATAAGCCGGGAAAGAACACGCTAGAAAAAGAAGAAGAAGCAAGAGTTTCGAACATTTCAAAGCTAAGGTCATCACATTCTTGCTTTTATTGACACTTAGAATTCTTCCTTTTTCCTTTTCGTTTAGAGTAGGGCTAATAATAAATGGCGGCCGATTATATTGCCATGAGGCGCAGGGCTTATAAATTGGTATTTTTATATTTCAAAGCGATTTTTCAAGGGAATATTCAAATTTTGGTGAGATTTTATACACCATCTGGGATGATGTCGTTCACAATGTGAATCATATGACCTCCTCCGCCCCCCTTCTTCGATTGTTCTTCTTTTCATTTTTTTTTTCTTTATTTTATTTTCCTAACAATATAGTCGTAGAAGACCACATATCCGTAAATATCAGAAAAATAAACTGAACAAAAAACGTATGGGTCAGTCCTTTTCCTGAAACTTGCAATACAGATCTTCTGACCATCGTCGTTATGCACGAATGTCAAAGAATCGTTGTTGCCATATTGTATTCTATAATTTGTCGAATTATTATAATGAACGGTCCCTTTCGAAATATTATAGAAACTTAAATGATTCGGTTTTGGGCGCAATTTGACTTTCTCCTGAAACACTTTTGGCCAATCGGTAGCACCTGGCTCTTCTCGATTATAATGCTGCAGGCTTGCTTCAAAGTCGATGAACCCAGATTTCTCGTTATTATGCTTATCTCGGTAGGATAAAAAGATTATTGTCTGCAATGATAGAGATAGAGATACAGATACAGACAGAGATAGAGATAGAGAGATACAGATACAGATACAGATACAGGTTCAGATACCGATACAGATACAGATACCGATACAGATACAGATACAGATACAGATACAGATAGAATAGAAGATAAGATAGAAGATAGATGAGATAGAGATAGAGATAGAGATAGAGATAATAAGAGAGATAGAGATAGAGATAAGATACAGATAGAGATAGAGATAGAGATAGAGATAGAGATAGAGATAAGATAGAGATAGAGATAGAGATAGAGATAAGATAAGATAGATAGAGATAGAGATAGATAAGATAAGATAAGATAAGATAGATAAGATAAGATAAGATAAAGATAAGATAAGATAAGAATAGAATAGAGATAAGATATAGAGATAGAGATAGAGATAGAGATAGAGATAGATATAGAGATAGAAGATAGATATAGATAAGATAGTAGATAAGATAGAGATAAGAGATAGTAAGATAGAGATATAGATGATAGATAAGATAGATAGATATAGATAGTAGAAAGATATAGATATAGAAGATATAGAATAGATATAGATATAGATAGATAGATAAGATTAGATATAGATGATAGATATAGATAGTAGAGATAGATAGATAAGATAGATATAGATAGAGAATAGATAGATAAGAATAGAGATGATAGAGTAGATAAGATATAAGATGATAGAGATAGATAGATATAGAATAGAGAGATATAGAATAGATATAGAATAGATAGATAGATAAGATAGAAGATATGAGATAGAGATAGAGATGATAGATATAGATATAGATATAGATAGAAGATAGAGATAGAGATAGAGAATAGAGATAGATAGATAGAGAGATAGAGATAGAGATAGAGATAGAGCGATAGAAATTACATACGGAAAGTATTTTCTGATAGTTCAATCTTTCTCTGCATGCAAGTTGTACAAGAACTGGATCGCGTGAGGTCATCCGAAGACTGCAGACCGCACTAACGTTTCGAGATGTCGGAAGAAGCTGTTCAATAAGGCGTTGTTTATTGGCTTCGAATTGTTTTTTTGTATAAATATGTTTTTCGGGTCGATAATCAAGCAATACCAATTGCCGACATAAGCGCTGATTGCCGAGATAACGATAATCAGCGGTCGTTACATTCAAATCAATATAATCATCGTAGTCATCGCAATTCAAAAGCGTAGTATCCAGTTCAGGCATTTTTCAATACAGATTGTATAGCTCAGCATGGGATCCTTGCTCGACTGTTTTTAATTTTTTTTTTTTTTTTTTTTTGAATCGTCTCTTCACGCTCTGCCTTCTTAAGCTGACAGCACGCTTTAACCTGTGAACTTGTCCAGCTTCCAGGAAAAAAAGACTCCTCTCACAGTGCTACTATTTCCTTTTTATATAGTTAAGAAACAACAAGAATTTTTTGTCCCATTAGCGTACAAATACAGAAGATTTTAGTTTTAAAAATATATTTAAAAAAAATATCAAAAGAACTTGCTATAAAAAAATATATTATTGTGATTTTTATTTTTGATTTGGACCTTCAGCTAAAAGAAAACAATTATTTCATGGAGTTCTTTGCTCTTTTTTGGAGCTTAGGAGAGGTTTTTGTCCAGCAAACCTCACAAAATGGCTCATTATGTTCCATTATATTGCACTATGCTTAAATATGTATATTATATTTTTCCCAGCGGCCAACAGTGCCTACCGCCTACAAAGTATTCGAGACTGTAAGCGACTTGAATATTAATAGCTTACAAAGTATACGAGATTGTAGACATACTGCCCACCAATAGCTTACTTTATGCGGTGGTAGTAGGCGTTCACTCTATAAAACGGCCACGCTCGAAAAAAAGTATACTAGGATGGTATATTCTTATATATTTATCCCTTAGGTGTCCATCGATGGAGCTTTCACTGCATGCATATTTTTAAATTCCAATTTTAAATAGTTGAATTAAATTTGAAATTTGACACCTCAAAGGTAAATGAACTTTGTATTTATTTGAAATAATTGCAGGTTATGAAAAAAACAAAATTAAAACATATAAATAAATATCTTAAAATTAAAATTCCAATTAAAAATATAATTACTTTGAAAATAATTCTTGCAAAAAGGCTTTGAAAGCATTTGGTCTCAGCTTTTAAAATAAAAATAAAATTCCTTTTGCTTTCCATTCAACTTTTTTGTTGCCCATTCGTCCTACTGTAAAAGGAATTTTTCTATTGGAACATCGGCAAAGAAATCATTGACATGAGACACTAAAATAGGTGCCCATTGCTCTCTCGTTGCTGGTATACCGACACGTACGATTTCGGGTAAATTCTCATTGACCAGATTTAGCATCATCGAATCTGCAGAAGAAAAAAAAAAGTTTTTTTTGTTATTCAATACTTATTCAATATTTAATATTTTTAACTTACTTAAATTTCGGTCTGAGAAGATTCCGTTCGCAATTATGTTCGCCTTTCCAACGCCAATGATTGCGTTTAGCCGTTGCAATCTCAATCGACGGCCTTTTTCTTTTTCCTCAATTAGGCCATCAGTCAACACAGTGAGCTTTATGTTGTCTTCGAGAATTTGTTAATTTATAAGTATATGAGAAAGTTGATCAGCATTCATTGTTAACTTACCAATTGTTATATTGAACGGACCTTTTGGCACCAAGCGCAGACCACCGAATTTTACATCAGCCTTGAAATGACCTGAAACAAAAATCGCATATCTTTTGAGTCTAAAGTTTAGGCACACATAGAACTGTATGGCGCGAGGCATACATAAAATTATTGGGATTAAGAAAAATATAATATTTACCTCCGGCGTTTATTTTCGGTATATCAATGCTTAATTTCATAATAAATGAGCCATTATCGGTGAAATTCGATGCTATACTGTTGACCTTAAGGCCGCTTATACCGTTGATTTCCATATTCTTAATCAGAAGACCACCTGCAACGCCATCGTTTGTATAGCGGAATATGCCACGACGATAATTGTACGGATCAATTGAGACCATATTGTATTCGGGTAGACCTTGGTTCTATTTAGAGCAGTTGACTTCCATTAGTAATAAACTAATTTAATGTGTTATAAAATTTACCTTTAAAAGTGGAACAATTTGTCCAAAGAGACCTTTGATACATTCGTTTCTTGTCGATTCTTTCAAGTCGCATGGCTCAAATTTGAGTGTAGACTCTTGAGTTGCTGAAATTTTAATAAGAAACATTAGTATGGATCTATGATGGGTATTCTAAGTGCATAGCATGATGTCGAGTGTTCATAAATATTCCTTATGAGAACAAATAATACCCTCTCTAAAAAAAACTTAACCTTCTATTTTAACCCTGATCGACAAATTAACATTTTTAAAGTAATTTAAGAGAAACCATCTTGTCATATTATCAGAATTAAATGACTATAGCACCCTTATTTGTCCATAATTGGCTTTTGCAGTTGATTGCCCATGTCAACCTTCAATACACGGACCGACAAAGTTGAATTCATAGCCGCATAAATAAATACTTTCGCAGATAAAATAAGAGCAACACTAGTGATTATAAAGACATGACTCCCCTTTGTTCTGTTCCGACAAAACACGCAATTCCAGACGATTATTTACGCAAGCTAAACAAAAAATTGTCGAATATCTCGATGAAATTACATCACCAAATCTACAATTAGCATTTATTCCTTGACCTTCTCATCAACAAAGCCATTAATTTCCAAAAGAAATGAAGAAAACACTTGCTGATTGTACATCGCCACTGAGAAAACCATAAAAATTATGAATTCGAGTCACAATTTTCGAAATGGGAATCCCAGCTTTAATATTAATGTCTTCATGCAATTTTAAACTTGACATAAAATTAAACTTTAAAAATGTCACCACAGTACATATGCACTTAGCATTTCAATTTTCGGGGCTGTCTATCAATATTCGCTACGAGAAAATAAAAACATTATTTCGATCATGACCCAATTTTTTGTGTCAAAAAATGTTCGACCCCCGATCTCGAAGGGTTTCAAGTTCGCTGAGTTAAAAACCGCAACAAATTTTGAATGAATTTTATTTTGAAAAACTAAAATTTCCAAGCAACATCGTTGGTATATGTATGCGTTGAAGATAAGATGATTCATATATATGTATATTGATATATATATTCCGATTCTTGAACAAAAATTTCCCCCTAACCATACTATTTTACATTGACCATGCAGGTCTTTTTGTGCAATCTTCGGTTCAGTTCATTTCAAGGTTGATGTAAAATTCAAAATTATAAACCCAATCGGGAGATATGTTAAATACTTTAAGTTAAGTTCTGTTAAGTGAAGACAAAGTGAACTTTTGATAAAAAAAAATTTAAAAAATGGAATGAATTTTAACATTATAATTGCCTATGAAATTGCCTTGAAAAATGTTTAAATGAGAATGATAAAAAACTTATTATTAGGTTATTAAAAAGCTTAAATTTCTATAAGGTTCATAAATTTTTTTTATAGATTTTCACACTCGAATATGCAAGGTTAAATAAACCGTGAATAGAAATAACTTTTAAACAGTGCCTATACCATCAAACTCATACAATTGAATTATGGTATTTAAAGCTACAAAAAAAAATTAATTGAATATGAAATTCATATTTATTTATTTATAATAATACTTAGCTACAAGACAAATTCAATCTATCAGCTAAGACTTGAAATTTAACAATTTAACTATATTTGACTATATGGTGTAACAACTATAGACGGCTCAAAGTAGAAGACAAAGAAAGTCATAGCAGAAACTAATCCTAAAGTTTCTTTACAGTTCTCAGTGTCTACCCTAAACGAAAGTAGCAGAAAGGCAATTTAGTATTATGGAAACAAATATGCTCGGCTGGATATCCGGACTGACTCGCCTTGACCATATTTAAAACGTGGACATTCGTAGCCTTTTTGGAGTTGCTCCAATCAAAGAGAAAATTCGGAAAACAAGGCTACGCTGGAATGTCCTGAGAGCAAATGAGGACAGATTGGCAAAAAAATCTACACACTAAAAAAAAACAAGGTTGCGGACAGCAAGGGCGTCCAAAATAGCGTTGGAAGGATATTAAAAAATTTGACCTCGAGTCTGTAGGACTTGCCTCGGATGATGCAACCGACAGAACGAAATTAGATAGGCTGTGACATTTGAAAACGCAAGAAGAAGAAGATAAGTTGAATCCAGAGCCTTCATAAATAGTATTTATTAAATACCACGGAGCTCGTCTAGCCTGCCGGTTTTTTCTTTCTAGCTCAGAAAAAAATTTCTATGAAACTTCAATAATCAATCCACTGAATAATGTACACCACAGCCACCTTAAACAACTGCTATTCGCACACAAAAGGAATGATTTGGTTCACGTCTTCAAATGTTAAGATATAATTATTAAGTTGCTGTTAAGCGTTGATACCAAACAAAGTTCAATGTCAAGTAAACACCGAAAAGATTTCAAATCCATTTGAACCCATACAGATACAGCTGATCATGGTTAACATACACAACACCGGTGGTATTGACAGCCAACTTACCTAGCTTCATCAATCGCCCTGTGCTAATTAAACGCCTCAAAAATACATGTGGCTCCATTCACCATATTACTTCGCCACTATGCATGAAAAGACTTTAAAGCACCTCTTTTCATTGTCACAAAAATCACAAGAGTCACAAGTATTAACGCGCGAAGTTTGTTAAAATTTCAGAGACGATTAAATCAATTAACAAGACAGTTAAAAAGCGACAGTCCCCATACGCGTGCCATGGTTATTAATATTCCTACATGAATATACACATCGACTGGCATACAAACATCGTGAAAACTGACAGACTGAAAGAGACATACTGACGCTTTACAAACATATGGAAAATATTACGCAAAAATCAACGCTCGAATGAACGACAAACCGGCTTTTGCGCATGCGCCTAAGATCGGTTAAATAGGCTTGGCTTTGTTACATATCGTTCGACGAAAAGACTTAAACCAAAAAAAAAAAAATATAAAAAATAGTGAACTAGAAACCACAGAGAAGCTTTTTGCTGCACAAAAAGCTGCGTACTGACCTACATCAATTTTCGAACCGAACTTCTTCTACCAACATCGACCGAAAAGTCCGATATGCTTTCGGTTTTTTTTTTTAGCATGTCTAAACATGTGGGGACGGAGCTTACCTGTCTCTTTGAGCCGGACGAAGAGGGGTGTTTTTGCAAGAAGAGAACGTTTTTTGGCTTAAGATTGTAGAAACAAGTATATAATAGGTTTCAGGTTTCTTTATTCATCGTCAATTTGGAAGCCGTTACACTTAATAGAGCCACTAACGATAGTCAAAGGCCATTTTGGTTTTTGTTTTGTGTGTTTTGAATAAGATTTGGGGCAATTCAAAAACTTCGCAAGTACTGAAAAGCACTGAAAAGCAGCTTTTTTCCCTGTCGACAAAAAGAAAAAATTAAAAAAAAAAGCTCTTTGTTTATGTAATTTCTGGGGTTAGGCAATTAATTGACATTTAAAGTGTATGACTCTTCAGCTTTCTCAACACTATTATTTGCTCATTGCGCGGCTTCATTGGAATCGCGCGTGTGCGAAACAAAAGACTTAAGCCGCGAACTTGCTAAAGCTTTTTTCTTCTGAGTTGTTCGATTAAATAGAGAAATAAAAAATAAAACCGTTCAAAAGTACACCTATCACTTTGATTTAAAATTTAAACAAAAATTAATTAATAGAAAAATAAAATTGAATAAAAATAAAACTCACTCATAAGAAACGTTTTTCTATCAAATCTCACATTCCTAAGAACTTTTGCGAATAAATTGGGACAATGTTAAGAAGCTTGCGACTAATGAAATTCCACAAATAACATTGAAAGGCTTAAGTTTATCCAATTGTTAGACTAAGGAGTGAGAGAAAAGTTGAAACGATTGCATATTGACCTGACTGCGCACACAAAAAAGAAAATAAACAAATGCAGTAACGCATGCGCACTGACCTAAATAGAGAAAAATGCAATGCAATCCTCTGAAATATTTTAGATATTGACATTGAATGCACTCAGAAAAAAAGTGAAATCGTTGACTATTTCCCCGTTTTGGGTGATGAAATTGTGCAAGTTTGCATTTTTTCATATCTAACTTCCGGTTCTCGTTTCCAACGATAATTATAATCAAGGAAAGAAGAGAAAGTTTTCTTTTTAAGAATTTATTCAATTCTTATACCATAAAGCTCTCATTTTCCAATCAATTTAAGTATTTTTCGGTTTATTCATTCAATATCCATGCGATTAGACTATGAGTACCCATTCGTTACATGTGACTTAACATCGATGTGTGCCCTCAAGACCCCTTCCGACTGCTGCTGCACCAGTTTAAGACAATGAACACACAAATTTCCGATTCCATTGGCCGCACATGGCTAAGTGCGCACAATTTCAGGTTCTTTTTTGAAAATGGCTTTATCTTCATATTGCATAATTTCTATGCAACATTTCGTTATTGCATCTCAACGTTCAACGTTCAACTAACCGCTAAACGCCTACCATAAACACAGCACTAACCAGGTGAGTTTCAGCAGCACAGTTAAACACGAAATTTTCCCAAAAAAAAAAAAAATCAAAAAATATATTCAAAAATTCAATGAAAAAACAAAAAGGAAAATAACATGAAAATGAAAACAACTTGCCTGCCTCAAGTCCCGATTCAGGAACAATATCGTCAACAACAGCGGCACCAACGTCACCGGCAGCGGCCGATGGTAGCGTATTGATCGCCGTTGATGTTGGAAATTCCTCAGAAACTGTTGCTGCATTCACTGCACTTCCGACAAATGCCGATAATAGCGAAACTGCGATCAGTGGCAACATAAGGCGATCAAGCGTTGCAAATGAATTCATTTTTCCTCTTTTGATTTTCCTTTTGGGAGCTTTTTATTTTCCCTTCTTTTTTTCTTATATACTTATTTCTGGTTATTATTTTTGAACTCTTTCGAATAATTTTCTTTGAATTTTTATTTTATATATTTATATTTTTGATGTTGGCATTAGTTTATTTTTATTTTTTTTTTTTTTTATTAAACCGGCTTGAGGCGTTTTCCTAAAAAGTTTCCACGTTTTTCTTATGAAACAATTTATTTTGTTTAATCACAACTGGTTTCAACTTCCTTTCTTTCCATTTATTTGTTTACACATAATTTTGTTTTATCCGATTGCCCTTTCGAAATTTTGAACGATGCACTTTGCGTTGAACACAGACACTGCAAGTGCAAATTTTGAAATGAGCCCGCGGAGAGTTAAGTTTTGGTTTTTATAACTACACACTTTTTTTGAGATATGCCATGCATTCGAGCTTTTTTCTTTATTTGTTCATTTAAAGCTTTCAGTAGCGCGCGAGCGACAAAACTACAAACTCTCGGATTTATGTGTATTTATGGATTGAAGCTCGGATCGCCGATGGTGCTTTTAAGCAAAAATCATTTCTCTACTCTCCGATTAGGTGCCTAATTATCCTCGCATTGATTGTAATTGATATGACCATTGATTTGGTATAAGTTTGCAAAAGCTTTTTTTTTGCAGATTTCTTTGTGAATTAAAAGCCAGAAAGGATAATTGAGAGCCAATGTATTCAAAGTTTTCGGATGCAATTTAAATTCTGTATAATTTTTTCTATCGCATGCGATTTTATTTTTACATGGCTATTGACCTGCCTCAAGGCCAAACCGATTGACAGTTTTTAATTTATTCTGATTTTTGACCAGCTAGAGGAATGTAAAAAAAAACAAAAAAAAACAGCTAAGTTATTATCTCAAAAAGATCTTTAAAAAAAAATTATTTGTGCCAAGTTCAGTTAAGTTCGTTGCGGTCAAGCTTACAACTACAGCAAGGACACACGTGACGAAAAAGCTGCAGCCACTTTAGCAATATTTACATGCAATGACACGCTTTAATGCACTGGCTTTCGATTTTTATTTGCTTTGTTCTTGTATTCACTTTTTATTGAAATTTCGAGCACGATTTCACACTTTATTTCCAAATTTATTGCATTTTTATCGTAATCTATATATGTATAATGATCAGTGGTTGAAAAATTATATAACTCATAAGTCCATTTCCGATCAAAAAACTTTCCGATGCATCATTACAGACAGGCCCGGACTGGCACACCGGGCAACCGTGCGAATACCCGGTGGGCCCTCGAGATAGGCCACACAGTATGACATCCTAAGCATATATTATAGGGGGCAACTCGTCTGCCTGGTAGTCCCATAGGGTTCCAGTCCAGACATTACTACAGATCATTAGAATGGTTTGAAGAGTTGCAAAGCGGTTCCTTTTCGAACTTTCTTATTCATTTTTTTTTCGATAGTGGATTAATTTAAATGAACAAATTAACCCCAAACTCTTTATTTTTTATGATATCCATGTTTTATTTTAATATCGTGATACCAAATAACTGGTGAAAAATATCATAAAAGGGTACATCTTTATAAAAAAGTTAAGAGACTTAAAGATTTGCCATTTTAGTCTCTGTATTTTGACAAGATAAAAAAAAAGAAAAATAAAAGAAGTTAAGAACAAATCTGTTCTTTAGTGGAAGCTTTAGACAGTATTCGGTCAACCTTACCAAGGTACCCAATTTGAATTATATTTTGTCGTGGGTCCTTTTTATACATGATTTTTGTAGCCACTTCATAGTCGGTGTATCCAGTATTGTGTCAAGATCGGCTTACTGAGTATTCAAGCACTGTAAAGAAGGTAAATCTGTGCTAAAAATTAATTCTTCTACCCAATTTCAAAAGGTCTTCTCTTAGGAGAGAGTCCACTAATGAATTATTCAAACATTTTGACAATCAAAAAAAAATTATATGGCAAGCCTCTTAATATAATACTTATCGTTACTATTTTTCCCCTTCGTAACCATTTAAGTAATCATTTTGAATTTCAAAAGTCATTATCCAATTTTTGAATTTTATTTAAATTTTTTTTCTTATTTTTTTTATTTTTTTTTAAGTTAAAACCGCAAAAAATCATTCTAAACTCAGCGATAATTTGACAAAAATTGCACGCTTTTGTATTTCAATTTTCGGCTAGCAGATTTTGAAAACAAATACTCGAGCTTTTAAGCTGAGTAGGTACCGGAAATCTAATACAATTCCCACTTTTCGTTGGCAATCTTATTGCCGAAAAAACACAAGCGGCTGATTGAAAAGTAGCGACGCTTTATGGAAAATAATTGTTCAGAGCATACAATTTTAAGTCATCCGTCATATGTTGTTTTTTTTTTTTCATTTACAAAAGATTTAATTTCTGCTCACGTTTAGGCGGGCTTGCTTTTGTGGCTTTGTCAACAAAATAAATAAAATAAAAAAATCCCAACGATGATTAAGTCACGTTTCCAATAGCGCTCTATGGGCACTTTTCGCCTTTACACCCATGTTCTTATTGCCCTGCAACAGCATCTCTTCACCACACAATAAATCTTGAAGAATAGCCAAAGAAAAAAATTTTTTTCTTTTGGTTTAACCCGGTTTGATAATCGTAAACCATGTTCCAATCGTTCCAATAACTGTTTAACAAGTCATGGATTCAGCTTGTTTTTTTTTCGAGTTCCCTTTCGATAACACCTTTTTCGTGATTTTCGTTTCTTGTTTATCAGATTTAAAAAAAACTTTTTTTTTATTGTGTGTGTTGACTTTATCAGTTTGATACGTGAATAATTTGTTTGCATATCAAATTGAGGCAAGTTAGGTTTCAAGGTCAAACATTTCGGCTTAATTTATGGGTCATGAATCATTCAATTCATTCACTTTTGGGTTTTCTCTTCATTTCGGGTTTTGTACACAATTTATTTAATTTTTTTTAGGTTCAGTTCAAATTTGAATTGTTCCGCTAACAATTTGAGCTTGTTACACGTAATTAAAGCCGTACCCAGCAAAAGGGTTCCATAGTTGTTTGCAGGCAACATGACTTACCTTTTAAATATCGAAAGAGTCATAGAAAGGGTGACGATGATTTAATTTAATTTTGTTTTGATTTTAATGCGTATGATTAATGATAGAGTTGAGAAATAGAACATTTGCGACCTTGAAAAGAAAGCCAGCCAGAATAAAAATTTAATAAATAAACAAATGTTCGTAAATTATTATTATATATATTATATTTCAAATTTTATTTTTAATTTTAATGGTATAAAAATCAACAATTTTTCAACGACTATTCATTCGTTACAAAAACATCATAGGGTATCAAGCTGAGAGCATTATTCAGCAATCGCAACATCAACGGTGCCCAGTACGAACGTGTTTCTGGCAACAAAGTATCATACAGATCTCGCCAAGTTTGTCTCGCCACAGTCAAAGCAATTTGATCTAAAATCAAAAAATAAAAAAAAAAACAAAAATAAGCTAGAATATGATCTTTACTTTTGTGCCATGTATGAATCGAAAAAATTACTCAAAGCCGGGTCCTCGAATAATCCCGTAGCATCAATATCCATATCAGCGATCTTTGGTTTTGCGTCGATATCATGTAGCTGTATGAATTTATGTCCATCTTTTTCGAAAAATTTCCCCTCCGAAGACAGGAGTATCTCGACATCGTCTTGAATAGAAGCTATCGTGAAAAGAAAATTCTTCGAAAACGTTTTGAAGTACATTAATGCTTACGCATTGTTATGTTGAACGTTCCATGAGGTTTCAAATCAAGCTGACCATTCAGTTTTACGGCCGCCTTATAATTTCCATATACACTCATAATGGGTACAAATGTCCTCATTTTAAGCTTTGTTACTCCATTTTCGACCTTGAAGTCGACTTTTTTCATTTGCGCCTTCGAGATTCCAGTGATTGAGGCATCCTTCATCTGAACACGTCCATCGACGGCGGCAAATTTAAAGCGAAGAACTGTCGTGTTCAATCGAAGCGGCTCGGTGGGCGGAATATTTAGCTCGGGTATGCCAACAGCTGTACGCGATTGAGCTTTCACGAGAATGCGCCGTAAGCATTCACCCAAATCTTCACTTTTCAATTTACATTTTTCTACATTTGAGGTTCCTAAAAAAATATATATTTTTTTTTAATTTTACTGCACTTTTATCCCTTCGATTTTTTTTTTTATTTTCAATAAAATTTAAAACTTTGGAAAGGTCAAATAATAGTTTAGAATTTTTTATTGTCACCTATTAATAATTTGATGCGTTTGGCGTACTCTTCCGCATTCGCTTCTGAAGAGCTTTCTGCTGAAATCGACACACATACGTATAAAACGAATAATACCGTCAGACGTAATGTCATTTCTAGAGCTTTTTTGGTTTTCACTTCAAAAATAAAAATGCCTTCTTTCCGTTTAGGACTATTCAGTAGGCCACACGAGCTATTACTAAACACCTCAAGTTTAGATCAATAAAGGAAATAATTTTAAAAATTAAAAATAGAAAATAATATCAAAACTTAAAACCGGCTTTCTCTCACGATTTGATACGAAGAAGCGAAGTCATTTAATTAATTAATTTTTTTCTTTTTTGTTTCTTAATTATATGTTGCTTTTGTTTTCGAGATAGCAATTCTAATGCAAAGACTCGAAGTCGTTGTGCGGGTATGAAAATTTTTCCCCTCGATATATTATTGTTCTTAATAAATAAATTTAATGCTCGAAACTAAAAAGTAATTTTTATTCTTAATAAAAAAAAAAACGAGCTTAAAATAAATTTTCTATTGAATAAACGAGATCTGTCGGCAGCTGAATTCAAACAAGAACAAAAATTCGGAGCGTCAAAACAAAAGACTTAAGAAAAGAACTCGTTATTTTCTGCTTAAGTTATAAAATATCGTACTACTTTTTATTGCAATCATGAAATAATAATTTTAAAAATACAATATCTTAAAGAACAAACACACACAATGACTTGGAAATCATTCGAAGATTCTTATGAAATCGTAAAGTTTTGCATTGTCACCTCTAGTCAATTCATGGACTCCATAAAATACTCTCTCAAAAAGGAATTTCTCCCAAAATATATATACATTGTATATATTTCTGCAGGATCATAAGTTATTATTCATTTATTAATATAATAACGCAATTAAACTACTCATTCTTTACAAACACATCGTAAGGTATAAGGCTCAAAGCCTCATTTAGCAGACTCATCATAAGGGGTGCCCAGTAATCATGGGTCTCAGGCAGCATTACGCGATATACTTCACGCCAATACTGCTTGCCAACATTCAGCGCGAACTCATCTTAAAATAAAAATATCATTCACTTATATTTCTGCGATCAAAGAAATAAAAATCTATATGAACTTACTCAATTCCGGTTCATTGAATATGCCCGTCACATCAATGTCCATATCACCGATCTTTGGGTCAGCATCGATCTTATGCAAACGCAAGAACTTATGCCCATCCTTTTCAAAGAACTTCCCCTCCGAAGTTAATTGGACATCGACATTATCTAAAAATATTTCGAATTCAAAAAAGGAAATTCCTCTATTCCACGTCAAGTAAGCACTTACACAATGTTAAATTAAATGTACCCTGTGGCTTAAAGTTGAATCGATTGTTCAGTGAAACGGTGGCTCTATAGTTTCCAATTGCACGCATTTTGGGAATAAACGAAATGCTTTTGAATTTTGTAATTCCATTTTCCACTTTAAAGTCGACCTTTTTCACTTGGGTCGTCGAAACGCCATAGATTGCAGCATTCTTCATTTGTAGACGTCCATTGACAGCTCCGAATTTGAAACGGAAAGTTGTGGAATTCAATTGAAGCGGTTCCATGGGCGGTATATTAAGTTCTGGTATTCCCAACGCTATATGCGGCTGTATTGCTGTCATCATACGCTTGAGGCATTCACCTAAGTCGTTGCCATTTTCATGACATGTCGGTACACCTGAGCCTCCTACAAATTTGTGCAAACATTTGAAATGATATCAAAAATAATTTTTTTCTTATTTTTTTTTTGCAAGCAATAGAACAAAATGGAGGAACTGGTCTCGTTTTGCCGACCCCGGGATAGACCGGCAAATTTAAACACGCAAGAAGAAGAAGTTTTTTAATATTAATTTAAAAAATTTTTTTATAATTTTATTTTTATTTTTTTACTATTTTCTTGTTTAAACTAATTTCGAAGTTTCGCAAAAGCTTCCTTCAGATTTTTATACCTTTTAACATTTTCGCTTGTTCATGAACTTTTGATGACTTCTAATTGCTGCTAATTCCGTGAACAATGAATGATTAGTTTTCGTTGGGACGATCAAAAATGATTTCTACAACAAATTACATATAACGTACGTGCTGTTTTGGATCAACAATCAGGCTTACAACTTCTTGGCAAGGTTGCAATCATAGTTGAGAACGTGAGTTCATCATTGAATTGTTGTAAATTTTAAGCTCTCGATACACAATATGCATATCTTTGTTCAAGGCGAAATTCTCTAACATGAAGAATTAAAAAAACAAAAACTATTTACTTCTTCAATGCTATTCTGTAAACCGAAACTCCTTCATTGAATAAAACAACTAAGCTATAAATTAATTTATTTAATACATACACAGGCCTATTTGAGCTCGACTTGTGAGTTTTAGTCATTCTTGATCAAAGCTTTAGCAAAAACTAATTAATTCTTCTTTTGAGAATTACATAATCCGTTCGATAGTTAAGGACGTCTCAGGTCTTTCAGACTTTACAAAAAAACACAACCGTTGTCGGTGTTTCTCTCAGAAATCAGTCCAATGAAGGCTTAAGTAAAAATGCTCAGATAATTCGTTTTCGCATAGAACTCCGGCCATGATCCGACGTGAATGATAATTCATCAAATGTAAATCAGTGAACTTCATCGTAATTGTGACTCATCCACATTGATTTCACTAATTCACATTGAATAGAATGACGTACCGAGGCTCTTAGAATGAACACAATTTTTATAAGTACAGTTTACTCTCTCCTTGCGGACACTCCTCTTAACTCTCTAATGCGACAATTTTTTTTTTTTTTTCAATGAAAAGTTTAGATATGGGTAGAAAATCATTAATCTGAAAGTTATTTTTATTAGTTTTTTTTTTTTGTATTTTGTTCGGAAAAAGTCCGTCTAGAGACGGAGCCAGGAGTATGAGGATTAACGGACAGTTTTTGGGAATGCTCTAGCATTCTTGCTTCTCAAATAGTTTCCTCTTTAACGGACATATTTTTCGGTACTCTAGGTGTCCCCTTAAGAGAGTGCACACTGTAATTGACTAACGGGTATTGAAGTACCTAACAAATTATCAAGATCGGTTTGAGTTTCCACAGTCTAATTAGCATGACAAACCATAAATTAGAAAAATTAAGTATTCTCTGTATAATTGACTAAAATAAAAACAGTATTCCCTGTACATATGCACCCCTGAAATAGGCACTTCCCGCTTGTAAGTACTGAAAAACGTGTATTCATGTCTTTTCAATGAAATTGAACTGAAATTATTTGGATCTATTCATCACGCTTAAAAGCATTCTCCGCTTTTAGGCACTATTTTTTGTGCATTTTGGACGTTGCTTATATCCGGGGAACACTGTAAGTTGAAAGATATCGCAAAACTAATAAGTTGGAATTAAGTAGTTTATAGAATACCAATTTAGAATCAAAGAAAAAACATATTTCTCAGTCGCGAACAAATAAGATTCTCATTGTTCACTCTAAAATTCACCAATTATCCTTTTGAAATCTCCTTCAAAAATACTGAATCATCAATTCCGTCCAACCACTTTTATTTAACGTTATTTTGAAGACTTAAAATAATTTTTATATTTTAAAAATGATTTAAAATTGTAAGATAAACGATGAAAAATGAAGAAAAAAAAAATTGATTCTTTCACCTGTCAACAATTTCACACGTTTTTCGTATTCGTCCGTTGTTGTTTCTGTTGAGCTTTCGGCTAATACCGGCACACCGAATTCACCAACGAATACCGAACAAGCCATTACAAGATAAACTAAAATTTTCTGCATTATTTTTTTTTTTTTTTAAGTCAATAACCTAAATCTCTCAAGTAACTGCAGGCCGGTTTGTACGTTGCACCGTTTCACGTTCAGTTCACCAATCGAACTGTTACTAAAACTGTTTGCAGTCTCGACTTTAGTCGCGGCATAAATGTGCATTTTAACAAAAAAAATTATATATATACTATTATATATATATATATATATATATATATATATTATATATATATTCAATTTCAGCACATAAAATAGTAAGAAACAAGCTGATTATTACAATAAAAATTAAATTATGCAGACCTTGTAACTATAAACCGGCTCTCTCCCTCTCTTTCTCTCATCCGTTCTCGTGCGTTTTCTCATTTTCCATTATGTTAAAAAAAAAAACTATTTAGTGCAAAATTTTTTGAGTTAAAGACGATAAATCTCCGTTTTAAAATCGTTGACGAGATTGAACTTTGAGTGACTTAGTCAGTTCGTCTGACTCTTAGCCTATTAAGTAATCAATTGCAATTAAATTCGCTAAGCATTGACTCCAATTGCGCAGAACGTCGCCAGAAACTATCATCTACCTCAGCTCAAAAGATCAGTCCCTGACTAACCGCTATTATTTAATTTTGAATTAATAATAAATCAATCGGTATCGTTGAGAGCAATTCATTGGCAGAATTTATAACGATAGGCTCCCATGAAGCGCGAGTCGATGGAATAATCGATTTATAAATTGAACGCCAATATTTATTAACGAAATCCAAGACAATTGCATCTGTGAAAGAAATATGTTAAATAATTAAGTATATGAAAATATTTTTTTTTTAAAATATATAAGTATATTCAAATTTGATTTCTTGCACTCACTCATCGTTGGATCAGCGAACAATCCACTCGCATATATATTCATATCGCCAATATCCGGATTGGCATCGAATTTTGTCATCTTCAAATAACTATGTCCATCGTCACGGTCATAGATTTCGCCCTCCGAATAGGCATTTAATGTGACATCCGCTGAAATGGAAGAAAAAATTTCAATTAATAATTTTGTTTTTTTTTTCTGTTAGATTTTTCTTCATGCTTCTTCACTCACTCATCGAGACGTTAAAGTAACCCTTTGGTGACATTTTAATTTCATTTAATTTCACATCCGCCTTGTAAGAACCTTCGACGAAAATTCTTGGAATATGCGATGCTTGCTCCAAGCTCATAACATTCTCTTCTAATTTGAAATCGATATTATCCACTATAAGATCGCTCATACCATAAACTCGTACATTCTTCATGGTAACACGTCCTTGCATGACGCCATCGCTGAATTGAAATGATGACTTTTCGACAATAATGGGATCCAGCGATGGTATATTCAATTCGGGGAATCCTTCTCTTAAGCGTGGTGCCATTTGCTGAAATGCATCCTTTAAACAAACATTGATATTAAGATCATCCTGCCGGCATGTGGGTATCGAAGGCGCTGGAAATAAACAACAACAAAATTCGATTGATTTCAATGGAAATTCGGGTAAAGCCGAAATTTGTAAAACCCGTTTCTCAATCCTTGGCATATATAGCACAAAAACGAGGCAGTCGTAATAAGACGACATGCACTCACACATAGGATCTGTTATTTTCGTGCATATTCAATCAAAATTAATTCAATTTTAAATATCAGTCAAGATCTTTAGAACGACTCATTCGCTTGCCTAGCAATGGGAACCAACAAGTTTTGCATTACATTTAATTATGGTTTTTTTCCTCACGCTTTTTGGTTTTTTTTTTTTTTTTTGTAATCGTTGTATGACTTGCAAGTCTAATAAAATAAATAATTATTATAATAAATAAAACTAGGCGAGGTAATATTTTATTATTTAATAAATATCTTTATAGCCTTCATTAATCAATAGAAGAAAAGAGCTATATCTCTATACTTGAATTTCCCAGCCGGCAAAATTCTCCTGCAGGCCAAAAACATTACAGATTTCACCGGGAAATACAGGTGACATTGTCACACATGACTTCTCTAATGAATTGAGTCTCGTTGACTGCTTGAACTTAAATAAGATATTTCCTTCCACGCCACTAGAAGACTGCTATGGCGTAGTGGATTTAAAAAAATAGTCATTAGGAGACCAAACATTAAGACCTAAATGTCCCCTCTTGTTCCGTCTCTGAGAACTCGATCGACCTTTTAATCCCCGTATCCCAACAGCGTGAGCATCTCTGAAATGTTAAATGTGGCAAATTCATCCATCGATTCATTCAGGGTGATTTTTCCGACTGGGGTGCTATAAATATTAATACAAAAGCGATAAGGGCTAACGGCTTAAGCATTTCCATTTCATTTTTTTCCCTTACTTAAAAAAAATTTATAACAATCCCCGTCTTTACTACACATTCTTGGTACCTATAAGTTCTATCATTAGAGCCGATTCCCGGAGTGAAATATTTGCGTTCAAATTAAAAGCGAAATTGCTGAATTATTCAGCCTATTGTCTACACAGGAAGAGCAATTAATTTGAAAGCAAACAAAAAAACAAACAATTAAACAACTTTAAGAATTGAACTTTCCCATTGTTTTTAGTGGCCCTTATTAAAAATTTGAGCTATAGAATTTTTTTCAATTATTTAAGATTTTTACATTAGTTCCCAAAAAAATCTTGCTAATCTTTAACCCATTAAGTTCACATTTGGGACTTCTTAAAATTTTTTTCATTAATACCTACATCTCAGCAGATATTCAAAGTCCCAATTGTTTGATTATATAGAGTCATTTAGACATCCAAATTGAATCGGTTTCCCCTCATCCCAAAGTTGACTTACATGCACGACTCAAAGACAATACAAGTATGTACATAATAAACCGATAAAAAAAATCATATATGGAAAAATCCAGTCGCTCTCGTACACTTTAGGGGCCATCCATCACACAGGGGGGAGCGGGATCTTTTAATGTTAATGTTAAAATCCAATTTTTAGCGGTGGGTTAAATTTCTGATGGATTTGCCCGTATGCATGTCCCCGTCTGCACTCATATCTGAATCCCTCAAATGGGACTCAAATATGACTCTTGCAGTGCCCATACTAATGTGATCGTCCTGTCTGACTCAAATTATCAGGCTGCACATATATTTCAGACTCATTTCGAATCCATATTTCTTCGCACTTTGAAAGCCTTAAAGGTTCACTTACGCAATTTATCAAATGGTCTTAAATCCACAGCAATGTCAGCAGCCAAAGAAAATGCTATTGACAAACAAAATATTTTGCTCACAACTAACTTCCACAGAAACATGGTTTTAGGATTTTTTAAATTATTTCAAATATTATTATTTTTATTTTTTATCGCACTCAGGTGTACTTTCGTTCAAATCCTCAGTCGCGAAAAGCTCTCGTGCACTGCGCGAAAAACAAAAACCATCTGAACTAATGACACGCTGAGGCATCTTATATGTTTTTTTTTTATGCCGGAAAATCGAAATGACAAAATTACGAAAATTTAAAAAGCCATTGTTTTTTAAATTTTTTTTTTTTTTTTTGACTTTGCAAGATCTCGTAACGACTTAATGTACCCTCCATCCATACGATTATAGGCGGTGACATGTCGTCAAAGCCGTAACGATAAATGTAAGCCAAAGGTTTCAATTTTGAAATTGAGAGCCGCATTCGGTGCAGGGCAATTTGACGAGTGAGTACAAAAAAAAATTTTTTTTTTTTCGTTAAGTGACGTTGTCGTTCCAGTCGATAGATCCCGTTAATTATGGACTTGTAACCGGGTTAAACATATGATTTGTTACTAAGTAGCGATAATTGAAAACCAAAAGAAAATTCATTGATTGAATTAATAGCAGCGTATTGAAGGGATAAATATACATTGTATACAATATATATATTATATATATTATATATAAATAAAAATGCCGGTAGTAAGTTCTAAAAAGATTAATTTAAAAAGAATGTGTCATTCTGTTGAAGACACTCACCATTATCTCTAGTCGACAGTCTTTCAAAATATCTATATCTATTATGCATCTTTAAAAATCGTTTGTGAGTTGAAAATTGTTGAAGCATTCGAAATAGATTAATTTTTTTTAAATATCTGCGTTTGTCACCTCCGAATATCTCTGATTGGTTTGCGTATCTCCAAAGAACTTTTGATCGATATCAAAATTCACATAAGCTTCTCCAACATACCGGTCTAATTAATATAATAGAATTTATTCTTATCTTTAAGGCTTTAACTAACTCATGTGCGTGTCCAATGGCGTAGCGAGAACTAATCTAGACGTGGGCGAGATGAACTAGCGAGGCACTTATAAAATTTTGCTATACTTACGAACTATGCCGTGGGTCGTGGCTCTGGGATAGCGTAGATGCTGCATGTGATCCAGGGTCCGAGGTTCGATTCCCGGCACAGGCGAAACGGAAGTGCTAGATCGTTGCAATGACTAGCACTGGTCTTTTCAAAAATGATTTAGCTAACTACGACATACAGCACACAGAACTATTGTGGTTCACAATGGCGATAAAGGCCTAAGTGGCATCACTTCAACCAACCACCATGCCGTGGCTCTGGGATAGCGTAGGGGATGCGTGCTATGCTATTGATCCCAGATCCGAGGTTCGATTCCCGGCACAGGCGAAACGGAGTGTAATGTTCCAAGCCTAGCAATGGTTTTTCAAAAAATCGCATGGCGCCCCAAAGTCCTTTTACATCGTTCATTCAAATGACTTCGTGCGAGGCCCCTTCGGGCGCGAGGCCGTGGGCGATGGCACACTTCGCCCACGCCTAGCTACGCCACTGTGCGTATCGCGTCCGTGTGGATATGCCCCCACATTAGTATAAATTAGCGTTGCCACATGAACTTTCTTGCAAAAAAAGCGATTGTCTTTTCAAAATTTTCCCCAAAAAATTCGGGACTTTGATACATTTTCGTGCGGAAAATTATTCAGTATCTCCCCAAAAGCCTTTTTGTCCTTGCCAAACAACTTTATTCCTCGCTTTCCAAGAGCATTTCTTTTTTTAATAGCCCCTTCAACACAATTTTTTTTTTTTTTTTTGGGCGGGGGATTTTGAGATGGGGCAGAAGTTATGGAAAAATTGATGAGTCCAAAAAAATTGAATGTCTCGATTGTAATTTGATGTAAAAATTTGACATGTCTGGCAACGCTGTTACACATTCTAAGCAATCGCAGTTAGAGGACCACAGACCTCAACCGATCTTTATATGAAAAGGCGCTTTTGTATAATCTCAACTTTGATTGTGTTCAACAACAGCACGGCATCACTATCTTTATCGCATTGGGAAAAATATACCACCGATATTTTTCTTAGAACTGATAACGTTTTGCTTAATATTTCATACAGCGACAGGGAAAAAATAAATCACACAATCCGCAAAAAGAGATAAAACGCAGAGCCTAATGCTCAATCAAGGCCTGCGTCTCATTTAATAACGAATCTGTTGAGTCAACAAAACAAAGAAGAAGACTTCCAGCGGTGAAGACAAATAATTCGAAACATTGAACAATTGGAAGAGAAAACAAATTTCTGTACTAAACCAACAAATGCCGCAAATAGACATTCGAAGGCGTCACCAAAAAAAAAAAAAAAAAATTTTTTTTTTAAGTCGAAAAATAACCAATGAGCCGAAATTCCCAATTGTGAGAACTTTCCAAAATTCACAATTCCCGAAACGATTCATTTTAATACGATTGAGCTTTATTTATTTGTCGATTGAAATGAAATTTCAATGATTACACAAAAAGCAGAAAATTTCGAATGCCCGTCCACGGTCAGATTAAGAGTCCTGCTTATCAATGCTGACGCGCTAAGTCTGGCTCAATGTAAACAAAATCGTAATCGACAATATTTGGTGAACAATTTTATCAAAAACATTAAGTAGGCAAAAGATCGCACATTTTTCTGTCGGCCCAACATGTTTCAACATGCATTACAATCGACGGCAAAGCGACAGTGCACACTCGCAAGACGCTTACTACTGACCTGACCTGACCTGACCTGCCCTGGCCCGACCCTACCCGACCTGACCTGTCCTGAAGAGAAAATCCGAAAAGCCACACGACACACATACCCTTTCCGCATTTACGATGTTGTTTACGAATTTGCAAAGAATTTGAGAGAAGAAAAAAACAACGAAAAATTTAACAAAACAACACAATAAAATAAAAAGGCTCTAACAGAACTCATACGTGTAATCGTTGATAGATGACGACAGGCACAGGATATTTACGAAAAACGTATAAATACTGAGCGAGGAATCTCAGCAAGCATCAGTGTCATCAACGACATTAAAGGTTAAATACAATCGGGAAGATAAACTTCGAAAAAAAAAAAGAAAAGACTAAGAATGGATCTTTCAACAAGTCGCATCAGTGACGAAGCAATCGAATATAGGCACAAGAAATTCGGTCACGTACGTAAATCGCCAATGACATGCATTTCGCCATCCTCTGAGGAAGAACGGAGCAGCATTGCTGGCTCTCCGTTTTCGTGCAGCACAAGTTCGACGCTCGCAAAGGCTATCAAACGAGAATCGGAAGACAAAGACACCAATTGGGAACCGGATACCGATGACATCGAATCACTGCGTACACCAAAGAAACGTCAGCGCATTCATTCGACCAGATCGACAAGATCCATCAGAAATAAACGGACCGCATCGTTTGAGCTCTGTAATGCACCGAAGAAATGCAAATCGGAAGTCTATAATTCCCGTGCAGCAACACCGGAAAAACAATCGGAAACCTGCCATGCTTTAACAAATTTTATGCCCAAGTTTAGCAGGGACGCTTTAACCCGCATTTGCCAGTACAACAAGAATATGGTTCGGCAATTTCCGAAAAAAGAACGAACACCAAAGGATCAAGAAAGACGCGACAAGAACACAATCGCTTGCCGTATGAGTCGACGATTGAAAAAACTAGAGAATCTGGCATTGGAGGAGCAGTACAAAATATTTGCTCAGGAGCATTTCGTGCAATATAAACAATCATTGCAAGCGGCTGTCTATTTGAATGAATTGCTTAAATTTGATGTCGAGCTACCACCGAATAAACAAGATGATGAAGCTTTAGAGAGGATTGCTGGAAAATTCGGTTTGCAATATCTCGAAAAACTGGCAACGAATACGGACCCAAAGGATTTGAATGGAATCGGAAAATCTATAGCCTCAAATCAATTAAAATCCGAGGAAAAAGATGGTCAAGTTTCGAAAGAATGCCTCGACGATCAATTACCACCAATGGAGGACAATCTAATCGCGCATCGAAAAAGGTCTTTTTCAATTGCTTTTTTATTAGGAACTAAGTAAAACAACAATCTTAAATCCATAGTAATATATACTTAAGGTATTTTAAGAATACTTCATACTGTAAATTTCCATTGATAAGATTCATTTATGTTATTTAAAAAAAAAAAAAAGGAATATCCACATTGTTAGGTATACTTTTTAAGGGTTATTGTGTAAGTGTCAATAAAAGCCAAAATGTGATTCAATTAGATTCCTTTTCTTTCCATTTCTATGAAATGAATTTCAACTCGACAAGCGAAAGACTGCTGAATTCCTTATCACTTGGTTTTCACTTTTCTATGGCCTTAATTTGAATGCGAACACGTGTATATCCTTGAAAGCGTTTTATGGACATGAAGTCTTTAAATTCTGGTAAATTCTGATTGAAATCATTTGAGATTCGTTGATGAGCTTCGCTTGATTATATTCCATTGTCACGTTGAGATTTATGATTCTACCTTTTGATCATGCTGAAATGATAATTATTGCTCCTCCGCAAATCACTTTTTTTTATCTACAGTATTGAAGAATAGCATTCGGCTTTGTTGTGAGATTGTTGAAACTATATTCGATTCCAAATTCTTGCTGGTGACCTGCGATACAGAAGAACTTTAAATGTTGAAATAAACTAACGACATGTTTACACCTACCTTTATCAGTAATTTAATATTCGCACAGATAAAATGGTTCGTCATTTTTTGAATCCAAACCTTTTTCGACAATTCGCCTTCTCAAGGGCTGAAAGAAAAGATTACAAAGGATATTAAATGATTTCGTTGAAATTTTTAGCACGGAAAACAATCCCAATTTCAGGTAAAAAATAAATGTCAACGCAGAATAAAGTCTACCTGAATGATGAACCAATTAAACGATTTTCAAATATAAAAAAAGGTATTGTAAAATTGAAATAAACAAGACCATAAAAAAGGATTGTTTACGAATTACACTAATTTACAAATAATTGATTTTTATTTAACCAGAAGATCGTCGGCCTCTGTGCCAAATAAACTGAATCAGTCTGCGTTAGTGAAAAACAGCATGTGTTCGGTACACCGACACATGGTGTTAAATGCACAAGTGCAAGAGTAGGTACATCAACACGTACACGGGTGACTGATCAGTCAGACTGAATGTTTATTTGGCGCTTTAGATGCCGATCAATGAAAAAGTTTGATGAATTTTTCTGTAAAAATATGTGTTTCTCTTTAAGTTTTAAGGATCTTCGGAGTCTTATTTTCTTCACCGATCACAAAATTATGCAAGAAAAAATTGTAGTCAAGTTAATTTACTTTTATTTGACGGATAATTCGAATGATGCACTGTCGATTTCTGATCGAAAATCTGCAGTAAAGATGTTTTTATACGTTTTTATATGTCTGTCCGTCTGTCTGTATACAGTTTTCTTATCGAAGGAGTTGAGCTATCTTGACGAAATTTGGTATGCGTGCTCACGGGGACATGAGTAAGAACAAGTTCGAGAATGGACCCGATCGGACCATTTTTAGGGGTACCTCCAGTACTAGGGTCTGTTATGAAAATCACACAAACTGCTCTAAAACCTGAGTTTTTCAAGATATTTTGATGAAATTTGGCATTTGAACATATTTTAAGCCAATTAATGTGATTTACAAAAATCAGAAAAATGGGCGTGACAGAAGGGCGTTTTTCGAAAATTGTCTCCTCCTCCCGAAACGCCTATGGGACTTGAACGAAAATTGGCACTTATACTTCCTTTGTAACCATAAACATCCTACCAAAAAATTTCCTTGATCGGTCCATTATTAAGGGTACCTTCAGTACTAGGGTCTGTCACAAAAATCCGAAAACTGCCCCAAAATCTGACTTTTTCCAAATATTTCAATGAAACTTAGAATTTGCGCGTATATTTAACCCTCCGATTAGAATTCCGAAAAATTGGAAAAGTGGGCGTTGCAAAGGGGCGGTTTGCATAAAGAAATTTAAAAAAAATGCGGTATATGGGGCCCCTATGGCCTTAAACAACTCCTGATATTAAAAATTATTTTAAGATGTGTGTCTGTGTCGGGTATTCTATTGTCAGGCTTGCCTGACTATAACACCCTTACTTGTTAAATATTGCTTTTGTGTTTAGAAGGCCGAAGCTCGTAAGAAAAGTGCATTTAGATCTACTGGGGGAAAAAATGTTGCACACTAGTGTTATCAGAGCTATGCTTTAGTCGATGAATGAATTTTATTCTAAATTCTTGCGATTTTTTTCGCTTATTATTATTGACGTTTTTCTCGAATAGATTCCGAATTAAGTAACTAAATTTCGGTGGTCCCATTGGAAAAACGCGATTCAACGATCATCCAACAAATAAAAAGGCAATGTGCGTAACTAATTTGATTGAATTTGATTATCCATAATGAATGCAGCATTGTTTGAGCCATCTCTCTAATTATCTCTAATGTGGATTATGCAACAAGAAGACATAAAAACGAAGTAAACGAAAAAATTTATGCGATTTTCCATCAATTGGTGCCTTTCGAACGCTTATACAATAACAAGCTTGTCTTCAGAGCTGCGTTCAAACTTATGAAGCGAATTGTTATGCTTTGAAGCTTCAGTAATTTGAAAAAGAAAAAAATGAGATAACCAATCTGGTAGCGTAAATAATTTCAATTCTTTTATGTGTCTACAAACTGCTGTCTTATGATTTGTATCATTGAAACCGAACAGCAGCAAACGGAGTCACAATCTTTCGACCTGATTTCTTAAAGAATTCAAAATCGAAACCTTGGACATATGAACATGGTAATGGCAATGCGATTCGTAACCCTGATCAAATAATAAAACCCTTTCCGGTGAAAATGTTTAAGGAAACCAAATGTCGTTTCCCTTTCGATCTAAGAATTTACTAAGTACCTTCAATAAATTTTATAACAGCATCAGTCTTTAAATTAAATCTTATGATCTACATTGCGAGATGTTCAAATATTTCGCAGGTAGATAGAGCTTGGGGTTCGATTATCCTAACGGGGGATTATAACTTCAAGGGAAATTAATTTAGAAAAACAATTTTATGACATTGCGGCGGGAACAACAGAAGCATTAGAAGGCGTGCGTTGAAGCATTACAAATAAAAAAAAAAAAAAAAAAATGCAAGCATGTAATTTTACCTGATATTATCTCTTAACTTGGAAGGATGCAGGATAAATGTTCTCGCTGAAATCTCGTCCATTATAGGTACGCCATAAAGTGATACCTTTTTGTCCACCCATTAGTATAAAAGCCAAGATAACATCATAGTGTCAATCATTCTCAACACAGATCGAAAGCGATTCAAATCACATCAATTCTTCCACGCAAAAAATATATAAGATGTTACCAAGAAATCCAATTCGGAACGTTCCGACGCAAGTTGTGCTGCCATTAACAGTTGTGCCTATCCGAACACCATCGGTAGTCATTCCATCGGATTTTGGTAAAATCGGAAACGTATTGTCAGCAAATAGAGCACAACAACCACAGCAGAATCAATGGAGGCCAAGCCACGGGGACTATGTGAATATTGTGGATCAACAGAGACGATTTTCAGACTACATGAGAAGAGAGCAACAGTCTTTAATGCAATCCGGTCAAACTTTGGAACCCAACAGCTCAATTCAACAATCTAAGGCGTTTCAAGGAGAAATTCTCTCACCCAATGGACAAAGGTGGACAATGGAATTCAATCAAGCGAATCATATTAACGAATGTTATTCAATTCATCATCAAAACCCACCGCCAATGAACAGTCCGACCGGCATTCGGAGTTCTTTGCCAACATCAGCATCGGTTTATACGATACAGCAAGATTTATCATCAATACCAAAAATATTTCCAACATTAAACAAACAGCAACAGGAGGAATTCTATTTGGCTGCCTCAAGAAACGGTCCTTACGTAAGGCATCTTCGTGACATTGCATCCCAGGCGAGAAGGTCTGCAAAATTCGAAGCATTACTGCAGAGGGAAAAGCTTGCTCATGCCTATGCTGGAACAAAATTACATCCATGGACAGAAACTACAGAGAAACAAGGACATCTGCCTTATGGAAATTCCTTAAACTATGGACAACAAAATTTTGGAATACCAAACTTTGCTAATACGACAACATGGAGAGAACAATTCGACGTAAAACGCTCATCTTCGAATCTACAAAATCGTGTAATTCAACCACGTCAACTGCCTCAGCACTCACCTCAATTAGTTCCTATCACCAGAGCTCGGACATCTCAACTACCGATCAACATTCAAGGTCATTCGAATGAAGCAACAGATTGCTCCAAAGGTCTCTTCCGCCCATATGCTATATTGCAGGCCAACGAATCATCTACAAGGAAACGAAAACGAGATGCCACCGATCCAGAAGCTCTGTATCATGGCAACAGCCCGAAGTTATTTGCATTCAACCAAACTTGCAGTAGAACTCCGCAAATGATTCCATGCCAACCACCGACGCCAGCCAACTTGAGGATATTCGATAAAAAATTCTACACCAGAATTCTTTATCAGCAAATGCAGACATTCCAGCAATTAGGACATCCTATTTTAGAAAAGCAAATTGATTTGACAAGAGCGCCTGGCTTCTTTCTTGGCCCAAGACCGCAATACCCAACAATATGAGATACTTTAAAGTTGCTATAATATCAAAAATTAGATTACGGCAGTGTTTGTGGAAGGAGCTTTTATATTTTTAAAATTATAAATGTCAAATTTCCTTTAAAATTACTTATAAGTAGATTATAACCGTTTTTAAAATAGTGAGAATAAATTGACGAAGTCGTCGTGCGACGTTAAATAAAAAAAAAAAACTTATGAAGAATTTCGAAATTTCAATGGTCTCTAATCATTTTGCAATATTCACCTCGTTTTTACCGCATTCGATTTGCACAAATAGCCCCATTCTAAATGAATATTCACCGGGAATTTTATTTTTTAATAGAAATCTTTCTCCACGGAAATGGAAGTATTGTAAATATCAATAAAGAATAGAATGTGATGAATTCTGCTTCAAAATATTCGAAATTCTTGTTCTCTTTATATACATTTCCCATTGTGCTTAGAAGGGTAGAATTTTTTCGGATCTGCACGAAAAAATTGTCCGGGAATATTTAGAATTGGGCTGAAAATCGAACTAAAAAGAATATTATATTATAAGGAGTTATCACCAGCTTGGTAAGAATCGAAAAACTTCATATAAAAAAATCCTTCAGAAATGAATCAGAAATTTTCTGAAGTGTTTTTTTTAATATGAAGTTTTTCATTTCTGTTTCATTTCTGACAGAACTGGAGAGATCCCTTTAAAGGCTAAGCGAACTTTCGTTAGAAAATAACGTGCATAAGACATTTCTCTGCAATTTAAAACTTAATTGTACACGCTTACCGTTAAAACTGACTGACATTACACATGAATTTTTGAAGGAAATTCACTTGAAAGCCCACAAATTATTATTTAATTGCATTTTGAAAACGTCTAGAAAATTGTTTAAAACGAAAATTAAATGGTTTCTGTGTAAATATACTTAAAATATATGAACTTAATGGCAAATGCATACAACATAAAATAGTAAATTATCTTGCGTTTCTTACTTTGTAAAGCCTAAACGATCGAAGACCGAGGAGCCATCGTTTGGTTTTCTTTGAGTTTTCGTAGGAAATGAATTACGTCGCTGCCCAGATGGCGTAATATTGACACTGCCG
Source organism: Chlorops oryzae (assembly GCA_020466095.1). Classification (NCBI taxonomy): domain Eukaryota; kingdom Metazoa; phylum Arthropoda; class Insecta; order Diptera; family Chloropidae; genus Chlorops; species Chlorops oryzae. Next base: position 81,926,532 of record CM035807.1, read on the forward strand.
ATCCTCTTCGAAAGTACAGCCATTGCGCTTGATGATTTAAACGATGAAGTCGCCGTCGCGGATGTATGCCCAAGTCGCTGGTGGACTGGTAAATCTTGTCGAAAGAGTAGATCATCCGATTTCATGCGCAATGATTTTCCCTTAACTGGACTAAGACGACCTCTGATATTTGGAGGTGAAGCTTTCAAATTGAATGAACGTTTTGTGTTTCGCAATTTGGCTGCTAAAAATATAAAATGAAATGCATTATTATTTTTGGGTTAATCGATCGTTTGCGCAAATAGGTGGATGGCTTACAAAGGTCCAAACGTGACCTGATGTTGCCCTTCGTATTTTGCTTGATTTTTGGTGATATTTTAAAACGCGGTTCTGCTGCTATTTCGCGAACTTCAGCAACAGAGGCGAATTTGACGATTTTCTCAGTTGGGCCGCTGTGCTCATCACTCATGTCATCGTCATCGAATTGTGCTGCGATATCACTATCATAAACATCATCATCGGGGTCACTGTCATCTCCGCTTTTAATTGGTACTTTCTTGACAAGAAGTACTTTCTGTTTTTGAGGTCTTGCAGCTGTAGATGCTACGGTTTTAGCCTTAACGATGCCACCTGCTGTTGCCTTGAATTGAAGGGATTGGGAAATAGGTTATTCGAAAGCCATACAAATTGATAAGTTTCAATTTACGGGTTTGGTTGCATTCTTCAAAATCGGTTTGATTTGTTTTGCGATTGTTGCTTCGGCTTCTTTGTCGCCCAAACGCTCAAAAATTGATGCAGTGCCACCAACAGTCTTTGTAGCTACTTTGCTACCAAGTCCAGTTATGCGTATTTTAACATCATTGTTCTTTCTGGCGGATTCCATTTCATCATCTTCGTCTATATTCACCAATTGTACTGTAGTTGCTTTGCTATTGTTTGCAAGTCTTTGAAAGACAGAGGAACTCTTTCCTCCAAACTCTCGGTCTGAGTATACTGAAACGAGGACAATTCGAATTAAAAGTTCTATGCCGAAAACTACTGACGCCTTACATTTTGCTTGTTTCGCTAAAATCTGTTTGCTGCGCTCTGTATTGCCTATTGGTAGTTTTATTTTATATTTACCTTCATGCTCTGGAAGAACTCGTCTTGCCGGTTTCGGCGGTTTTGATGCAACAATTACTATGTCTGTGTCTTGGGCATTTCTAGTGGTTTCTTTAAACGAAATAGAATACACATTTAATTCATTTGATTTGGGATCTACTTAAAAAATACTTCCAAATCTTTTAGAATTACCTTTTGGTTTAGTTTTCGTGGTTTTAGCTGGTGGTGGTATGGGATTGGCAGGTATGGCAGCAACTGGTATCATTGTTGTTTCTGTATTAAGTACTCTATCTCGCGCTGTTTGGTCGCACACATTTTTCGAATGCCTAAAATACAAAATTTTAGTTAACGGTATTAATTTGAGGTCTGCACTCACCTTAAAATAGCAATGATGTCTCCCATTAGAGTGATACCCATTTCACGTAAATATTCTTTGTTAAGATCCATTAACATGTCAATTTGAATTCTATTTTCGACAAAAATATGCGCATACGTTGCTGCAGCAGGAGAAGGTATCCCCGAAGCGTTGAAGAACTTCACCCATTGGGCTGCAAGAGCATGAATTAATATTTATATGAATATGTATGTATATAGGAACGGTCTCTAGTTATTTTAAGAGTTTAAACTAAACTGATGGTACTGACAAAAAAAAGTACAATTCTCTCTAAATTTCATCGGAAATATCACTCTACCATACAGATGGTAGTGTCCCCTCTCATTCCTTGGTGATTTCGTCATGCACGTCGCCTGTACTTACTTACTAACATATCTACATACGGTCAGTTCCGCATCTTTAACTCGAAAGGGTTGGTCGTCCTCTTATTGTAGCAACGAAAGAAGTTATAAACAAAGGAAGTCGTTTCAACGCTTCCATAACTACAAAACGAAAGTTTACAAATCAAACACAACAAACAAACAAACAAAGAACATAAGTACATACAAAATATACGAATATTTTCAAAGAAGAAAACCTAAACAATATATACTTTCCATATGTGTACAAAAAGAATTCCAAATAGTAACAGATAATAATCTGTCCATACAACTGCCCACAAACGCTTCAACCAATCGATCAATCAGTTGAAACAACAACAAAAACACATTATCAAAAGCCCTGAAAACTTGCAATCTTTTTGTCAACCGATTTCAACCGATTGATGGATTTGTTGCGGCGTCTGTGGACCGCCTAATTCTGACATTTATTATGTCGGCCTAATCAGCTTTCCTCAACCGAAATATAACATTTTAAGCGACTCAATGCAGCCGATTCAAGCCGAAATATAATCAGTTTCTTACCTGCCGATGCAATCGACATTTTGGAGTTACTTTATTTACTGCAAACTTGATCTAATAGCTCTTTTTATTTACAAAACGCACGAATTCTATTTCGGGAGCTTCACAAATAATAGCAGCGCAGCCGAAACTGTCATCGCATTAGTGCTGCCAGCTCTTCAGAAGCAAAACGTAAATCTGGGTTAGAAGCTAATGCCCCTATTATGAATTACAACCGGTTGTAGTTGTATTTTTTATATGTAATTAAAACTTAAATTTGTGTACCTAGTTGTAAACAATGCTATATTCAGAAAGTTTTATTTTTGGCTTTTAATGGCACATATTGGCTGGCTAAAACCGAACCGAAAAGCCCTGAAAACAGTATATGTAGTTGTAATTCATAATAGGGGGTAAATCTGGGTTATAAGAAAAACCCGAGTCGTCAAAATCTAGGTTACTCGCCAGTCACACGTATGAAAACACGTTTTGAAACAATTTTTAACTAGTGAAAGGCGTGCGAAGTAAAGAGACGGTTGTTCGTTGAATGTTCCGAAACAATCTTTGTTTCTCTTTCTTTCTCATGAATTCAAATGGGATGTTTTCGAAACATGTTTAATAAGTGTGACCGGCGAGTTATAAGCTACAACTAGGTTATAAGCTAGCGCTGAGGCGTCAAACCCATGTTATAATGGTACTCGTTGTTATTTGAAACAACAGCTGTCATTCGACACTTGACATTTTCCTTCGATTCATTAATTTTTGGAAGTTTGCATATTCGGTAAGTTAAACAGATTTCCCTCGCAATTTTGATATATAGAAAGTGTAGAGAGTGGATTAAGAAGAAATCATGTTATCAAAGAAATGAAGTAACTGTTGAAAACTGTGTTTAACAAAAATTTAAGATGAAAATGTGATTCAAGTTAGAATGATGCACACATGATTGTTGGTTGTGACTAATTAGACAACAACAACAACAAGGAAGTTAACTGTCAAACGTCTAGAGGACATATTTGCTTCATAAAATTGTCCATTAAAACGGAATTTCCAGCGTGTCAATTAGTTTAACGCTATTCGTTAAGGAAATAAAGGCTTTCGAAACAAATCACCTAAACGATGCAATATAGTTATAGGTTTGATCGTCGCGGCAGTGATTCTTATTGCGACGTAGTGCAATCAGTCTAAAGAATAAAAATACAGATTTTAACTCATTGAAAATACGCATAAGGTTTATCGTTTGGCTAGCTCTCTTTTTGACAAGTTCGAAGCAACTGGTACTGGTAAATTTCTACAGTTTTAAAGCTCCCATATTGGAGTAATCCGGAACTAATTGTAATTTAACGACTACTAAAGTAACGGACAAACCAATCTTGTTCATCTACCCAAACTACAACTACAGCATCTCTTCCTTTTTTTCATAGGAATCAGTTAGGGTTCCTTTTTTTTCATAGGAATCAGTTTGGGTATTGTTCTCGTGCTTAACTAACTCCGTCTCCAAATAACTAGAGGAAAGTTCATGTCTTCCAATTCTTCCTAGAATAGTAAGCTTTACTTAAGAAATAAATTCAATCGCTTTTTCGTTAAAAAAGAAAAGCCACTATCACTGGCATTCCTGATTGATGTCATAAAGCTTCCTTTTTTTTTTAAGGAATCAAAAAAAAAAACTCGAAATCGAAGATAAGAGAATAATATTCTTGAAAAAATGTGTCACAAGATAGCCCAAATTGATTTTAGATTGTTTTCGAGTGGGAAATTCATAAGGCAAAACCAAACTCCGAAACGCGACTAGAAATTTTATCTTTTTAGGAGATAAAACAAAGGTCTAACGCTCATTAAACGTCTTCAAATATATTAACATTGCTTTGCCCGACTGAGATAAAAATTTTTGATATTATTATTAGGAGAGGGACAATTGTGCACTGCGACCAGAGGTGATCTATTGTGCTATCCCGTGTCTTGTTAACACCAGCTCAATCTAAGGCTTTTGATAAGCGCTACGATTGATCTGGGATTAAATGTTTTTATCTCATCAGGCTGTGGAAACGCCTTGTTGAGGTATTTCAATCGCTTGGTGGCGAGTGCCGGGCAAGAACAGAGCAGGTGAGTGGTGGTCTCGCACTGCTCTATGCAGTATCGGCATATGTCCGTGTCTGAGAGTTTTATTCTCTTCAGATGGTACCCAACTGGTCCATGACCAGTCATGAATCCGGTTAGTAGGCTGATTTCAAGCCTACTGAGGCTTAGGATTTCCTTGGCTTTAAAACAGCCTGGTCTCAGGAGATTTTTTGCCTGCCGTAGGCCGTCGAGCATGGCCCAGTGCCTGCTAATCTTCCTGTGTTTCCATGCCTCCAGGATTTTGTCAAGATAGCTCGCCTGTACAGTACAGAAGGGTTCTGGACCTATGAAGTCTGTATCAGCTCCCTTCTTTGCTAGCTGGTCTGCTATTTCGTTGCCTTCAAATCCTTCGTGTCCAGGAATCCATATAAGCGTTACATGATTGCACTTAGATAGTTCCTGAAGAAGTTTTAGGCAGAGCAGCACAAGTTTTGAGCTCACAACGTTGGATTGCAAGGCTTTGAGCGCTGCTTGGCTGTCCGAGTGAATGGCTATGAGCGCTCCAGAAAGGCGTCTTCTTAGACATTCTCTGGCGCATAGTTCAATGGCATAAATTTCTGCCTGAAAGACTGATGGAAATTTTCCCATCGGGACGGATAGTTTGAGATTGGGGCCATAGACTCCGGCCCCACTGTTCTCATTTTCAAGTTTTGACCCATCCGTGTACCATGCAAGTGTTTCCGCTGGTAGGCATACCTTTCTATCCGCCCAGTCTTGTCGGGGGTGTATCAAAACCTCGAACTTCCTGTTGAATATGTATGTTTTCTCGCAACCATCTGGCATCCTGAATGAAGGTTCATAGAAAGCCATTTCCAGGATGCTAAGGTGGCCCGTGAGATCCCCTGCTTTCAAGGAGAGAACGTTAGGTAATCGAAGTGCGCTTCTTGCAGCCTCCATTTGTATTTCTATGTGAAGAGGTGTTAAATTCAATAGGGCGCACATTGCCGCTGTGGGGCATGATTTAGTCGCTCCTGTCACGCCTAAGCAGATCAGGCGTTGGAGTTTGCTAAGGGCAGCCTGGGTTTTCCTCTGACTTGCCTTCTGCCACCATGCTAGCGCCGCGTACGTAATTGCGGGCTTTATCACGGTTTGGTAGGACCAGAAGATAAGTTTAGGCTTAAGGCCCCAGGTTTTCCCATAGAGCCGTTGGCACATCATCACCAATCTAGTGGCTCTGCTGATGAGCCTCTCTGTGTGCTCATTCCAGTTAAGCTTTTTATCGAATGTGACACCTAGGTACTTAGCGGTGTCCGACGTTGTGATTGGAACATCGCTTAAGTGGATCGTACCAAGATGGAGTTTCCTGCGAGCTGTAAACGGCACTAGTACCGTTTTTGAAGGGTTTACTGTCAGCCCTTTGTCGCAGCACCATCTATGGACGATGTTAAGTCCTTTTTGCATTCGTTCAGTTATCGTGGTTTCAAATTTTCCTTGAACCACAATTACTACGTCGTCTGCATATCCTTGAACTGTGTAGGCGTTGTTTGTCAGCACTGTCAACAGTTCGTCTATTACTATATTCCATAGTAGAGGTGATAGGACCCCTCCTTGTGGGCATCCTCTAGTGGCTATAATGGTCTTGGAGACGCTGCCGAGTTGGGCCGTGATTCGTCTGCTTTCTAGCATTGATATGGTCCATTTCACTATGACGGATTCTATGTTTTTCCGATTCATGGCTGCTCTGATTGCATCAAAGGCGGTGTTATCAAAAGCACCTTGGATGTCCAGAAAAGCCCCTAGGGCAACTTCTTTTGCCGCCAACGCCTTCTCGATGGTCGTCGTCAGGCTATGTATGGCTGTTTCAGTTGATTTCCCTGCTTGATAAGCAAACTGGTTTTCGCTCAGTGGGAAGACACTAAGTGACGTTTCCCTGATATATCTATCCAGCATTTTCTCCATTGTTTTTAGGAGAAATGAGCTGAGGCTGATAGGGCGAAAGGCCTTAGGCGTTTGTTCCGACCTTTTGCCCGCCTTTGGGATAAAGACCACCCTGATCTTCCTCCACCCCGCCGGTATATAGTTGAGATAAAGACTGGATCTAAATATCCTTATCAGGCAGCTTTTTAGCATATCCAGTCCTTCCTGTAGCATACATGGGTATATTCCATCTAAGCCAGGAGATTTAAAAGGGCTAAAGCTCTTTACTGCCCATTTTAAACGATTGATTGTGAAGATTCTACCCGTTAGGCTCATTTCTCTCCTATTTCCCATAACATTCGGTGTATGGGTGGAGAGATTTTCGTCTGCTAGGGTACATTCTGGAAAGTGCGTTTCCAATAGCAGCTGGCATGTTTCATCCGGCGTGCTCGTGTATTTCCCAGAGGGAGTCTTTAGCGAGCAGATACCCGGATTGTGTTCCTTTGCGAGCACTTTTTGGAGTCTAACAGCCTCCGGCAGGCTTTCAATACTCTCAGTGTAGCTTCGCCAGGCTATTCGCTTTGACTTTCGTAATTTCTTGTTGTATTCCGTTAGGGCAAGGCGATAGCTATTCCACTCGCCGTTTGATTTTGCCCTGTTGAAAAGCCTGCGCGCCGTTCGCCTGCATTCATCTAGCTCCCTGTTCCACCAGGTGACATTCCTGCGGGTTTTACGGGTCTTCAATGGGCAGCTGCGTTCCCAGGCGTGCGTTATGGCTTCCTGGAGTTTGTTTGTCTCCAGCTCAAGCTCCTCATGTGTTCGAATCAGAGCCGGTGAGTAGTTAATTTCCGCTTCCAAATAAGCGCGGAAGAGTTCCCAGTTAGTTTTCCTGGGATTTCTATAAACTGTTTCAAAGATGATCTCGGCCTGGATGTCAAATCTAATGTGTCTATGATCTGACATCGAGGCTTCATTTGAGACATGCCAGTTGGAGATAGAATTGGATATAAAAGGGGTAGCAAGGGTGATATCTAGTACCTCCCCTCGAATACTATTCATAAAAGTGGGTTCATCTCCTGTATTCACCACTACCAGGTTATTACTACTAATATAATCTAGTAGGTACTCACCCCTGTTGTTAATGTCTGTGCTACCCCATGCTGAGTGGTGGGCGTTAGCATCGCAACCCACGATCAGTTGGTATTTCTCCGCCCGACAGTACCTTACCAGTTGTTCCAGCTCCGGCGTAGGGATCTGTGCGTCGTCTCCTGGAAGGTAAGCAGAGGCCAGAACTATTTTTTATAGCTCCCTCACTCCTAGGCACGTCCACAATGGCTGCCACTAGGTCCCGGCTGTTTAGTTCTGTGATTGGGAAGATATTTATATTATTGCTGATAAGAAGTGCAGCCCGAGGGCGTTCGTGTGAGATATGATACATTACCTTACACATACTTTTGGACAAACCAAGGATGTCACGGGGGGTTGCCCAGGGCTCTTGTAACATAGCCACACCTATTCCTTCCCCGTGAAACCTCCTCTCGAGCACGTGCATGGCTGCTTTTGCTCGATGGAGGTTAATTTGAAGGCATTTTAGCTGCCTTCCTTTTGTGGTACTAGCGTCTGGCATTCTTCTTCCTGCCCCTGGAAGTTGACGCGAGTACCCGCTCCTCCGCGCTTTGACCTTCCCCCTTTTTCCGTCTTCCCGATTGTTGGCGGGGCTTGCCAACCGTGAGGGGTGGTCTTAGGGCTATGGCTTGCAGGATGGCCGTTTGTCCTCCTGTTGCTAACGCAGCCCGTGCCGAGGCGCTGGTGCTGGGCTCCAAGTTCAGAGCCTCCGAGCTTGGTTTAGAAGGCACCGCCGCTACCGTGGGCTTTTTGCTTGCCTTCTTTGACTTCAAGCCCTTCTCCCCGTCCTCGATCGCTGATCTGGAGCTAGGGCGCTTTCCGGGCTTTCCATCTCTTGGCTTCGAGCTTGGTCTTAAGTGGACCGTCCCAAACTCAAAGCTCAGCGTCCCATTGTTGGCCTTGAGTGCATCGGCGGATTTGCCATCGAGAGCTATGGTTAGCTCTACTACCGCTGCTCTCTGGACGCGGTTGAGGACACGCCAATTGTCCACATTATAGCCGCTGTTTTGGGCTTTAATGAAGCCCAGAATGCGGTGGTTCGGTTCTTCGCCAGGGAAGTAGCCGATGAAAATTTGTGGGCGGGGAATTTCTGCCTCGCTCGCAATTCTCAGTTGCACACCTTCCCAGGGCCGGATCTCGGGAACTACTCCCCTGAGCCATTCCACTGTGGCTCTGTCCCGACATTGAAGGGACAGCCACCCAGGTTTGAAACTGCATCCAAGGAACTGGGGCTTTGTGGCTTCCCCTTCCCTTGGCTGCAGTATTCTTTCCAGTAGATCCTTCTGGATCTTTTTAAGCTCCTCCGTGGAACAGACAGCGTCCGGGAACGACGCGGGTACAATGTTTACCCGAAGATCTCTCCCAGAGGCCACCTGGGTTGGCTGAGACACCACGGGTGTATTTCGCCCGTCTATCTCAGTCATCCGTTTCGGCGGATTACCCTCTGGGGTAGACTCGCTTCCGCGCGGTCGTTTTCCCCGTTCGCTGTCCGCTACACGAGGAAGCTTAGCCAGTTTCCTGGCTTCATCAGGCTGATGTCCTGCGTCTATAAGTCGCTTGAATCGTTTTCGAGCGGCTCCGGAGAGCCTCTCTTTCGTCTTCTTGGACATCGCTGTTGCCTCCGGTTGGACAGACTGAGGCTCTTTAAAATCCAATAGTCTGTCTTCTTCTTCGGCAGTAATGGTTACCATGGAATCGTCGGTCAATTCAGAACCGGTGATTGACATGGCATCAGTTTCAACCACTGGAGCGGGGCTTTGGGTAGCCACCACTTCAGGTGTCGAAGGGCCGAGGGCCCTGCTCTGCACAGAGAGAGCTGTGCAGTCCTCTTTTAAATTGCTTGTTGTTTCCATGCAAGTTTTATTGTTAGGGGAAATAAACGGTCACCCGAGGCAGAGCCCCATACCTCGGGAAGGCTGATTTAAACCGGAGGTCGCCTAGGTATCCGGAGTTCGCGTACTTGGCCAGCTACCCTCTGGCCATGCGTTCCTTGGTGCACGCTGTTTCACCAGGAATTAGGGGGTGACAAAAATAAGGGTCCAAACTACAGGCCCAGACCTGTGTGTTAGAGAAGGGTATAGACAGCACAACATAGGTATAGAGGTGGACATAGGAGGACGACACAACGCACTTGCGGCTGCCTGTCATAGTACCCCAAACATAGGCGTGTCCGAGCTGGCACGCGGGCCTAGACTGGCATAGGCTTCGCATAGTGCAACATATATTGGAGAGGAGAGGGCAGGACGTCACACAGTCCTGGGCCTACACCTTGCCCCTATGAGGGAGTGTCACCTCTCCCCGCCCAACTATAATTCGCCAGTTCCCCAACAGAGACATGACCTTGAAGAGGAACTGCCCAGGGCCACCACGTGGAGGTTATAGTTGCACTACCTGCTGTCCGGACCCGAAGGGATATCCACGTGCATCCCCAGGGAGATGCACGTAGTTATCCCTCCATCTCAAACATAGGCCGACCCCCAAAGAAGAAAACCTAAACAATATATACTTTCCATATGTGTACAAAAAGAATTCCAAATAGTAACAGATAATAATCTGTCCATACAACTGCCCACAAACGCTTCAACCAATCGATCAATCAGTTGAAACAACAACAAAAACACATTATCAAAAGCCCTGAAAACTTGCAATCTTTTTGTCAACCGATTTCAACCGATTGATGGATTTGTTGCGGCGTCTGTGGACCGCCTAATTCTGACATTTATTATGTCGGCCTAATCAGCTTTCCTCAACCGAAATATAACATTTTAAGCGACTCAATGCAGCCGATTCAAGCCGAAATATAATCAGTTTCTTACCTGCCGATGCAATCGACATTTTGGAGTTACTTTATTTACTGCAAACTTGATCTAATAGCTCTTTTTATTTACAAAACGCACGAATTCTATTTCGGGAGCTTCACAAATAATAGCAGCGCAGCCGAAACTGTCATCGCATTAGTGCTGCCAGCTCTTCAGAAGCAAAACGTAAATCTGGGTTAGAAGCTAATGCCCCTATTATGAATTACAACCGGTTGTAGTTGTATTTTTTATATGTAATTAAAACTTAAATTTGTGTACCTAGTTGTAAACAATGCTATATTCAGAAAGTTTTATTTTTGGCTTTTAATGGCACATATTGGCTGGCTAAAACCGAACCGAAAAGCCCTGAAAACAGTATATGTAGTTGTAATTCATAATAGGGGGTAAATCTGGGTTATAAGAAAAACCCGAGTCGTCAAAATCTAGGTTACTCGCCAGTCACACGTATGAAAACACGTTTTGAAACAATTTTTAACTAGTGAAAGGCGTGCGAAGTAAAGAGACGGTTGTTCGTTGAATGTTCCGAAACAATCTTTGTTTCTCTTTCTTTCTCATGAATTCAAATGGGATGTTTTCGAAACATGTTTAATAAGTGTGACCGGCGAGTTATAAGCTACAACTAGGTTATAAGCTAGCGCTGAGGCGTCAAACCCATGTTATAATGGTACTCGTTGTTATTTGAAACAACAGCTGTCATTCGACACTTGACATTTTCCTTCGATTCATTAATTTTTGGAAGTTTGCATATTCGGTAAGTTAAACAGATTTCCCTCGCAATTTTGATATATAGAAAGTGTAGAGAGTGGATTAAGAAGAAATCATGTTATCAAAGAAATGAAGTAACTGTTGAAAACTGTGTTTAACAAAAATTTAAGATGAAAATGTGATTCAAGTTAGAATGATGCACACATGATTGTTGGTTGTGACTAATTAGACAACAACAACAACAAGGAAGTTAACTGTCAAACGTCTAGAGGACATATTTGCTTCATAAAATTGTCCATTAAAACGGAATTTCCAGCGTGTCAATTAGTTTAACGCTATTCGTTAAGGAAATAAAGGCTTTCGAAACAAATCACCTAAACGATGCAATATAGTTATAGGTTTGATCGTCGCGGCAGTGATTCTTATTGCGACGTAGTGCAATCAGTCTAAAGAATAAAAATACAGATTTTAACTCATTGAAAATACGCATAAGGTTTATCGTTTGGCTAGCTCTCTTTTTGACAAGTTCGAAGCAACTGGTACTGGTAAATTTCTACAGTTTTAAAGCTCCCATATTGGAGTAATCCGGAACTAATTGTAATTTAACGACTACTAAAGTAACGGACAAACCAATCTTGTTCATCTACCCAAACTACAACTACAGCATCTCTTCCTTTTTTTCATAGGAATCAGTTAGGGTTCCTTTTTTTTCATAGGAATCAGTTTGGGTATTGTTCTCGTGCTTAACTAACTCCGTCTCCAAATAACTAGAGGAAAGTTCATGTCTTCCAATTCTTCCTAGAATAGTAAGCTTTACTTAAGAAATAAATTCAATCGCTTTTTCGTTAAAAAAGAAAAGCCACTATCACTGGCATTCCTGATTGATGTCATAAAGCTTCCTTTTTTTTTTAAGGAATCAAAAAAAAAAACTCGAAATCGAAGATAAGAGAATAATATTCTTGAAAAAATGTGTCACAAGATAGCCCAAATTGATTTTAGATTGTTTTCGAGTGGGAAATTCATAAGGCAAAACCAAACTCCGAAACGCGACTAGAAATTTTATCTTTTTAGGAGATAAAACAAAGGTCTAACGCTCATTAAACGTCTTCAAATATATTAACATTGCTTTGCCCGACTGAGATAAAAATTTTTGATAAAAGCTACACTCAAATTGGCTTGATAGTAAAGATCTTCTAATTTTCAAATGCAAACTACCTATTTTAATTATAACTTTTTTTATTTCAGGGGGAGGTGCGATACAAAACGAAAAAAAAGCACTTACCTACTCATCTATAATTACGACCTTCACTTCACTTTCCCATCAAACGACTTAAAACACACATTCGATCATACATTCATCAAACGACGAAACCCAAAACTTTCAACAAACAAAAAAAAAAAAAAAAAACGACACAAAACAAACAAAATCTCATTTTTCACTCAACTATCGATTATATTGTGGATTAGAAATATTGATTTAAGGCAACTGATTTAACTGATTTATGGAGATGGCTCATATCTCGCGTACGGTGAAAAATATCGAAGCGCCACGGCCCCTCAAGACGCAATCGCGATCTTCGTTGAAAAATAATTTCATGGTCATCGAAGAGTTAATATCGCTGATTGAGAATGTAACGTGTGCACTCTCAGCGGGCGTAAACAATGTTGAACCGATGTCTGCGCTGGTGCAGAATCTACGTGTACATGGACCACAGCTGGAGAGTGTATCAAAGAGCATACTCGATCGGGCTTTTGTGGTTTTTCGCAATGCATCGCAGGACGAGCGTTTAAATATAATGACAAGACTGAATCTGCTGGAACTAATTGAGTTGCGTGCCAAAGGTTGGGAGGATAATGGCACAAGCTCCTATTATAAAACGAAACAAGCAACAAGTGCTGAGGTACGTCCACGATACATGACCATCATAATGAATTTATTATTCTTAAAGAATTTTCACATTTATTTTCTTTTAGTTACCTGAAATGCAACACCACGTTGATGGGTCAGCATTTTTAAGCACCTCCCCTACGTTTGGTGGCTTAGGTGCAGCGGCATCTATTGGTGGAGTTGGTTCCGCCCAGCAACAACAGCTTCTATTAGGCCCCGGTGAAGTTATAAGAAACTCGGGAAAATTCGCGAAGCCAACTAAAATCCCTGGTAAAACCTATTGCAAGGATGAAGTGGTTATTCGTAATGCCGATTCCGGCAAAGGTGAGTTGTTCTTTTCATAATAAGATGGAACAGTTTTTATTATTAGGTACATATTCAAAAAGAAAGCCTTGATTGAAGTTTTATAAAGTTTCATAGTTGCAATATCATTGAAAAAGAATCATGACAAAAAAAAAAAAAGAAACTATTAAGCAGTAGAGAGATCGTTATTGGGTATACTTAATTTTTTATAAAATATGATATTTAAATTGTTCAAAAGTGAAATTGCCGAAGGTTTTAAACATTTTCAAATATCGTTTTTCTTCGCTTCGCTAAAGTAATGGGCATTAAGGGCAGGCGTGTCCATATGATTGAGGAGTTAAGCGAAACTATAATATCCTTTCAAAGAGGTAAACAAATATCATAAATGCAACTACTCTGTAAACGCACGATTTCATTTAAACCCTTTTGCATTGGATAATTTTTTAAAAGGAAAACTAATTTTCATTCTGTTGTAAATATGTATCAATTTGCACATCTTGTTTCAGTTTGCATCGATATCAAAATTTTATATTCCATTCACATTCATTCAATGATTTTTTTTCTGCAAAAAATATTTTTAATTATTTCTTCTGCATTTTTTTTTTTTTTAATTTTAAAAAAAATTGAAGATTTAAATAATCTTTACTATTTCGGAAATAGGTGTGGATATATGCTTACTTTCCTTTTCCTAATAAAAGCTTTCAAGTTCAATACCAACTTAAATAAATTTTCGATATATTCACTTAGATGATCTGCCGCCGATATATTGAAAGACATAAAGAAATCGCACACGAAAACCGATTTGTTCACACCAACGTACTGTTTTGGATTATTACAGGTTAAGGTTTAACAATACTTTGCTCTACCTTCCACTACGTACAAACGAGAAATAGACCAATTATCAGTATTTCTAATGATACCAACTACTCAGATTAATTCAGAAGAGCTACCTCTGATTTTTGAAGACCAGTTTTGATGGTTTTGTTTTTTTTTTTATATTTAGAATTTTGCTTTTTGGATATGAGCTCTGAATAGTTCTGGTTTTTCCTTCCTAAATGTCGCAAAGAACTGTTCGATAACACAATTCCATCACGTAGTTAAAAGAGAAAAACACAAGATTCAGTACTAACAATGAGTCCTTTTACTCCAGGCAAACAAAATTGTTCTTCATAGAAAGTTTTAGAGCAAGAAAACTTGCTTCTTCAGGAAGCAAAAGCGCTTTGCTTGCCAAGTGGGGAAGCACATTTAAGGTCCAAGCACCTTTTTATTTCTTTTGAAAGCGGACTTTTTGAAAAAATCATCTATCATCTATTTTTTCTAATAGACTCAAAGAATTTTTATTTTCAAATACATTCTCCAAATCTCTAAAATCGGAAGATGTTAGTGGGCTCCATTTAGCTTTCTAAATTGCCGTTAGGAAAATCAAAACCTTGATTTCAAGCACTGAACAATGAAGATTTAAAACTATTGTTTTTTTTTATGAATGCAGTCATTTTCCATCTTTTAAGATCATCAACAAACATTTTACTGATAAAATTTTCTTTAATTCAATCAAAACTCGAAGAACACAACAGAGTCATAATGCCTCCATTAAAATTCATTATTTACATTATATGTATTTCTTTGGTTTTTATGAAAAGTTATGGTTAACGCTATTCATAAATTGCACGCTTAACAAGAAAAAAAAAACTGAGAAAAAAACTGCTTGTTTTCACATAATCGAATACACACTAAAGAGATGCCATTTCACTAAAACCATAACCCAAATATGCTTCCATTGTTCCTTATCGTAATAAATCGATTTTTGTTTTACTCAAAGTGAATCCGGGTGCGAAGGAGCGTCTCGTGCAGATAACTGGTCCAACGGAAGATAAAATAAAGTGAGTTTTTTCCCCCCACCAAAACAATTCCAATTCAATCCCTAAATAATGAAACATTTTTTGACCGAAAAAGCTATGCAAAGCAACTTATCGAGGATACCATTCGTCGCAATGCGTCTCCGGTGCGTTTGGAAGCAGCTATAGCTGGCGGTCCAGTAGCAACAGGTGTAAGCGGTGGCGGTTCATGTTCGTCGCTTGCGTCATCTAACTCTGATGAGGTAACAATGCGTCCATCTGGTGGCGGCGGTGGAAGCAATGCTTTATCAAATCGTCTCAGCTTCAGTTCAACACAAAATTTTATGAACGCAACAGCTGCTGCAACTATTGCTGCACAACAGCAGCAACATCAACAGCAGCAGCAGCAGCAGCAGCAATTACAACAATTGCA
The DNA here is from genome assembly GCA_020466095.1 of Chlorops oryzae. Taxonomy (NCBI): domain Eukaryota; kingdom Metazoa; phylum Arthropoda; class Insecta; order Diptera; family Chloropidae; genus Chlorops; species Chlorops oryzae. Next base: position 81,941,961 of record CM035807.1, read on the forward strand.
ACTGCAACAACGTGCAGCTAATCAACAATTATTACTACATTCATTTTCTACCAATGACGCTTCTGTGGGTGAATACAAGTACACAGTCAATGTTGGTGCGCATGTTATTAAAATAACTGGCGATTGCTTTGATCTCGTAAAGGTATTGATTGCTAATAAATTTTTATTTAAAACTTTTCCTTTAATCGACCTTCTTTTTTTTTTTTTTTTTTTTCTTCGTACAATAAAGGCAGCAAAACTAGTGCTGGATGATTTCTTTAATAATGCTAACTTTTTGTCTGCGATGGAAGCCGGAGTTGCTTACGATGGAAGTGGAATAAGCCCAATCGCTACACCATCTACGCCGCTTGGTGCACCCCAATTCGGTCTGGGCGGGCAATCATTAGCAGATAGTGGTGCAGATGAAGTATTTATCGAAAGCAATGGTATGGAAATAATTTATTTTCCTAACGCCATTCGAGTTGTGTAAAAAGATAGTTTTCTTTTCTTCCTTCTTCTTTAGTTTCATCTACGCAAAGCAATGGACTAGCTCGCTCCCGTAGGAGTCATTTCTCGCGAAAAGATTCGACGCCAGAAGCGGCAACTGTGGTAGCTCAAAGCGAAGTTGACTCCATTGAAAAGATCGACAATACAAGTAAGTAAATGAATGTTCAAAATATTAAAAACATTTTTTTTTTTTTTTAATTTGAATATAAATCGTTCTTAAGAGTTCAATGGATTAACTTGCGATTTCTCGGTTTTTGTAGCACGTATCGTTCACGAATACGAAAATCTTATCTTTTACGCAAAGAGTCCACATTCTTGGGCACTGCCGATTGAATGGTCGAAAATATGCAACAAATTTCCAGCAATTATACGTAATAAGGTAACGATTCCGTCAAATGTCGCTAATTCCGCTTCCTTCACCAAACTCACACTTTCGAATTCAAATAAAAATGCAATCATAACCAAAAATGATAATAATTTAAATAATAAAACTGGTACTAACACTGCATCAATCAAAAATGAAACCGGCGGCGATATTAATACTAACTCAATAAAGAATGAACAGTATAAGGAAAGTCCAAAGGAATCGTGCAAGTCGAAAGTTGAAAATACCAGCAATCATTGTCAATATGATGATGATAAATTATCTGACATAAGTAATTGTGGAAGCAGCAGCAATAGGTCAAAGCCAACTAAACTGCTTACACAGCAAATAAAAATGATATCCAACATAATGGAAAGCGAAAAAAAAGAAAAGCACTCGCATCCCGTAAGCCCTAATATTAGCAATTTGGGATATTCATCTTATTCTTCCCATCCGGAGAATATTGAAGTCACAATAGATATCAATGAGGACGAAGATATATCTGAAGTCAAAATCGTTCGTCCCGTTTGGACGGATGCTGATGAAAAGATCGCAGCACGAACGGAATACGAGCGTAACCTTCGAAGAGTTAGGGCTAACTGCAACTGATGACGTTCGGCTATATTCCGCACGATTTCTTTTAAAATATTTCTTCATATTATATCTCTTCTAAAAAAAACAAAAATCAAAAATCAAAAAATACTGCAGATTTTCTATAAAAACCACTTCGAATCCCTCGAAATGTATTATTTTAGTAGCTTAAAAACTACCCTTGTAAATACTCTAACTAGAAATCGGGCTCGATCGATCGTCTGTTTAAGAAATCGAAATCAATAGATTTGGATATCGCTTAAAAATATGCCTTGAGTAACTTCTACGATTTGTTTTTTCAATCATATCATAATTTTCCACACGTATTTAAATACCTTCGATTCATTTATGTCGACAAACTGCGAAATTTATGCAGAAATTACATACATACATACATACATATATTAAGTTACACAATGTAAATAATAAAGAGGCTCATAATTAGACTTGTAAAGAACTAATCTTTAAAGTAGAATACATATATATATAAAAATGATATTACTCTTTTTGTACTGTAGCAAAAAGCACAGTCGTCCAAATTTCGAATAAATTTTTAGTTATTATTTTCGAATATTATTTTTTCCATTTTTTTTTTTTATTTCTTTTTTTTTTTTTTCATTACAAAAACAAATAATAAAGTTTTAAAAGCAAAGCAGATTATAAAATCATAAAAAAAAATAGGGGTGGTCAAAAAAATTTCTTGGCGTGTTGTTTCTTCCTCGCGCATATTTTCTTCAGGAAGAATTTTTGTTAAATACTCGAAATCAAAATCACTTGAAATAAAATTTTTAATGGAAGAAAAATCAACAATTTTTCCTACTGTGACTACCCCTTTTAAGCTTTTAGGCTTTTATTTATTTTTACTCATACTCATAAAAAAAACCATTCGCACGGTGGTAATCTTAAACTAGCATATAGTCCTAATAGTCTATAAGTTTCGTGGTTGAGTTCACTGTTTTTATTTTTGTTATAACAATGGTAATGGAGAAAAACCATTTTGTTAGTATTCTTTGATTGGAAATAAGTATTTTTTTAAGTACAAAGTAGTAAAACCACTTCTTCCATATAAACAAGAAATATTTTTACGCTTTGAAGCTATTAAAATAGTATCATTACAACTGTAGAATTTTCAGTTTCATTTATAATAACGACTTCCTTTGGTCTTCTGTTACTTTAACAAATTACACGTTCCTATTATGTATTCCGACAGATCGAATCCGTTCGGATTTTTCACATTATTAGAAAAACACTTTTTCATTCATAAAAATGTGAAAAATCCGAACGAATTCGATTCGTCAGAATACATAGCAGGCACGACAGTTGTTTTTTTTTTTATTGATCTCCAATCGCCCCAATCGATGCTATTTTGATGTAAATTTTCGAGGAAAAAAAAATTAACAAAAAATACAAAATTTCGTTAAACTAAAAGAAAATGACGATGGTAAAATACTTCAGTCTTCAAATCATGGTTTTTTAAATAAATCAAAAGAAAATGTTTTAAAGAAAAAAGTGAAAAGAAAAAAATAAAATTAACTTCGCAAGAAAAATCTGTATTTTTGGCTGTGAAACAGATTCATTTAATAATAAAAACTTGAGAAAGAAAAAAAAAACGACGACTTAGTGTAGGGTATCTATTTGAGAGTTTATGAAAATATTTAATTTTTTTATTTTTTTTTTTATTTTACTAAAAGCAATTGAAAAACAAAGCAATTGAAAAACAAAAGCAATCGAAAAAAAAACATTCAAATGTACAAAAATCAATAAGCATTCAACAAGAAACTATAAGCGATGTTAATGATATTTGTTGAACTTTGAAAAATTTAATAAGATCTTTATAATAAAATAATTAAAACGCTGAGGCTCCAATGCGTTACAGTGCAGTGGATTATGCAGTATTCTTTGTTTTGAAAAAGAAAAAAAAAATGCCTCAAGCCCATTTTTCGTGCCTTCTCCAGTTAGCTGGTGAAGTACGCATAGATGTGTTATCAAAAAATCAAATAGAAAATTTTCAAGGCATCTCTTCAGATAATTTTTGATGTAATCAAGATATCATTGGATCTCAAGATCATATGATAAAACCCATAAAAGCAATAACATAAATGCATAGAATTACTTTGTTAGCTATATTGATTAATGATCAATTTAATTATGGGTATCCCTTAAAAGTGAAAATATTGATGGGATTCATTCAGCTTCGGAAACTTTACAAAACGAGAAATTTGTCACTTAACTGTCAAAATTTGTTTATGAAAATTTCAGATGGAAAAAGTTACAAAGGCATTTTAAAAGCTGTATGAATACCTATACATGTTAAAAAGACGAAAAGTGTAAAATTTTTCATATAAAATTAATTTTTTAGCCTTTTGGATTTAAGAGTTTTCAAGGTTTTCGAGAAAAAAAAAAACACGTTTAAGGGAAACCCCCTATTATATTTGATCTTAAGAGCCAGAAAGAGAGAGCGAAAGAGAGAGAGAGAGGTCGATTTTAATTTTGTATTCAAACTAGAACGGTCCTGCCGAATAATTTGAAGATATTACAGTTCAGTTATAACGATTAATAATTTTTCTTGATAATTTTGTAATCCAAAAAATGTTTGTATGCATACGATTTTGAGTTCATCGGATGCGAATAAAAAAAAAAAAAATAATAATAATAATACAAAATAACAAAAATTAATTAAAATTATTCCAAAAATGTTCAGCTAACAGCTGAACATCATCCTTGCGCTGCTTATCTTGCTTCAAAGGTAAGCAGATCGCGATCATTTCATATGCACAATTTCATTTAAATGATTTGCTTTTTCGTTTGCTTTTTTATTAAAACAATAACTTATAATTTCGTTTTCTTTATTTTTATGTAAAAACTTATTATTTTCCATCAGGATGTGAAGGACGAAACGAATCGATTTGATGGCGAAAATTATTTACAGCTCGCAAAATCGGCTCGCAATATTGCAACTGCTGAAGAAACGAACACTGCGGACACTGAGACGCAAGAAAAAGAATCTTGAGTAAAATGGGCGATCATTTCTCGCTTTCGATCATATGAAAGGGTGTGGGTGGGCTGCGGGGCACGTACAAAAAACTTAACCCATAACTACACCAACAAAAAAGTGCCTAATATTTTCCTTTCCAGTTTTTCGTTTTCTCATTAGCAAAATCGTTGATCTAAATTAACCGAAAATCAAATAATTTAAATAAGAATAACACCCCCCAAAAAGCAGTTGTAATAGAAAGCGAACTTACTACTCTCATCATGGCTTCTCTATATTGGTTAAATCTAAAACAAACAAACAAAAAAAAAAAACTTTTATTCATAAGAAAAGTTGTTGCTACGGACAACAAGGCCTAACCCACATTAATTTTTAAAACTTAACAAGAAATTTAATAAAAATTTGTATTTTCCTTAAAAATAGCTTAGGATATTTATAATTGAAGCTTCGTGCTAAACTGAAATTAATGTGAAAATTTCCATGCTGACATATGAAATGAAATATTTTAAACATTTTAAAAAAGAAACGAAATTCATCTGCTCAACTCGAATGAAAGGGATAGCGAAAAATTGTTTCTTAAAAAAAAAACATTTAATTTTATTTTACTTATGCAAACTAAAGGTTAAAACAAAAGCTGTAATCTATTGCGACTTTCAATACATATATTTTGTATATTAACCCTTTCTTACTCTTTCGCAAACATTTTTTTTTTTTTTTTTTTTTTTTCAAACTGCTAACGTCAGAATACACATTTTAAAAGGAAAATCAAAGAAATAAGCTGTTATAGCTTAAATTGGGTTAAAAATGTTCAAAACTTTGTAACATATCGAGTCTTCTTTTTATATATTTATGCCGAAAAATCAGTAAGAAGAATATAAATTGCCTAAAAGTACGTACATTGTGAGAATGTTAACAAAAATGCCAGAAAGGGTTAAACAAAAATTATGCTCACGTCCACCTAAAACCTCCAAATTTTGAAATTCTGAACTATGATTAGTTTAAAGTGATTGTCTAAGGAGCTGTCCATTAATTACGTAAGAATTTTTTACTGTTTTCACGTTCGCGTCTTAAATCTTTGCTCTATCTATCTCGCTTTTTATAACCGAACTGTCTGCGCAAAGACTTAAAACGCGAACGTGAAAACAGTAATAAAAATCTTACGAAATTCATGGATAGCCCCCAATGGTGGACTTAAATTTGCAAAATTTTTTCGACAATAAACAAAAGTTTTCTTTTTATACGGGTAGAGTCAAATCGATGCCCTTTGTTATTTGTTATTTTCATAATTTTTCTATTGAAATATTCTCTTTCTTCTAATACATTAAAAACGAATGAAAAAAATTACGGATATATAGATAATTTAATTGAAAAATCTCAAGAAAAGGCTTTCGTTTTAACTGAAAATAAAAGTATAAAGATAATGAAAGAGATTATGAAAATAAAGTCTTGTGTAGCCTTATTTTTATTATTATAATTTATTTATTTGTTCATAAGAAATCCCGCTAGTTTCATGTGATGCATTTCAAAAAAAAGAAAGATATATATGTACATATATATACACACTATATATTATTACTTTATACTTGTGTTACGTTCAACCAAACATTTGTTTTTTTATAAATCCTGATTTCTTTTTTCTTTTAATATTGTTATATTTGACTTCCCAAGAGTGTAAGGGAATTGTTTTCAATTATGTTTTCGGAAAAGCAATTACTTTTCAAACGACTTCTTAACGCCAAAATCTTTGAAGAAAGTATTTCATATAAGTTTAATTTTTCTCACTACTTACCTATACGAAACGAATTTGGATCGCGTAAAAGGAATTTTAGCTTTCAGTAAATTCTAGTCTATCTTTGATGTGTTAAAACCGTTGAACAAAATGAAAATCGATGATTTAAGCAGACCTGTTAAATAATGATTATTTAATTAATGATTAATTAATCAGATTATTTTTTTCTTATGAGTGAAATAGTGATTATTTAATGATTATTTTTGTATGACCTATATTAATCAATGATTGCGATTACCAAATAATCATGAAATAATCAGGATTATTTCAGATTAATAAAAAAAATCAGAAAAAATCAAAAAATAATCAAAAAAATAATCCCGATTATTTTTAGATTATTTTTGAAAATTTTTGATTTTTGTTTTATTATTTTTGATTTTTCCTGATTATTTTTGGGTTTTTGATTTTTTTTGATTATTTTTGATTTGTTCTGATTGTTTTTATTAATTTTAATTATTTTCAATTTGTAATTGAATAACATCGTTTTTCCAAAGTTTCCCTATAGTCCGTGGGACCGGCACCGGACAAGTGAATTCACCGGCCACCTGTGGTTAGGACCACCCCTCGTCAAACCACCGGCAATACTTTCGAGAGGTGAATTTTACATTGCGATGTTATTTAAATACAAATTGAAAATAATTAAAATTAATAAAAAAAAATCAGAACAAATCAAAAATAATCAAAAAAAAATCAAAAAACCCAAAAATAATCAGGAAAAATCAAAAATAATCAAAACAAAATCAAAAATATTCAAAAATAATCTAAAATTAATCGGGATTATTTTTTGATTATTTTTTGATTTTTTCTGATTTTTTTGATTAATCTGAAATAGTCCTGATTATTTCACGATTATTTGGTAATCGCAATCATTAATAATCAAAAATTTCAAGAAGTTAAATTAATAATGATTATGGATTAAAAAAAGAACAATAATTCATGATTATTAATCTTAATCGGGATTTAACAGGTCTGGATTTAAGTATTTGAAAACAAAACAAACAAAAAAACTTTTAATATTATTACATTTTAAGAACGCCCAAAATATTATTTTTATGTAACAATAAAGTTATAACGCGAACTCCGACAAAAATATTGTTTTATATCAAAGATTATTATTCCCAAATAATTAATGGGTACATGAAATCGTTAATAATGTTGCAACGAATGTCAATTTTTTTCACTCGCCCAATGCGATTGCGACGGAAAGAAAATTTATTGGTATAAAGAGGTTACATGGTGCCCGAGAGGTCATAAAGAATCTCAAGAGATCCCTACGAATTTATAAAATAAATCGATTAAAACAAAATTACAGCCAAGGGAATAAAGGACAAATATTGAAGCAATTGTTTTAGCTGCAGGAGCATACCTTGTCCTGTTCGACAGAAATCGCTCCAATTCCATATCCATGGCTAAAGACAGCTTTCAGAGACACACACCGTAGATTTTAGAAAAATTTCGAAAACATTACATAAAATTATTTATTCGTCTAATGCAATACAAACGATTTCAAAATCCAACAACATAACAACTATTTCGGTTTAGGTTCATCTTCGCCGAGAAATTCTCTTCGTTTTTGCTTACCACGCAATATAGCCGCTTTAAAGAGATCACAATACAATTCTATTGCTGCCGGCGAATCATCGTTTCCAGGTACAGGATAGGTTATAAGATTCGGATTGCAATTGGTATCAACAATTCCGATCGTGGGAATTGCCATTTTTGCAGAATCGCGCACAGCAGTGTGTTGTGTTAGAACATTATTCTGGGTGTTAAGGAAAATGCATAAATCGGGTAAGCGTGTCACAGCACCAAACTGAACGTTGGCGTTTGTGAAGATTCCTCCGCGCCAGAAACGAGTGTGCGAGAATTCACCAGCTTCCATCGCTTTTTTCTCAACAATATGAGCGTTCAAGGCATTACGATTGAAAAATAAAATTATTCCATCACGGAAGGCAATGTGTGCAGCGAAATTTAATGCATCCCGCAAATGAATAGCCGTCTGGTCCAAATCAAAGATCAATTGGCCAAGACGACTTCCATAAATGTACGGACGCATGCGATCATCGAGTGAACCTTCTTTGTGTCCATAATGGACTCGCGCATTGAAGAGATCTCGCACCGTAAACAGATTATGCACCTGGAAGTAGTCTGGATGCGATAATATACGTTGTTCTATAACTGATATATCTTCCGGTTCGCTGGTTGTTGTTGTTGCTGCTGCTGCTGCTGCAGTCGGGTTAGTTGCGGTTAGGGTAGATTGACAGGCACGAAGGGAATGCCGCAGGTTTTTCACTAATTGATAACATAAAAATGGAGGGATTTCAATGAAAAATGTATTGAATTGGAGTATTTAATAGAAACTTACCGACTTTAAACGAATTAAATAACATTTTACTTTCCAAAAGAACAACAAGGCAAACATATGACTGCAGTGCTGCCGTATTTACTCTATTAAATCTCTCTTGCAGTGTCAGCGCGAAAAGTCACTAGTGATGACTTCTCCTGCGAGTACCCCAATAACAAATAATTTTTTATTGGAACATTACTTTATACGCGTTTCCGAGATATCAACACCCAAAAAATATTTACATATTGATCGATTCTGGAGGCTATTTTCTCTGAATGATAATATAATATGTAATGCATTAAAACCAACTCTTAAGATAAATAAATTTGAAAATATAGTAAATATAGGTGAATGATGAATTCCATTTATTGACTTTTGCTTTCAGTGGTACCTTGACAAACGAGTTCAAAACGTTCCGCAACTTTGCTTATATCTCACATTACTCGTTTCTCAAAACAAATTTGCCCATTGCTATCAATTTAATTACTAATAATCCATTTTAGCCCCCAAAAATGACTCCAGTTACTTTTTTATGGGCTTTTGAACAAGAAAAATGTGTTAATTACTTTTCTCTACACTAGTCTTTGCCTTTTTTGCCACTTTCATCTGTAGGGCAATTACAAAATATGTCCAATACATATCGTTACCTTAATGTAGAAAGGCCCCAACTAACATTTTTTCCAAAACTCACTTTTTTGCATATTTCGATATACCGACCCCAAATAGACCAGGATAAAAAAAATTAAGGTTCTGAGATCAAAAATTACGGATTTACAATCATTTAAACAAAAAGTCCCAACTGGATTAAAACACTTCTTTAAACAAAAAACCCTAACTGACTTTTATTGTGGTAGCTAAATCTCACAATTTTGGACCCACTGAGTTGAACTTTGGAATAGAGCTTACGGCTGTGCCCCAAAATTGGAATATTTTTTGGTTTTTTATTTGGCTTTAGTTCAATTTTTTCTCTCTCCTGTAAAATTCTAAATATGTTAGTTAAGGGCCTTTCTACATTAAGGTAACGATATACTAATGGTCACTTTCACGCATGAATCCAATTCCCACTAGGTGCGGTAGAAAGAAATCTTTGATGTGGCATCACTTATGAATCTACCCCCCAAACAGTGCTGCCGTGTTGAAGCAGTAAGTTAATTTTTTGTTTCCATTTGTTACAATTTTCCATAATTTTTTCATAGTTTTTTGCCGTGTTTTGTTCATTCATGAAACAAATTTTTAAAAACTCAATAAAAAATTTTATTAAATATACCTTAAAAGCCAATTTTAAGTTTTTTGGTAGTTGATCACAAGTTCTGGTAGATTTCCACAACAATAGAAGAGGTAAGTGGTCTTCCCAAATTGGCAGCATTTGGCTCCAAAGAGTGAAAAGCAAAATAACAAAACGACAAAACCAAACAGAAACAAAACAGAAACCAAAGCAACAACAAGTTTAATTTAAAAAGAACTAGTGAATTTGTTTATAACAAAGAAATTACTGCATTTTCCCAAGTCATCAAATTATGGCATCATATCACATGAATTTCAACCAGGATTTTACGTAAGTGACGATGGAGAAAATTAAATAATTTTTGTGGAAAAGTAAAACTTAATTTGCAAAACCTTGAAACCTATCTATCCAAGGTTTTCTCCGTTGCATTTTGTTGCTTTTTTTTTTTGTTTGGCTTTGTTTAACCAAATACAGAAACAACAACTAGTGCTTGAAAAGCAGAAAACGATTCGAATTGTTATAAAAAAACTGGAGAAACTTTTGAATACTACTTTTTCAACAAAAATAGAAGAAAAAAAAGTGATGTCATTGTATAAGTTCTCGTTTCTTAAGTACGAATTTGAAGTAGTTAATTAGGTTTGTTGATGAAATCGAAAGAAGAAGAAGAAGAAAAATGTATCTGGATTGAAACTTCTTGGTTGATGTTTCTAAAAATAGCTTTTCTTTTCGTATTTTCGTTCGAAATTGCATTGAGTGGAAATGGATCAAAGCTTGCCAATAGAATTTTCTTCTTTGTGGAAAGTGATTTTGTTACCCTGTGGGAACGAAGACAGTTAGTTCAATAAAAAAGTTAGTTTTTCAATCAGTTGGAAAACAAACTGTTCTAAAACTAACTGAAATTATATGCAGTCAACAGTCAGTTTGTGACTAAAATGAAAGAAAAGAAGAAGAAGAAACTACTTTGATTTTTAATATTTTTTAATGCAATTTGAAAAAAGTAATTTTCAACTAGTTGAAAAGATAGCAGAACTGACAATTGACTTACTCGTAGGACACCGTAATGCTAAAAAGGTTAGTTCGCTCCATACAAAAAAGTCAGAATTACAACTAGCTGTCACTGAGAATCAACTAATTTTAAATTAGTTTAAAATTAGTTGAAATTCCTATCGGGTATGGAAATTTGATGTGAGAGTATATTTGTGCGAAATAGAGAACTATTTGATCAAAAGCTAATTGAAGATAGCCTTTGTCATTATAACGTAAACAAGATTCTCATTGTACTCATAATGAAATTTCATTTGTCTCTATCAAATGATTAAAAGTCACAAGCTAGGCTTGAGCAATATACAATAATTCACGTGATTGCCTTCACTAAAAGCTGATCGATCCTATCGCCAAATGAAGCGTAATTGTAATTTTCATATGACTAATCGATCGATATTTGTTTGTATTCTCTGATTAAAATTAAAGCCAAAATTCGAATGTAAACAACACAAAAGTCGACTTAAATTTATGTTTACTTTGTTTTCCAAAAACAATCTACGCTAATTCGAAACGAGAGAAAAGCGTCATTTTCATAATTTATTGTACTTCGAGGAGGCTAATGAACTAGCTTTTTCCTTTTAATTTTTTTTGTTCTTTTGTTTGCAGAAAAAATATATTTAAAAAGATTTTCATTTGGAAAGAAAGAGAAATATTCATTTATTTCATTACTTCAATGTTGAATTCGATTAAAATTCAATTGCGAAATTCTTTCCTATATTTAAATATCTCTCTCGTTCAGGCTTGTCAAGAAACAAAAAATGCATTCTATCACGAATTTTTCGAAAGTGTGTCTGAATTGTTTCTTGAACGTTTCTACATATTTACAGCGCTATGTATTAACAATAATATATCGCTACCAATGTACGCACAAAATATTGTATTTCATAACGTTTTTTATTCGGTATTCCCAGTTGTTATTGAATTTCAAATTAACCGCTTGTAATAGTTGGCTTTGTTTTTGTTTTTGTTGACTATCTTATCTAATTGGAAGCGTCATCGCATTTGTTGTTATTCCTACCAATATACCTTCACTTCTACGAAGCAACCGATCGACGTCAAAGCAATTGGTAAATAAGTCAATATATTCGATGAAATCACATCTTCGCAGAATTTCGAAACTATGCGAAAACAAGAAACAAAAGTTTCTTCTCAAAACATTCCATTTTTTAATACGACTCAAATTGAAGTTCGTTTTTGTTGGATCATCAAGTCGTCTTTTGCATTTAATATGAGGTTAGTTGTTCTTTATTTTTTCTACATACATATATGTATATGTACCTATATAATCATTTCATCCTTCGATAATCTTCTATGTCAAATGCTCTAGGCTAGGCGATCGACCTTAGGCGTTTGTTAATGCGATCGATCGGTGCAATAACCTAAGGTATTGCAATCAATAAATTATAATTTATTCATTTTTAATGAGTACACTGATTAGATTTGCTCATGGAAGCAAAATTAAGTAGCTTTTTCTAATCACCAAACGATGACACTCCCCAAAATACTTGCGACACACTCTCATACACATTTTTGTTGATTTCGTGCGTATTTAAAGTATATCGGGATTTCTTTTTTTTTTTTTTTTCTTCGAAACTAACGCCACCGCCCCACTCCGCTACACTATGGTAATGAAAACATCCGTCAGATGTCGTGTGTTCGCATTCAGTTATCACTCTTTTTTCATATACTTATTCCATGACAGTGAAAATTGAACATGGGTCCGACTTCGTTCTGGAACGAATCTTATTTTTGTGATATTTTTTAAAATACTTTATTATACTGATTCCATTCAAACAAGAAATCGTTTTTTTTTTTTTTAATTCAATCTGTAAAATATTACTTCAGATATCCCTCCAATGGGATTCTTACAGTAGCCTCTTCAGTTAAATAGACTTTTCAGTGATAACAAGAATTTAATAATGTCTTTTGTGACTAGAAATCACTAAAGAATTCCGCCATCCTTGGACTGTGATGACTTAAGCTTTTCTTGGCTTATTAAAATCTTTTCTTTTTTCTCGAATATCAGACTTAGGTGCAGATTTGATCGAAATTTTCTTTAGTCTGTATTAACTGGTTTAAAATTATTTATTTATTTATTTATTATTGAAATTATACAGTATTTTTAAATATAATATTAATTTCATATTATTGAACACCGCGATCATTAACAGATCTTTTTGATCTTTTTTGCCATATACATATAATATTAATAAATATAATTTTCTTTGGAGCGCTAGCGGTGGGGTGTTTTTGGACGATTTTTAAAAAAATTCCTCACAAAACGCAAAAAGATTTTTCAATTTTTTTCGGCCGTCAAAGTGGAGACTTCAAAAAAAAGGTGTAGTACTCGCGGCCACGATTTCTCGTCTTCAAGTTGTTTGAAATGAGAAAAAAGAAAACGGGGCTATAATCAGTATAGATGTCATTATAGCCGGACCCTCGAAAATAATTTTTCGATTTTTTGTTTTGACAAAATGGCGGCCATTGAAAAATTACCCATCGATTTCGGGTGTAATTTTTCTATTCCGGTGTAAAAAAAAAAATAGTAAAAAAAATTTTTAAATTTTGATTGAGGGTCCGGCCATAATGGTGACAATTCTGCGTCGAATCCACTTTGTTTCATTAAAATCGTTTCAGTTGAACTGGAGTAATTCGTGGCAGCCAGTTCAAAAAAGTGGTCTTGAGATAAATGCGTTTAAAGTTTGAAGCAACGCAAAAATTACTCATTTTAGGGCAGATCTTGCTCGACCAAGAAGGCTATATCTTCTAAACTATTTCGAATTTCAAAAAATCCTCGTAGCACGATATTCTCAAATATCCAAGCTATAAAAAGAAAATGCAATGTCGAAGGAGACAACCCCCTACATAAAGTTTGATGGAATTTCCAGGTTAAACGAACGCACAAACATTTTTTAAAACCATTCATTTTGAATATAAAAAAATATAAGGTCTTCCGGTTTGAATGCTTGTACGTTTTAAAACCTACTGTGAGCACTTTTAATTTTTTGATTTTTTCGTAGTATTGTTTAAGTTTTTTTATTTTTTATAATTTTGTTTTTTACTCAAAACACGTTTTCGATTGTTGGTTTTGTTTACAATTCATTTGTTGGCAAAGCTTCTTTGAACGCGTCGTTTTAAAGTTTTGAAAATGAAAGAAGAAAAAAATAATAATTCAAATAGACTCGCAATTTAATTGATTAATGGAGAGACGTTTGGGGAGTTTAGAGAAACTAAAAAAAATAATAAAGTTAAAAAAAGTGTGTTAATTGGCACGAGTAGAATATACATGTGCACAAATAGATCGCTTTTCATTGTCGTTAACACGACGATGACTAAACAATCGCAATACATAAAGTATCTAAAATCCATAAAAAAAAACCTTCTTTGCCATTCTTAATTCATAAAAGGTTAAAAGATTGTTTAACATTAAAAAGTGATGCGATTAATTTCGTTAAAAAGTTTAAGCCATTTATAAAAATACTTAAAATTGAATTTTCGGACTCTGATTTGAATTGTGTGAAATTTATCTTTTATAAAAAAACATGTTTAAGTGAATTACTATTAAATTTTGAATTGAAATTTTCTAAGGTTTACCTTGAGTCATTCTTCGTTGGTTCGTTTATCGGTGATTGTCTTGGTTACACGAACGCATTGTACATTTCAAATGCCATCAAAATCTCCGTCAAACATATTCTTGATTTAATAATGAAATTCAATTATTTTAAGTTTTAAATTGGCATCTATTTGCATAAATATAATAAATTTTATTAATTTAAAACAAATTTTAATGGGAAAATCTAACCAACTTTAAAACGTTGAAATAAACGGAAACGCCTTCACTATTTACCTATGACTTCGCAGGTGTTTTCCGAAGCTCTCTTGAATAGTTCAAATGGAAATTCATATAAGTTTTCATTTATTCAACTGTTTTTTTCTAGTGAAACAAGGTTTCAATAGCTCAAAAGACCTTCAGAGGCAGTGCCGTATCAACTTAATAAATCCTACGCTTTTAAGTTTCAAGGGACCACAGGCCATAGCCCTGCCTGACCTAATCGGTACTCCAGCGTGGACGTTGATTGTTTAAAGAGTATCAATTGGTTTTTTTCAGCAACTACAATTGTTTCATAAAAAAAAGTAACGAAAGAAACTATTGATCCTTGGCCCCAGTGCCATTTTAGCTAATTTTCCGCTAGATCTAGCGCAATTTTCAACCTTGTAGCGCTCAAACCTATTCAGCGTATTTTCACTATTTGCTATATACGAATTTTAAGATTCAAATTCTAACTAAAAATACCCATAAGGTTCCAAAAAATGTTCTCTGACCACTTTTCTGCCCTAAACTCCACTAAAGATCATGAATTTCTTTTAATTAAGGGAAGATTCCTCTAAACTGGTTGCAGTGCTGAAAAGACTCTTTTTTTTATTTATTAAAAAAAAAAAGAGATTAACAATTTATATACTTACTTAAATTTACTTTTAAATTGAAAGCAGCAGACTTGTTTAAATAATAATAAATTTTGAAAATTTTTACAACTTGTCGAAGAGACGTTTTTATAGGCGCATTGACCTTTAGAGCGAAATGCTGATAAGAACGAAATAAATGATATTTAATTTCTCGAAATCATCGCATTTTTTTAAATAAATTTTTCCATCTCCTTTAAAAATTCCGTTATTATATTTATTACAATTTTTACCTTGAATCGAATCGCTTCATTAAAAACTCAAATGAGAGAAAATTATTTAACTATCCACACAAAACAGTTAAACATGCATAAAATTAATACAATACTTACCATCCACTACAGCAGTCACGCAGTCTCCCATAGAAATCATGCCCTATATACATACATTCGTGCAAATATACACACCCAATGACGCATTCCTCAATCACAAAGTACGTCATACAACGTTTTTGTATCTATTCGAATGTTTTTCTTTGTCAATGGAAAGTCAAACAGCTGTGAGCAAAGTCAAAACAACAACAGCGATAATAATAACAACAACAACCACCACCCAACTGCACCAAAAATAATTTACCAATAACAAGAAATGTATTGAAAGTAGAAATGTAGAGAATTCTCTGCTTAAGCAAGAACCTCAAACCTAACAAAGTATGCAATGGTTTTTCTGAGAGAGGAATTTTCAGACAAAAAGTTTCTACAATTCTCATTTAGTTAAAATTCGTGAAAGTATAAAGCCTGTACATTGCGTGTTAAATGTTAGCTTTGCGCAGAGGCGATATCGTAAACAATGAGGGTCTACCGAGTTGCGATTATTGCTAGTTGAAAACTTTAACCAATACCCCGCCATGGGGACGTGAAATACCGTCCACTAAGGCAATTTTTGGAAGCCCGAGAGGGCTAATAAAGGATAAATTTGCAAATAATTATTAGCAGTGTCCCAGCCAGTGTTGCCATTTTAGCATTTTTCAGGCTAAATTTAGCTTTTTATTTTCTAATTTAGCCGCTAAATAAACAGTTTAGCTTCTAGCTTTTTTTTTTTAGCTCGAAATTTATTTTGCGATTTTTAGCCATAAATAACGTCTTTAGCTTTAGCCTTTTTTTTTTTTTAGCTTGTACGTTTTCTGTCATGCAACACTGAAACTAATATGAACGGCGACTTAAGGCGAACCCGACACGGTACTGAATAGCCTACTGAACAGCGTTGCCGCAGCCCCAAGAAATTTTTCACCAAATCTTGTCACAAAATTACCTAATAATTCTACCAAAACAGTTGATTTAAGTAAATGGTTTTTTTTTGCCTTTTTTATTAAACAAAAAATATCAAAAACATAGAATTCATTCCACGAACATAACAAAATTCTTAAAACTAATATAACTTAAAAACTAAAATAAATTTTTAGAGACCAAACGCTTCTCACTTTGACTTTGAATGCAGCAATTCTTACAAAATAAAGTTAAAAGAAATTGATTTTACAGGCGTTAATGAGTTTTAGGCTGTTTGCCCGAGAAATTGCAAAATATTTGAGTTGTGCCGATTTAGTGCATCTCTTAGTGTGCGATATATAAAATAAATGTCTCTTTTCCATCCAAAAGTCAAGAGATTTGCCACCTTTTCCGTTGTGTATATCTTCGAAGATTCCAAATTATTTCAATTCGATGTAAAGGAAATGATGCAAATCTACCAAGTCTCACGCAAAACTACCAATCTACCAAAATTAAAATTATTTATAAATTTCTACCAAAATTGGTAGAATTCTACCAAAACGGCAACACTGCTACTGAATTCATACGTACGTGTTCAGTATGTTTGCGTCGACACGTTACTGAATTCAGCCATTCAATACGGAAAATCAAAACGATTTAGATTTTGCTTACTGAATCGCTTCCGTCGTTGTGAGACGCAAAATATGCCCGACGATGAAGATTTGGAGTTATTGGATGATGTTTTAAATTGAAATAAAACCCAAAAATTTAACATACATTTAGCTTTTTATTTTAGCTTGGAAATTTTTTTTTGCCTTTTTTAGCACTCTTTTTGTAAGGTTTTAGCTTCTTCTGCAAAAAAGTTCTGGCAACACTGGTGCCAGCCAGTGTTCGGACTATACTCCGATCGGAGTAGATCTACTCCGTTTTTTAAAAAGTTTTGGAATCTACTCCGCCACTACCCTATACCTCAAATCTACTCCGATTTTTTCACTTCAACAAACTCAAAATAGTTTTGTCTATGTCACGATTTAGACGATTTAGTAATGCGAACGAGTTTTTTGTGTTACCTCGTTCGCAAAGAAATTGTTGTTTTCCATATAGATGTCTCTGTATCTAAATCTTGACTGATGGAGACAAGAAAAATAAGTAATATGTAAATGTAAGTTATAAATGTTGCTTCAAATAAATTGTACACCTTTTTTTTTTTTTTTTTTTTCGAAAAGCAGAAATTCCAATTTGCTACCCAAAACTTCATTTCTACTCCGATTTTTTTCGGTCTTCTACTACGAAATGGGATTTCCGTAGTCCGAACCAGTGTTCGGACTACGGAAATCCTATTTCGAAGTAGAAGACCGAAAAAATCGGAGTAGAAATGAATTTTTGGGTAGTAGTAAATTGAAATTTCTCATTTTCGCACCAAAAACAAAACAGGTCAACAATTCATTTCGTTAGCTTCGGATAGAAAGGGCGTAACTCATTTTTTTTTTAAAACGAGATTTTTGCATTTTCTGATGGTCGACTCTCATATACACCCCCTGCAAAAAAATTGACGACATTTGATTGAAAATACCGAAGTTATAGTTACTTTAAAAAAAGCCCTAACTCATAGCGAACAATTTTGCGAAAGAAAAAAGCCCTAACTCACAAAAAGACGTTCAACTACGCCAGTGATGGCGAGAGCTATAAATTAACATTCATAACTGTGCGTGTGCATTCGTTGTCGACTTCGTTGTGAGTTCCACTGATTTGCATTGACGAAGTTTGTTTTGTCCAAACACGAACGCAGTCGACCGTTGTTCGCAGGAATTCGTATACGCTATGCGTGTGCGGGAGGCACGCAAAAATCCATCACCTCTGCAAGCCAATCAGTTGCATTATGACTTTTTTTTGGATTTTGAAAGAATTACTAAGCAATACATATCGATTCGGCCTGGTAAAATATGTATTTTTACTTGCAACAAAACTTTGTGCTAAGGGGTCGTCCATATATTACGTCATCATACAGGGGGTTGGAGGGGGTCACGCGAATGATGACGCTTGATGATGAGGGGGAGGGGGGTCAATCCGCAATGATCACGTCATCATCTCTATCTTATAAGAAAACACTATTAAACTATATTTTGAAGAAAATTAATTTCTATTTACTTGTGAAATAATAAAGAGCTCAAAGATGATGTCAAACAAGGGGGGAGGGGGTTCTGGACGATGACGATTGATGATAAGGGGGAGGAGGGGGTCTAAAATGGTCAAAATCATGCTGACGTAATATATGGACGGCCCCTAACATATTTGAAACTTAAATTTTAGGAAGAAGCACTGGTGATCACACCGTCAGTATGCTGCGAGGCTTGGGATATGACCCTTCAGGCTTAATTTATTTCAAAACCAATATAAGAGAAGATTAAGTGGCATTACCACAGAGGTCTAAGGCTGTTATGCATAGTATAAATCCTGGTCCTCTACATGAAAATAAAATTGAAATTTCAAAAAAAAAATGGGACCATTTGCAAGACTTAAAAAAGCTGTTGCCTGTAGACTGCCACCATTTTTATGATAACTTACCTCATAAAATGTAAATATTTTTCAAGTTTTATTATTTTCATGTAAATAATATGAATATTTTTCTAAGTTTATATAATTTCTTTTTAAATGCTGGATCGCATCTTATAATTTTATTTAGATTTTAAACTTTGCGCAATTATAGTGGAAGCAAAGCTGAAGCGTAAGCTGTCATGTGTTTGTTGTATTTTCGCAACAACAAATACATGACAGCTTACGCTTCAGCTTCAGCTTTGCTTCCACTATAATTGCGGCCTAACTCACGTGTTTTGAACGAAAATTGATATCAAAAACCCCTAACTCAGAAAACTGCTCGAAACACAGAAAAAATAAAAATTCAAGCCTAAAACAAATTTCGTGCGTAGTATTTAATTGACTTTGCGTTTAAACTTTTTTTAAATATCTAAC
Organism: Chlorops oryzae; assembly: GCA_020466095.1. Lineage (NCBI taxonomy): Eukaryota > Metazoa > Arthropoda > Insecta > Diptera > Chloropidae > Chlorops > Chlorops oryzae. Next base: position 81,961,435 of record CM035807.1, read on the forward strand.
CTTTGCGATTTTATGAAGTTTTTTCCTTCTGCTGTAAAGTAGCAAAATAATGAGTTACGCCCTTTCTATCCGAAGCTATCGATTTGAAGCAAACATTTATAACTTACAGCACTGATTTTACATATTACTTATATTGTTTTATCTCCATCAGACAAGATTGAGCAGTGTTGCCAAAAAAAACTGAGCAAAAAGTACACAAAACGGACCTTTTTTATAGAAAAGGTACGCACATATATATTTTTTTTGAAAAAGAAAAATCACAAAAACAAACGTAATTTTTTCATCATGGTTATATATTTATACAAGATGAATTTTTTTTTGTAGTCAAAGACTAGACTAAAAGACTAGTTTTGAGTATGAACTTATTAAAAATAATTTAACGAGCATTCGCTTTAACGAGGCTCGCATTTAACGAGCATTCAAATTATTTCTATCGTATATTACTATATATGTCACTCTCATAGATTTTGGGCGGGACATTTCGCGCCAGTTAGAAAGAGATGTTACTCGGCAGGCAAAAAAAGAGCGATATATGATTTCTATTGAATACTTTATACAGGGTGATTCACGCAGCCAACGCGCAATATTTTGACTCGGTAATCTTTCAAATGTGATTGTTTATAAATCTCCTTTTTGCAGAATACACATATTCTTCCGCTTGAGGCGTCTGAATTAAATTTATATTCTTTATTTGTAATAAATTTAAGAATTTTCATATCTAATGCAATGTCACTAGTTATGATATCGTTATTATGTAAGGCTTTTATGAAATCCATAGAGTCGCATTTAAGCAAATGCGGCATTTGCTTAAAGTTTTCTTGTAGAAATTTATTTTTATAGGAACTTTGTGGACCATCCTTTGCAAAGAATGGGTTGTTCCATAATGTGCCTAAATATGAAATAAATTTTTTTAATGAATTAAATATATAATTAAATAATATATTTACCATCACTTGCAAAGAATTGTTGACTCAATGTTTCTTCATCGGAACTTGATTCATTCTCCGTTAAACCTGCATCATTATTTAATTCGGACATTGCTTAATATTCCTGATCAGAATTTGCTTCGCTATTGAATGTTGACATATGAAATCTATAAAAATCTGAACAATTGCCGCTTGACATATACCAAGTATACTTGCCATCATATAGAACTATAGCTGCAACTTCGGCCAAATTTTGGCGCGTTATGGCATGATTTGGTGAAAAAGTTCAACTGTGGTGAACCACGTAATAGTAAGTGTGGTGTACTACGTAATAGCTTTTGGCCGAAGTTGCAGCTATAGTTCTATATGCTTGCCATCATATATTACTATCATACAATACTACAAGTGACACTTGGCTATGGAGGGAAAAAATTGTATGGAACATGGACTTTCACCACACAGATTGGACATTCAACAAGAGCAATACAGCCGCAAAAAAGTTTGGACTTTCACCAGAACGCGTGTACGTACAATGCCAGTGTCACTAACACACAGTCAAGAACAAATTTCAACTCCCCACCAGTGTTGCCAAAAAAAAAACTGAGCAAAAAGTACACAAAAAGGACCTTTTTTATAGAAAAAGCTAAGCACATATATATTTTTTGTTAAAAAGAGTAAATCACAAAAACTTACGTAATTTTTTCATCATGGTAATATATTTATACAAGATAAATCTTTTTTTTTTTAGTCAAAGACTAGACTAAAAGACTAGTTTTGAGTATAAACTTATTAAAAATACTTTAACGAGCATTTGCTTTAGCGAGAAAAGTAAATTCCCCGGAAATATTCAGAATCGAGCTGATCGTTAGCCCCGTTTCTAATTTTAACCTTTAACAATCAAAGAAAAAACTGAAATCGATAGTCCTGCAACTCTAATGGGGAGTTGAGCGAAATAGTACGCAAATCGACCAAAAATAATTTGGTACACAAAAAGTACTCAGGGAGCGTCCATAAATGATGTCACGTTTGGTGGGGGGGGAGGGGGTCAGCTCATCTGTGACAGTTTTGTGACATAGGGTGGACGGGGGGTTCCCAAGCATGTTATGTCACACTTTTCATAGTTGTTACTACAAACAAAATATAAAATAAAGATTTTGTTACATTGATTTTTTTATATGAAAAAATAGCATCATATTTATAAATTAGTGATATGTGTCACAAAGTGCAAGCTAATTTAAGGTTTAATGTGTTAAAGTAGGCGTGAGATGTCAAACTCCATATAAAAAACATGTTAGCATATTTAACCTTAAATTAGCAATAATTGTGAATTGGCCTATACTGTTTTTTCATATTAATTGTGACGTGACACAGGGGGGGAGGGGGTTAGCTCATATGTAACAGGTTTGTGACAAAGGGGGGGGGGGGGGTCTAAAAATCGCAAAAAATGCGTGACATCATTTATGGACGCTCCCTCAGGTGATTGAAAAAGTACGCAATGCGTACTAACCCAAGTAGCAAAATAGGTCGAAAATTGGTAAATTCTTACCTATATTAGGTCAGAATATTTACTTGACCTAACCTAAATAGGTCGAAATTACGTCGATTCGACGTCGAGTCGACGTAAGTGGGGAATAGATTGGAAGTCGATTGGCGGTAATAATAGGTCATAATAGGGCATTTCGACTTCAAAGTCAGGGCGAAAAGAAGTCTGTTTACCTAATATTAGTCGAAAAGAAGTCGCAATGACCAATTTTCGACCTAATTGGACTTATAAGTAAAACGAAAGAGAACGTAAAAGGAAACGAAAAAAGTGAGAGAGAGAGTAACAGAGAAAGATATAAATACATAATATCTTACTCAGTCATTCGTATTACTCGAAAGCAGAAATGAACGAGAGATTTTCTTCTTCGTGTGTCTTAAGAAATAAATAATAAATAAAATATGGACTTCATTAAAAATTATTTTGCGCTTAATAAGTCCCAAAAACATATGCCCGCTGAGATTTTTCGTGAAAGTGTTCCTTCTACTTCTTCATTTTTAAGGGGCTTTCTCATTGATGGAAATTAAATAAATATTGCTTGAAAAAATTGTTTTTCTTAAAGAAAAAACATATGCAGAAGAATAATTCTCAATTTGCCATTCGAAAAACATGGCGGAGCTCGACCTATTTTGACCTATTTCGACTTTAAAGTCAAACCGACTATGAAGTCCAAAAATCAAGTCCGCTCGACTTTGAAGTCGAAGCATGCAACAAAATAAGTCAACTTTTGACCCTATTTCGCCCTATAAGTCAAACGGACTTTAAAGTCGAATTTTAGTCAAAAAATTAGTCTGTTTTGCCTTGAAAAAATTACCTAATTTGGAATTCAAAGTTAAGTCAATTTTAAGTCACTCAATAGGGAATTTTTTACCTATTTTCGACCAAAAATCGACTTGGAAGTCGAAGCGACTTTGAAGTCATGAAATAGGTAGAATAGAGGTAATTTGGACCTTCGAAACGGACTTTTAAGTTAGGTCATATTTAAGGCCGGAAAATAGGTCAGAAATATGGTATTTTCAACCAAAATAGGTCGATTCGACTTGCTGCTGGTCGAATCGCTCTATTTTGCTGCTTGGGAAAGTACACAAAACGGCAACACTGAGATTTAGATACAGACATCTGAATGGAAAACAATTTGTTTGCGAACGAGGGAACACAAAAAACTCGTTCTCATTACGTGTAAATCGCGACATAGAGAAAATTATTTTGAGTTTGGTGAAGTGAAAAAATCGGAGTAGATTTCAAAAATTAAAAAAAAAACGGAGTAGATCTACTCCGATCGGAACCCTGAATTGAATATGTGAACCATATAGTAATATAGGGGACACTTACAACAACAACCTAATTCCGTGGTGAACTAGTGATGTTATAATTTTTGGAGTATTCACTCAATTTTGTAACTCAACATACTTGCGTGTAAATTTTTTTATGTTTTCTTTTAAATGTAAAACTTTTTAAGTTTTTTTTATGATAGTTTATGCAATTCTGTACCCTTTTCATTCTGAAGAGATCCAAAAATATATAGTTTATGCATTCTATTTATCATGATATGTAATAAGTACTTGAGCCACTATGTATCGAGCAATTTTAGTTATGATATCACTGAATATTTCATATCAACCACAGAAGTGGTGGAATTCAAACTTTTTGAGAATCGGTCATATTCGACGCATGAGTACTCTGCTTTATCGTTCCTCAATAATATGAGCAAAATTTTATCTAATTAATTTTGATTTTATAAAAATAACATATTTTGCTGAAAAATAACATTAGTTCTTATGAAAAACCATTGATTAACACTTATATATAACTGATTCTTAACAGAAATTTTAGTTCATGTTACAAGATTATAAAACATTTGTTAGACCGGAACCGTAATTTTCAGGGGGCGTACTACGTTTTTGATTTTTCCATAAGAATGCATGCACAGGGGACCTACTTCAATTCAACACACACGTTTTTTGCCAAGTGCCATCTATAGTACTATATGATGTGAACAAAAAATGACTTCAATTGGAAAAAGATTTTTCTTTTGAATTATAAAACAATTAGTAGTCTTAGTGAAAATTTTTCGTAGTTTGTCAGATTTTCCGAAATATAAAGCTGGCACCAGGGTTCGGACAAAGACTATATAACTATCAAGATGTCGCACTTCATACAAAAAAATGTCCCTTCAAAAATTTGCCGTGGCTTTTTCAATAAAGCCACGTGAGAACGTTTTTGAAGAAAAAGCCACTTTCTGAGAGTAAAAATAGCTCCCAGCATATATTACTATATGTGGCACTCCCAACAACAACCAAATTAGTGATGCTAGAATGTTTTAAGTACTCACTCAATTTTGTAACTAAGCATTCTTGCGTTGAAATTTTTTAATGTTTTCTTTTTAGTATACAACTTTTTAGGTTTTTGATGAAAGATTATGCAATACTGTGCCCTTTTCAAGAGAGGAGTTCGAAAAATAAGTAGTTTTTGTATTCATTTTAGCATGATTTGTTATAAGTACTTGAGCCATTAGTTTGGTATCGAGCTAGAATTTTTTCTACATCACTGAAAAGTTCATATCAGCTGTCCTGTTTTGTAAGCAACCATTCGGTCATATTCGACGCATGAGTGCTCTTCTCTAGCGTTGTTGAAGAACAAAAGGAAAATTTCACGTAAAGATTTTTGATATTATATAAAAACCATATTTTAGTCGAAAAAAATGAGTTTTAACAAAAAATATTTGACGAACACTTATACATGTACAGTTGAACTTCGATTAACCGTGATGCTCGGGACCGGGCTAATCACGGATAATCGAAAATCACGGTTGAAAGAGGTAAAATTTTACATGTATAAATTTTATTATTTTTATTTATTTTTGACAAAAACATGTAAATCTGCGTCTATAAACAACTTATCATATCTCTAGGAATACAAAATTTTAATATGAGAGATGTGAGTGTATTATACGAAAAAAACAAACAAGCAGTCATATGGACATGTGCATCACGGATAATAGAGGTAAATCACGGTTAATAGAGGTAAAAATCAACCACTCAGCATCACGGTTAATAGATAATCACGGTTAATCGAAGTTCAACTGTATATGAGTTATACCAAACATTTTGGTACATGTTACAAGATTTGAAAAGATTTGTTAGACCGGACCCGGAATTTCTCGGGGGCGTGCTACGTTTTTGATTTTGCCATAAGAATGCATGCAACGGGGGCCTACTTCAACTCAACAAGCATAGTTGTTGTAGAGTGCCACATATAGTAATATATGGCTCCCAGCGAAAGAAATTTCATTCGCTTGGCGCCGCGGACTTTATCGTTCTGGCAGCAAGACTTCGCCACCTCCCACAGGTGGCAGCAAATGATTTTCGTGTTAGTGAGTATATTCCCTAACTGAATCCAAATTTTCAAGCGCGGCCTTGCCCCTTATGCCACCTCTCTGAGGTGGCAGCAAACGATTTTTGTGATGTAAAACCCCGTCTTTTAAGATACATTTGGAATGCGGCGCTTATGAGGAGGGTAAAACAAACACGTGCCAGCTCCCGGACTAATAGCTCAGCACTGTTTCGAATTCAGTTTCACATTGAATCATTTCTGTTGCTTCGCGAACGCAAAAGTAAAAAATCCGAATTTTTCCGACTGCTAGATTCTACTTCGAATCAGCATTTCCGTAGTCCGAACACTGGCTGGGACACTGCTAATAATTATTTGCAAATTTATCCTTTATTAGCCCTCTCGGGCTTCCAAAAATTGCCTTAGTGGACGGTATTTCACGTCCCCATGGCGGGGTATTGGTTAAAGTTTTCAACTAGCAATAATCGCAACTCGGTAGACCCTCATTGTTTACGATATCGCCTCTGCGCAAAGCTAACATTTAACACGCAATGTACAGGCTTTATACTTTCACGAATTTTAACTAAATGAGAATTGTAGAAACTTTTTGTCTGAAAATTCCTCTCTCAGAAAAACCATTGCATACTTTGTTAGGTTTGAGGTTCTTGCTTAAGCAGAGAATTCTCTACATTTCTACTTTCAATACATTTCTTGTTATTGGTAAATTATTTTTGGTGCAGTTGGGTGGTTGTTGTTGTTGTTATTATTATCGCTGTTGTTGTTTTGACTTTGCTCACAGCTGTTTGACTTTCCATTGACAAAGAAAAACATTCGAATAGATACAAAAACGTTGTATGACGTACTTTGTGATTGAGGAATGCGTCATTGGGTGTGTATATTTGCACGAATGTATGTATATAGGGCATGATTTCTATGGGAGACTGCGTGACTGCTGTAGTGGATGGTAAGTATTGTATTAATTTTATGCATGTTTAACTGTTTTGTGTGGATAGTTAAATAATTTTCTCTCATTTGAGTTTTTAATGAAGCGATTCGATTCAAGGTAAAAATTGTAATAAATATAATAACGGAATTTTTAAAGGAGATGGAAAAATTTATTTAAAAAAAGGCGATGATTTCGAGAAATTAAATATAATTTATTTCGTTCTTATCAGCATTTCGCTCTAAAGGTCAATGCGCCTATAAAAACGTCTCTTCGACAAGTTGTAAAAATTTTCAAAATTTATTATTATTTAAACAAGTCTGCTGCTTTCAATTTAAAAGTAAATTTAAGTAAGTTTGTACAATTTTAATCTTTTTTTTGTAAATTTAAAAAAATAATCTTTTCATCACTGCAGCCAGTTTAGAGGAATCTCCCCTTAATTAAAAGACATTCATGATCTCTATTGGAGTCTTAGGGCAGAAAAGTGGTCAGAGAACATTTTGTGGAACCTTATGGGACCAATATTTTTGATTTTAGAAGATCTCAGAGAAGATTCCTTGTTTTTAGACATTCAGGGGAATATTCCCCTAAAAAACGGGCAACGGTTCTTTTGAGGAAACTGACTTGAATAAAACCATGAAAATTAACATTGGAATATTTATTTTCATTAGGGGTATTCACAAAGGCGTCGGAAAATAGTAAAGTCGGAAAATTTTATGTCCTTAAAAAGTTATGAAAGATACAAAAAAAGTTTAAAAATTTTTTAAGAAGTCGCAATTTTCCAATTTTTCCGACTTTCCAACGTTTTTAACACGCCTTTGTGAATGGCGCTATGGGTGAATGGCGTGGCTCTGGGATAGCGTATGGGATGCGTGCTATGCTCTTGATCCCAGAATCCGAGGTTCGATTCCTGGCACAGGCGAAACGGAGTGTAATGTCCCAAGCCTAAAATCGCATGTTAGGGGAACACTACATAATAAGACAATACACTTACACAAACATAAGAAAACCCCTCGTGGTATCACAATGAGCCGGTAAACGGCCTAAGTGGCATCCACTGCAACATACATACATGGGTGAATGGAGAATAGGTGTTTCGTAGGTTGCTTTCTAAACATCCAAGTGTAGGAAATTGTGCCTGGAGCAGTGGTAAGGGGCGGATGAAGGAATTCAGTTGTTTCTTTTAAAATCATCAATAGTAGTTGGTGGTCACTTTGGCATTTGCCCATTATATGACATCATTTTAACTGTGATTTTTGGAATTGCTCCTGTTTTACAGATCGATTTCCGTGCTCAATTCTACGGGATTTCGACTGTTTTCGATAATCGGCGGCGATAGGGTCGATGAAATTTACTCCAAGGACAATGAAAAAATTCGACTGGTCGAAAGGCTTTTCAATAGTTCTCTCGTGGTCTTGGTAACGGAGAAGAAGCCCAATTGCCTTAAGATGCTGCATTTCAAGAAGAAACAGGATATATGCAACTGCGTTTATCCATCGGAAATCCTCTGCGTACGAATGAATCGTCATCGTATGGTTGTCTGCCTGGCCGAGAGCGTACATATCCACGATATACGCGATATGAAGATAATGCATTCCATTGAGAATATAGCGCCAAATGAATTGGGTCTGTGCACATTATCCTTGAGCTCGCACCTGGCATTTCCCGTTTGTACGACAAGTGGAGAGCTACGGATTTTCAATGCTAACAAACTAAAGCCAGGCTTAACGATCAAAGCACACGATTCGGCGTTGTCGGCTCTGTGCTTTTCGTCGAATGGAACATTATTGGCAACCGCTTCAGAGCGTGGAACTGTGATACGTGTCTTTTGCGTTAAGAACGGACAACGAGTACAGGAATTCCGAAGAGGAGTCAAACGCTGTGTGCGAATAGCCTCGTTGGTCTTCTCGACAAATGGTGATTTCCTTTGCGCGTCATCGAATACGGAAACTGTGCATATCTTTAAAATCGATCCAAAAGCTGTCGAGGAAGCCGAACGTAAAGGAACGATAGCGGTTGCCACCGATAATGAAGATGTGCAGCGAGAGATGACGAAAAAACCGAAACAGCCAGATGACAAGGCTGTGCCATCGCCATCGAGTAACTGCTCCTCGGCCGATTCGAGTGAATTAGCGACGGACGCGTCCAGCACAACGATCGGTTGGTCGGGGTATTTCTCAAAGGCTGTCTCTTCGTATCTGATACCTTCACAAGTGTGCGATGTGTTGGCACAAGATCGTGCCTTTGCCACTGCCATTGTAGCGCAACCAGGACTGAAGCATGTGTGCGGACTGGCACGAGTACAAAAAGAACAAAAGCTGCTGATTGCATGTGAGGATGGATTCCTCTACGTTTACGATTTCAATGCGGAACGTGGAGGACAATGCAAACTGCAGCATGTGCATGATTTACGTTATGCACTGGAGGGAGTCATAGGTAAGAATAGGAATATAGAATTGGAGCAGGACCAAAAATTGATTTCATTCCTCTCTTCCAGAATTGAATATAACCGACAGTATTGAAAGTACCTCAAGTAATAATGTAAGCAATTGTCCTTCGAATCCAGCGACGACGAAGTCATCAACTATTCTGCCCATATCATGCAGTAAACAAGCTAAAGATGCTGCTATGCGAACCGTTTCTGTTATAGTTGAGGATCCGGATCCAACTCCAGATCGTTCCTATGCTGGAATACTGAAAGGTGATCAAACGGCGACATCGCTAACAGGTATTTAAATTCAGTAGATTGCCTTCGGTTAATGGTTTGCTTTTAATACTCTTATATTGTTGTTGTGGTCCTTGCTAGATTCTGCCAAGTACCGAAAACTCTGTGATGCTATTGATACACCCACGAAAATCTTCGACGAAAGACAATTTCCGCCCGTTGCGATAGCTGCGAAGGATTGACACAAATCCAATAGAGTCCCGCAGCAACCAATTCCAACATGAGAGCGCGAAAAATGTGAAATTTCGCCATTTCAACTCACCCTAATTGTTAGTAGATGCTTCGGTTTCACAGTCCCTAGTTCAATTTTCCAACAAATTAGCATTTAAATATTTCTCTACCTTATAAGAATCGCTTTTATTTTTACTGCAATGACAATTCGTTGAATTTTTAATTGATTTTTTTTTGACAATGTATATTAGTTTATAACCCAAGAAAAATACATTTATAGATAGAGTAATGTCGTTCCGACAAAACTGACATGTTTGTTCTTAGTTTATTTGCAAGTAGTTTTCCAAGATTGCTTACGATCGTGTTTCTATATTCAAAATATTCTTATTTAGGTCCGTTAACTGCTGTTTCCGTTCAATATTTTCCTCCCGATATCACGTTATATTTACAGGTTTTTTGTTCCTCATAACGAAAAACAGTAGCAAACGGCCTCTAAAGATTAAAAGTGTACCTATGAATATTGCACACTTGAGACGAAACCCCATAAACGACGAAAGGACGGTTGTTGCGATATACCCGACAAAGTTTCACGCGTTTCAGGCATTTCACGCGGCAGTTTTTTCTTTTTGGCCAATATGCTTATTGAGAAAATTAAAAACAAACATTTTAATTTATTCCACTAACAAAAAGTTTTCAAATATTTTATTATTTTCTTTGATTTTCCAAGTGAAGATCTTTTTGCATGGTGGCTTGAATCATTCATTTTTCCCTGCGAGGAAGAAGGTTTTACGAAATTTCTCCGTAGATTCTCGATATTAGTCTAAACTCTCTCAAATGTTTGCGACCTAAAATCAAATTTTATATAATTTTTCATAAAGTCCCGAATCTGAAGGTCATCAGGAGAAGAATTTTAAGGATATAATAAAGTATACATTTTTCACCCAACTAAGAACAAACAATAATAACCTGACACGCAATAATACATAATGTACATATAATCTTATCATGGGACCGTATCCGTCACCCAGGCGAACCTTTAAACTTAGCATTTATCCATTAAATGTAGAATTGAAAATTAAAAATTCAAATTGCGTTTGAAGAAATGGAATTAATTAAGAAAAGCTTGTCTATTTTATAAGTGTGTGTCTAAAATACTCAAATGTACCTTATAATTTAGATAATAGAAAGAGTAAGAGAGAGACAGAAAAGGGCGAGCTCTCACAATATAAAATGTCAATTTTTACTTGTAGGATCCCAGATAGCTTTTTCAAGGACCGTCTTCTCATATGTCATCTTGAAAATAAATTGCTTCACAGATAATTGGGTATATGTACATAAAAAAAAATAAATAGAGTTGTAAAATCTAAGAAAAACTCAATGTTCGATTAATAGAAGGCCTACATAATTATGAATCGATTTTGGATGATTAATTGAAACAAAAAATTTATCAAATCGATTTGTTTTTAATTTTTCAAAACATACCATACTCCCCGGTCGCACTTATACGCTATTTACACGTTAAGACATTTCGATAATGAAAAAAATTTTCGATGGCAAGGGACGCAGGGGGAAGAGAGAAAAACGCTCCCATATCACATCCCCGCACGTCCCAAGTCAACAAAAATTGTGTTTCATTATCGACATGTCTTAACGTGTAAATAGCGTATTATGAAACATGTTTCGAAAACATTCCTTTTGAATGCATGAGAAAGAAAGAGACGCAAGATTGTTTCGGAACCTTCAACAAACAACCATCTCTTTTCTTTGTACGTCTTTCACTACTAACGAATTATTTCAAAACATGTTTTCATACGGGTGACCGGCGAGATATAGAGCTGCAATGTTATATAAATTTTTTAGCGTCAACCGTGTAACAAAGATGTTTTTTAGCATGTATTGTAAAACTTATCGGTTCGCGATTGAGCTAAAAGTCAAAAAATAAAAGTTGCCGTTCAACGCTAGTACAAAGGGGAGTTTCCAAAGACTCGAGAGCAAGATTGACCTAATGTAAAAGCAGTCAATCAATCATTCAGCCCTTTTACACTAGTCAATTGTTGATATTAAATTATAGTTTCTAGTGGTATTCAAGCAGGTACGCAAAATTTGCGGTCTCGGAAATTTCGCGAGCTCGCAAATTATTTTGTATGAAAAATAGTTTCCGCAGCCTCGCAAATTTTGCACGCCTACTGCGATGCGCAAAATATGCGCGATATTTGCTTCTCCTTCTTTCACCAAGGCGAACATTGAAACCAGCTGTTTTCGCAAAATTTTTACACACGCTTTGCATAAGGGTCGTTCAAGCAATAGTTCAAAATTTCCGCGAGCAAAATTTGCACCTAGCTATTTCCGAGCCTGCTTGAATACCACTTCTATTTCCTTTTGATGGTGCATTCAGAAGATTTGACCGTCAATTTCTGGATTTTTTTCCAATTTTGCATATCGTTTTGCTCATATTTTAAAAAAGTTGCCAGAGATTTTCCAAAAAAAATGTAACATCGAAGGAAAAAATCGATTTTATTTAAAATCGACAAAAAAAAAACAATCGAATTTTTCTACAACCCTAATGTTTCCTCGGTGAAATTCAAAATAAACTCTTAGCTGAAAACCGAGATGAGAAAACGGTCCTAAATATCCTCATAAGAAAAGTAAATTTTGCAGAATTGTGTTAAGAATATATTATTCCAGGTAAGGATAAATAAAAGAGTAATACAAAATCATTTTAAGAGAAAAGAAAAAAGGAAAAGAAGTGAGATTGGTTGTTTTGTCTATCCGAATTTATTAGAACTCTTTGGAAATATACTAGCAAGCTAAAAACAAAGATATAAGGATTTATGAATTTATTTGCACTTACAACTGCCTAAAAGTCCTAAACGTCGTGTTTTACGTTCACAAAATTATTCCTCAAGCAAAAGGCTCAGATCCGGCATTGTAATTAGCGCTTAATTCTCTCGGATGACGATGTTGCTTCGGTTGCTTCTGTTGGTTTGAATTTTTCGGCGGACTTTGGTTCTGAAGCATTCTTATCCTTCGTTACCTGTTCGCCTCGAACTGATGAACCGGCCGCATCCATTTCAACGTCATGATCGTGCTCAAAGCGCAGCGACTTGATCGAGAACATCGAACTGATCTTTCGCAGTTTTTGATGCACATTCAGATGCTCCGATAGTGGCAAACTTCTTACGCTCTTCGGGCTGTGTGACCGAGAAATGGCAAGAGTCTTCGATGAGCGTTTTGTGCGAATGGAAGAACTGCTCGAGCTAGTAGAACTCGACGAGTTCGATGAACTGGCACGAGCTGGTTTTGTTGTAATCCAAAATTTTAACGCGAAGGTCGTTTCCAGCTTTAAGGCTTCCTTAAGTGAAATCTGTAATTTATTTTAATATATTTTTTTTTTGTAATTAAAAATTTTTTTTTCACTTTAGGTGATGTTAGTAGGGTACCTTCTCTTCGATTGCGACCGCTTTGACATTCCATAAAAACTCTGAAAGCCCAATGAGTATGGCACAAAACAGTCCTATACCCAATACTAAGAAAACACCGCCAACATTCTCGAGTTTCAATTCAGGCGTATCACCACCTGAAGAGGTTTCCTTCGAACAGTTTCCGCCGCGCACTTCCTTCCACCACTTGCGTTTTAGTTCAGCCAATGTTCCCAGTTCGCCCAGTTTCAAAACAGCGCCACTGACTTGCTTACGATAGGGTGAGTCTGAAGAAAATTTCTACATTTTTCAGGAGTAGGCACAAAATAAAACATGTGCATTAGATCACTGCTTACTAAATGGCAATGCGATTCCGTAGGTTTTGTAATCCAACCAGCCGTTAACTTGCATCACCGAGCAATTACGTTCGACAGTGTATTCCAGTATAGTCGATTCGATTAGGAATGCATAGTTGCCCTTCTCCTTGATGACGCGTTCAATACCTTCGTCGTTGGTGGTTGTAAACACCGAAGGATTCGCACTCATTGCTGACCACATGCGTTGATAGGTACTATAATTGGAGTCTTTAAAGAACCCCATCGTACTGCCATCCTTGAGGGCACCATATTTGATTTTTGTCTGAGCAGCTAAATCCTCGGCATTGTTTATCGTTGTACCCATGCGTGACATCGTTAGAAAAGCAGCTAAATTTGCCGTATAGGAATTGAGCATCATGAGGGCAAAAAACCACCACATACCAGTGATCAAACGTGTTGAAGCGGCCCTAAAATTATGCAAATGCAAAAAAAAAAAAAAAAAATCCAATACTCAAAATGGATCTTCTCTCGAAGTAGAGTTCTTGTGTGTTTGGGAATTTCTTACTTTGGCAAAAGATCACAACCTTGTCCCATCAGAGAGCCCACCATCAGCCATGTTGTGTTCATAAGAATCCAAACATTTTCCAGCTCTTCGGGCTCCTTACAAGGATGTGGATTTTCCCAATCCTCCGGTGCCATACGTGATATGCCATAGATCAAAAATGAAACACCCAAGTAAGCTGTAGCCATATACATCCATACTTCAAACGAGAACGGCGAAAGGAACGAGAACAGATCGGTATCTGGATTTTCTGGCTTAGCGTACAAGATACTTATACCCAATGTCATAAAGGGTGGTGTAAAATCAACAACTTGACGACGTGCCGATGTCATCGTCAAATCACAAATTCCAATATCAGCGTTCTAGAAAATTCAACAGCTCAGAAAATTAAAGGATAACACTAGTTTACAGTGCTTTTGTTGCCCCGATTTCGTTAGGAGTTTTGGAATTGGGTGGTATTGGTGACATAAGAAACATTTTTGAAAGTTTTTTCTCAGCTCTGGCTTTAGAGCTGGAATCGATTTTGTGAAAAATCTTCAGTTGATTAACTTTTACGGAAAAAAATAGATATTAACGCTTTGGTATTTTATTATGGTTGGTTGCGTATCAAAGCCAATACCACTATCTATCAATTGATGATTTTTTCAAGAAAATACAGCTTGTAGTTTTGTAGGAATGTGCTTCACAATTGTGAAAAATGAGAAAATTTTTCAGTTTTCCTCGATTTTCGGAGTTCATTTGCCCTGTTGTGACATGAGAGAAATTTGTTTTTAAATATTCTTTCTATATGGCTTTAAAGGCGCTTCTTAATACTAGGTCTCCAAGCTGAAATTTTTCGAGATAGGATTGAAAATGTGGATTGTACGGTACGAATTGTGAAAAAATGAGGCTCTCATCTTTGAAGTAAAAAAAAAAAACAATTTGAAAAGAAAAACTAATAATATTGAAGTTCTTACCCCATTGAGTAGTTGCTTAATTAATCCATTCCATTCCTTTTTTGCCTCATCGTATTTGCCGTATCCATTGTCTGGCGCTATTTGGAATTCATATTTGATATTCATCACCTTGGAAATCGCATCGATAAGGTCTAATGAGTAACCCTCATAGCGTGCATTGCCCTCTAAAACTTCACCCTCTTTGGCCTCTCTGGAATTGAGAAACGAAATTCTAATTTTTTGATTGTTTTCTCAAATTTATTATACCGATCGGTCAGGAAAGGTGCACCAATTCGGGATGTTACGATAAGTGTTTTGTTCGCGAACTTTTTCGCTACTCGCTGCTCGCTCTCGCTCTCATCTATTAGAAGATTCAATTTATTGAGTGGGTCCCAAGTTGCGAGATCCACAAAGCCGGATCTGAAAGCAGATCAAATCAGAAATTCCCATTTAAACTTATTTATTAAACTATTTTTATTAACTAACATATTCAATTTAAACTATGTATATTAGGGTGATGACTTTTTTTGAAACTCTTTTCCTGTATCATAGTACGATGAACTTTTATTAAAGACTTCATAAAATACTAGTTTTAAGGTTATTTGGTAAAAAAAATGCACGCACCAAGTCATTTGAAAAATTGAATTTTTGATTTTTTTTCCAAATTTTTGAAGTTACTGTAAGCAGAGTCGCTCCTAGAGGGGTCCAATGTAAGACCAACTCCCATAATTTTTTTATTCCCAACAATTTCTCCGAACAAACCTTCCCCCTATCTCCACTCCTTAAGGGGGCTCCCATACAAAAGTAATTTTTTATGAATTTACCCCCCACTGTCCCAACTAGCCCTAGAGTGCCCCTAGAGGAGTCAAATGTTTGACCGAACCCCATTAACTTTGTCTCCATAACATTTTTTCACAACATACTGACCCCCTATCTCCCCTCCTTAGGGGGTCACCCATACAAAATTACCTTAATTTTATCACAATTTCATACAAAATGGCTGTCACTACAGTCAAACCCCTCCTAGGGGGATGATATATATCACCGACCCCCATTATTTTTTTACCCCAAATATTTTCTTCAAACATACCTACCCTCTATCTCCCCTGCTTAGGGGGCTCCCCATACAAAAATAGGCTTAAATTAAAGAAAAATGCCTCACGAACTTCAACCTATAATATAGATGCCGTAGGAACAAGAACGAGCATGTTCAGTATGCATATTCGAAAAGTTTACAAAATTACCTTTTAAACGAGCCTAATATGAAGAATATTGGATTAGTTTTTGGTATGTTTTAATAATATGATATAATTTATTACCTTTTTATAAAACTGATTTTTGGGTTCCATCCCCTAACTGGCCAAATAATGACTCTAGTAGAAAAAAATAAATTTTCTAGTCAAATGCCTCAAACCTCAATCTATTACTACGTTTATGCGTCAGCTATACGCAAATAAAAATAATTCGCAAATAGTTAACTCACTGTTTATACGGCAGTTCAAATACGCAAATAGGGAAACTTTTCAGTGCTGCCCGATTAAAAAATACAATTGCGTGGCAACATATTCATTTGTCGGAAGCCTATGTTTTGCATGGGTTAGTTATACCATATCGTAGAAAATAGGAAAATCGTCAAAAATAAGTGGGAGCACCTTGAGCTTTATTTGCAAATAGCTTCGTTATTCAAGACTTATTTTCGCGACTTGCTTATTTGCAAATAAGAATTCAACTCAGCGTTTTATGTGGGAAATTTGCTTTTGCAATATTTTTATTTGCAATGGCATTCGCATAAACGTAGTATTATGACGGTTTTTGAAGACATAACCATTTAAAATCGTCAAGCTGGTTTATAATTCATAAAATTTTTAAATTCAAAATATAATATAATATTTTGAAAGCATTATTCACTGTTTTCACGTTTCGTGTCTTAAGTCTTTGCAATGATCTCAAATCTTCGATCTGTATGCAATACATGTACAGGAATTATTTTGAGAAAAAAAGCACTAAAAGTCATCACCCTAATGTATATACTATAGTAGCTCCAAGGTTTCGAAGCTCAGTTAGTCTTGATTGAAAATAATACAAATTAAATTAATCTTAGAATATGAACGAATAGAAAAATCTACTAAAAAAATCAGAACTAACTGAAGTTATTAAGTTCAGCTATGTAACCTGAAGTCAAGACTATATGAGCCTTTGGTTTAATGAAATCTTTAAAGGAATTGTATGCGAAATTCTATACATACGGTGTGAGTTCCATAAGGCGTAGTGTAAAAAAACTGCGTTCGCCGTGTTCATTCAGCTCAATCTGTCCAGTGGCGGCTTCTACCGGGTGCTAGAATCCCAATATAATTATTCCTTAATACTAGCGACTCCAAATAAAAGAACCAGAAAATATTCTTACTTTTCTTATAAATTCAATTATCCTTCTGCCGAATGGCCAAGGTTTATTCCGTTTGCATTCAATTGTGGGTGTCTCAAGTTCATCCAAAATATTTAAATCGACGAGTCCTTTGAAAAACATTTGAACAGCATCGTTTGCCAAAATCATATTGGTCTAAAAATTAAAAAAAAAAAATAATATATATATATATATTATGTGTCTATTATCTGTTTACATATACGTGTTGCTAAACTCTATTGTACATAAGATGTACCCGACGTATGAGCAACGTCATTTCCATAGAGTTTATCAGGCGATAACATTACGTATACGTCTTCTAGTAATAAATCATGGGCTTTTCAATTAATCGAAGCTATGCTAGCGTGACCATATTCTTACACACATAGACGTTAACAAAAACTGCTCGTGGAATCACACCGTAAGCTCGAATTTGACAAAAATGAAGATTTTGAGCGGTGAATTGTTGGCGCTTTCTAATGAGGCATAATTTAATACATTTTGACTCAGCGACCCCAAATCTATAAGTCCTGAAAGTTTTGTAATGATTACTAATCACGTTGTTTGAGTTACGATGAAATTCATTTTAAAATATATAGACCTATTGCGGAAATGTGGTGAACTGATAGTTTGGAGAAATACGAAACTATTAATTTTGAATAGTTAATTAATTTAATTTTTGGCAGTTATTATTTAGTTAGAAATTATCATATTAAAAAATTGGAATTTCCAAAATTTTTGGAAAATTTTAAATTAATTAAAACAAATTTAAATAATTTTAAAAAAATTGAAATTTTTTATATTAGATAGAAAATAAAATTCTAGAATTCCCTTTGGAATTTTGTTTCTTTTCAAAAAATTTTAAATTTTAACTTAAACTTTTAAAATGTTTTAAAAAAATTTTTGAAAAAAAAAATTCTTTTTTTGAAAAAATAAAACCTTTTTTTTAAATTTTTAAATTTTGCCAAAATTTTAAATTTTGAAACAAATTTCTATTTTAAAAAATTTTAATTTTTTGGGTTTAAAATTTTTAAAAAAATTTTTTTAAAATTTGAAAAAAAAATTTTAAATTTTTTTTTAAAAAATTTAAAAAAAAAAAGGGCAAAGATTTCCCCAATTTAAATTTAAAACAGATTTCAAAAAAAATTTTTCAATTTTAAAAAGAAAAACCGTTTCCTTTGTGGTTTTTTTAAAAAAAATTTAAAACATTTTTTCCTTTTTAAAAAATTTTTTTAAATTTAACCATTTTGGGAAAAAAAAAAATTTTAAAAGGGGAAATTATTTAATTTAAAAGTTAAATTTTAAAATTGAAAAAAGGAATTTTTTTGAAATTTAAAAAATTTTTAAATTTAAAATTTTTGAACAAAATCTTTTTAAAAATTAAAAAAACTTTTAAAAAAGTTTTTTTTGAATTAAAAATACAATTGCGTGAAAAATCATTGTCGGAACTATGTTTTGCATGGTTTATTATACATATGTAAAATAGGAAAATCGTCAAAAATAGTGGGAGCACCTTGAGCTTTATTTGCAAATAGCTTCGTTATTCAAATTATTTCGCGACTGCTATTTGCAAATAAGAATTAACTCAGCTTTATGGGAAATTTTTCAATATTATCAAAAGGCATTCGCATAAACGTAGTATATGACGAGTTTTTGAGACTATAACCATTAAAATCGGTAAGTGGTTTCTATTCATAAAATTAATTCAAAATAAATATTTTTGGAACGCATTATTCACTGTTTTACTTCTCTTAAGTCTTTGCATGTCTCTCTCGGTCTTGCATACTGTACAGGAATTTTTGGAAAAAACACTAAAAGTTCCCAAATGTATATATTATGTTCAAGGTTCGAACTCAGTTAGTATAATTGAAAATATACAAATTAAATTAATTTAGATATGGAAGAATATAAAAATTTACTAAAAAAATCAAACTAACTGAAGTTATTAGTTCAGTTATAACCGAAGTCAAGACTTCAGCTTTGGTTAATGAAATCTTAAAGGAATGTATGCAAATTTATACATAACGTGTTGTTCCATAAGCGTATTTAAAAATGTTCGTTTCATTCAGCCAATTTCAATGGGCTTCTACCGTAGAATCATTTAATTATTCCTTAAACTGCATTCCAAAAAAGAATCATTCTTACTTTCTTATCAATAGATTTCCTTATCCAAGCAAGGTTTTTATTCGATAAAATTAAATTTGGCTGTTAGTTCATCAAATATTTAACCGACGGAGCCTTTGAACAAATTTACGCATCGTTTGTCAAAAAATTGTTTAAAAAATAATAAAAATCATTTATACCTGTATTAAAAATTTTTTTACATAATGTTGCTAAATTCTTTACAAAATGTATTTATGACAATATTTTTAGGTTAGTCAAAGATAACAACGAAACACTTCCACGTAAAAACATGGGCTTTTCAATTACATCAACTGATTTCATAGCATGACCATATGTCTTACACAATAGAAACAAAAACTGTCGTGATTTCATACGTTACTAATTGAAAACAATGAAGCATTTTGAAGCGTGATTCGTTAGCCTTTCTAATGAGGCATAATTTAATACAATTTTGATCGACCAAATCTATAACCAAATTTTGAATGCTCTACTAATCACGTTGTTTGAGTTACGATGAAATTCATTTTAAAATATATAGACCTAGTTGCAGAAAAGTGGTGAGAGATAGTGTTGGAGTGAGAGATAGGGAGAGCTATTGAATTTTGACATAGGTATTAATTACTTTTGGCAGGGTACAGATTTCGCCAGGTCAGATAGTGCATATATTGACACTTCCTGAAAATAAACGGTTTTGTCACAACCTTGGGTATCTGATTGCCTTTTCGAATGTGACATTGACGTTTAAATAAGTATAAAAATCCACATAAGCTGCACGAAAGTATTTTGAAACAAAAGTTCTATTCACCGCATTCTTGAATTCGGCCCTAAAAATTACTCACGTAAGTGTCTCGTCCGCGTGAAAGTGCCCATACGTAGGTACATTTAATTCTGAATATAGAATGTAAATGATGAATAAATAGCAAGCAAACCTACTTTAACTTGTTCCGCTGGGACGCGATAGTAACGACCCTCGCGTTTCTCTCGTTCCTCCCAATCGTGTGCGACGTTCTTGACTTGAAAGTCTGTTGGATCCATTAAACGCACCGTCGTTATATTCGAAGCTATATCCTTGAACTCATCCCAATCGATGGTATGCGTATCTAGTTGGGCTAGAAATATGCTCTAGCAAATTAAGAAACAGAAAGAAAATATTCCTTTATCTAGTCTGACAATAAATTACAATCGATCTCTTGCACTGACCTGATAGGCTGTTAGCATTTTAAGTTCGCTGGCTTGTCTTAAGATCGGTGCGATTTTGTCCGTTGCACAATGGAGTACCAAACAATTGTCGCTCGATGTTTTAATGTTCTTCAAAAAGGACGATAGTCAGGTCCTTCGTCAAGTTGACGAACAGTTATTCGATTTTTATCTGCATTAACGACTTGCAATACGTTTTGGAGTTGCTGCAGCTCTATTGTAGAAGAATTTTAAACAAAATATAGAAAAAAAAAGTAAGGATATAGCTCGCACTCACCCATCTCGGATTCATATGCAACTGTAAAGCTGCGCCATGTAAAATCCTGTACAAAATCAGCTAGGCCTCCGGCTAAGAGCTGCGTGTCAGGATAAACATTTAATGTCATTGTTGAATGCGGTCGATCTTCCAATGCCTCATTCTGTCTCCAATCGAATATTAAGTGAGGTATTTCAAGAGTATTGCATACGGAGGCGACAACATCTGTAATCAATTTAAATGCTTTTGTCATTATCTCACCTTGCCCTGTATTAGGCTGTGGCTCTATTTATTAGCAATATACCCCCCAGTAATGAGGACTAGTACCATTTACTTTTTGGATATGTGAGGTAACCACTCGCTGGGCAATCATGGAAAAAAGCTATCAAATGGTTGTTCAAAAGTGCTAGAGTCTGTAATGAATGTCCCCTGAAGGAATATGGAGGTCAATTCACTTAATCGGGAGTATGAACTTCTGAATATACCTGACCAGGCTGACTGGTGACTTTTCAATATTTAATCACTCGACCAGATTGTGGGTATTAATAGAACGTCGAATAGAATTTCGCAGGGAGGGAGAAAAAGGAGACACCATTTCGAATGTCAAAGGAAGGTTTTGCAGAAGTGAAGTCGCAAGGTGGTCCACAAAAGGCGTGTGTTTTATTTTTTCGTCTTTGCTTGGGATGAAACGCATCAAGTGACCCTAAATCGACCACAAAAAGATTACTCCCGGGGTATTCAAATGTGGAAGTGGTTATTTTCAGGGACTGGTCAATGTAAAAAAAAAGAGACAGTTGAGTACATTGGCTGGCAAGGAGGGAGGGATAAGTATTGATATATTTATGACTAGTTGGAGATAAGACAGAGACTAGTCGGAAACACTGCAGGGTATATCGATATGTTTTTGTTGTTCTGGAGCTTACCCGAGCTGCTGCCTGTACTTGGACCGAAAATAGCAATTGCACCTTGAGAAATTAAATTGCAGACTAAATGAAAAATAGATTTTGAAAATAATTTAAAAAAAAATCATAATGAGCATATTTATTTGAGAAATTCACTCACCGACTTTCTCCACGATAAAACTGTCATCGGTCCTGGCGTAGACAACGATCGGCACCAGTTCGATTTCGCGTCCATAAACGTTCGCTCGATCGACGGCAGTACGGAATGCTATTTCTGCGTCATCCTGATTCGATTCGAAAATCGCACCTGATTTTGAGAGAATAAATTTCGATTTATCTAAAATGCGATCATTCTCGATGGGAAAATTCTCGAAAGACTCACCGATGGGAAATTTCTTTTGTGCAATTGTGAAATTCGCACAAAAGAAAAGTAACAGAAAAACTCTTATAACTATCATTATTGTTATTATTCACTATATTTTTTGTTCAAACACATTTTTTAAAAGGGAAAATCCGATTTTTCTTTTGCGATTATATCAAAAATGAATTCTTTTCTGCAAAATTCTTACAAAAAACTTGCGGTCGCGAATTCTTTGTCGTAACAAGCGCGCTCGGAGACCTAAATTGTAATGTGCCAAATTCGAAAATGCTCTTGTGAAGCAAAATTTCATTGCATCAAAAAGAAAATTTTATTAAAATAAAATCAAATAAATATTGTGGTTGAGAGAAGAGATAGAAATGCCAGATTTTCTGTGTCACATCGTGGACATTCGTTTTTCTTTTCGTCTCTTTGTTTTGCTCGAATTATTCTATACAAAGAATAGTTTTCAATTCGAGTGTTCTTCGGCACAAAATTTTCATTAACTTTTGTGAATGAAACAAGTTCAGATGGCGATTTGCCAAAAAAAAAAAGAAAAAAAAACCTAGCAAAATTTGAGACAGTTTTCCGAGCTAATAAAAATCTCGTGGGGTAATTAAATTTTCTTTTGATGATTTTTTTTTTTTTGGTCTTCAAGAATTTATGAGTTTTAGTTGAAGGACCTACCTAAAAAAAAGGATTCAGAAACGTAAAAAATGAACATTGATTAATGCCAATCTTTACCTTTCAATATACAGTGAAGCCTAGAAGTGTGCTAAAAAAATCCCAAAATTTCGCAATGGTCGAATGGGCAACCTAAGAAATCCTTGCGCAGAGTTGCATCTTCTTCTTCGTGCGTTTTTGAATGTTCCAACCTATCCCGGGGTTCGCATGAATAAGAAGAAGATGCACCGAGTTGCATCTATTGACCTTTTTCATTCAAGAACTTGCATATTCAGAACTTTTGAGATAGTTCATCAAATCTAAGCGATACTTTACATACTTTCCCCTTCCATTCTAACTCCTATGGACATTTCCATACAGACGCGACACTTACATGAGAAATTTTAAGTCCCGAATTGAAGAAAGCGGTAAATAGTGCTTTTGTTCCTAAGTAGCTACTATGTATATTTATAAAATTTTCTATTTAGATCCCAAAGGCAATCAGATATACATATACGGACGCGACAAAAACGTTACTTTTCCAGGAAATTCCCATATGTAGGTCAATAATCCACCCAAATGTACTTTTGAAATACTTTCAAGAGTAAAATGGTCTCGATTTAACGCAATATTGTATCCTTTGTCGTCCTTATCCTGTTAACTTAATTAATCATTTCATTGAATTCCTAAAATTTCATTTCCATTAAAATCGGGGCTGGTGATTTAATTGTCAAGGAAAAAAAAATATTGTAAAATTAAACACTCCCACAAATCAGACATTCACTTCGATGATGGGTTAGGGTTAATGAAGTAATTTGCACAGAATAATTTTCAATATTCATTTCGTTCCCTTAGAATGAAATCAATCAATTACCATTCCATTATGGTTCGTAATGCGGTAAGCTACTTATCAATTTCACTTTGTGTTCCAACTAAAAAAAAAAACTCGCTATTAAAATTTGAACCAACGAACTTTCCATGGAATTGCAATAAATTTTGTGGACTATTGAGATCTAATTGCATAGAAAAGCATTTGATTAATTGTTACGATAATTGCTATTATGTTGAAATGAAAAAGAAAAACATAAATAGGAATAGAAATTATTGGAGAATTAGATACAGGGGATATTTTCACTCTCATCACAATTTACTAGTTTAATAAAATCCATGAGTCACTCGGTGGATGATTAATGAATATTTTATCTATGAGAATCGAAATGCGGCAAGCAAATAATTCAGATTTTTGCTATTTATACCAATTAGATGGAGTTTATTTAGGTCAATTATTGCTACATATCTTTTCTTCATGTCTTAGGCTACAATTTCGTAACAGGCAGGAAAATAAATTATTAAACAGTTTACGAGATATATCAATATCAAAGTGCGCAACTTAATTCTCGGCCACACCCATCGAAATCGATTTAAATTTGATCTGTAGCTAATCTAGCAAAACCAAATATAGGAATTTGCTACATTTATCAGATACTTTCAGAAACTGCCGTCAACAACTTGTTCACTTTCGATGATTACTATAATATATAATTACATATTTATGTTAACTTCCATTATTGTGCAAAATAAAACAAATTTAAAATTTTATCGCATAAATCTTTTAAATTTTTTGTAAAATCAATTTGTATAGCAATCCGATTGAAATTCATAACAAAAAAACCAAACAGAAACAAATTTATCAATTAAGAAATAATACAGTGGCATAATTGTTTTAAATGAATTTGGTCATTCAAATATAGTGTCTACGCGCAGATTGGCCAGCTTCCATTACAGTTTCGGAATTCCGCGAGATAAAAGCAAATGATTTCTCGGTTTCCCGTCGCTAGGCGCGCAAATGTAACACCTTTTATTTCCAATGGACATGACTATTAATTGCATTTGTGCAAATATACAGGTAATAACTCAATAAAGCGCCCCGACCGGGTGGCAATGTCAAATAAGTGGCAACGCACTTACCTACAATATTTCAGTGAAGTCACGACGGGAAGCCTGTTCATTTCGTATGCGATTTTAATATTTATTTTAATTCAAATAAATTATTCTCTATTTGCAGGAGATTATTTAATTTACAAATCGAGTAAAACGAGTCCTGTGTGTGTGTGTGGTGAAGTGTGAGCGAGCGGGTATTTTTGTAACGATTTTAATTGATTTTCATGTCGAGACGAGTCAGACTTTTATTGTTGACTTTTATTGTTTAAGTGCAGATTTTTTAATTAAATGTTAATTTTTGCTTTGCATTGTTGGGCAAAGAAGCATCAAAGGGCAATATTGATCGATAAAATTATATTTGAATAGAATAGTTGAGGGGACAAGAAAGACATCCTTGATATCTATCAATTACAAATGTGTGTGTCAGGCTGCCAAAGATATAAGGAGTTATTATATTAAAGAATGAACTAATCATCACAGAGGGTCGTAGTCTTGCCTCAAGTTTAACTGAATTAAATATCAAATACGCTTGACATATTTCAAAACTTTTCAAATAAAATTTTATGACGGTCTGGTAGGAGTTATAAACCTGTTTAAGGCATTCATAAAGACCATCATTTGAAAGTTTAATTCTTTAAAGAATTTTATCTAGGTTGAAGACTATGTGTCTCAATGGAAATGTTGGCTAACAAAAAGACATCCTTTCTCTACCTTTCTTATTACTTCAAAAATACAAACATTACTAATTAAAATACAATACTATTAGAGATGCCATGAGGAGGACGTATTCTACTCCCGACACTTCCGATCACGAATCCAGTATATTTCGCTTAGCCCTCTTAAAAATCTTTACATTAAAAGAAATCCAATTCTTCGCTTCATTCTGTTGAGGGCATCTCCTTCAACAGAAGACTCAGTAATAAGGAATTTAATACCTATAAATTAATTAAATGCTATACAAGTCTGGGGGAGCTTAATCTCCTGCAGAAGTTATCTCTCAACAAAAAACCTGATCCCGTATGTCAAAACGTTTTAAACCCTTTCAAAAAAAAAAAAAAAAGATTTGTGGTCTCTAAAATCGCCTTAAATGGCAAATTTCCGATTTAAAGCAATTTGCAATTGGAAAACGCGATGTCGGTTTATTCGGCGTCTCTCCTCCGACTCTCCCCTTTTAAACTGTCAATGGGCAGCCAATGACCCATTTTGAATGCAATGCGCATTCAATCAGTGTAATTTAAATTCCGAAAAGCAATACTTACACGGCTGCTAAGTCCTCGGACAATAGCCTCCTATCACGTTGTATTGAAGTTTGGGAATTTTGCGAGTTTAGCTCTGTGGCGAAGCAAACATATTCTCAATGCGCCCTTTCAATACCCACATGCACACACACAAATACATATTTATATATTGGAACATATACATACTACACTCATGCTACACTCTTCAACATGTGTTTATATGTAAATGTCTATGAATGGTATTTTCGGGGAACGTTTCGTTATGTATGTACATTCGCGCGCCATTCCGTTCCGTTTCCGTTGGCATTTGACATCCGGTTGGCATTTATGGAGAATATTTCGTATGCAATCCGGCCAACTATGAGCTTTTGAAGGTCTTGCATTGTTCGAGAATCGTGATTTGTAACATGATGTTGACCATCATCATTGATAGCCATAATGCGCCTGTGTGTATGCAGCATCACAATGGGCGAAACGCGATTTCAACTTTGAATTACGAATTTCGAATTTAAACATTCAAAACGGAATGTCGCATTTCATTATTGTTAAATGAATTGGGGGAAATTTGCTAGCTTCGCTGAACGGAAGTCAACTCTGAAAGGGAAACAAATCCATCCCTTCGATTCGATTCGATTGAGTCTACGTTGAATGTTTGCAAACTTTTGGCCAATAATTAAGCGTATTCAACGATATGTTGTAGTCGCAGTTTTTTTTCCCTCGAAGGAGAAATATCCTTCATAAAAAAAAATTTTCTTTTAAGAGCACAGAAATAATCAATTGTCTCTTTGAGAGGCTTTAAGATGCAGTAGGTATGAAGAAAAGAAAAAATAAGTAAGGACTTCTTTTGAGTGAATGAAAAGCTCCTCACAAGGGCAAAAATAATAACTGAAAGAAATTTTATTTAAAGCAAAAAAAATCGGTTGCTCTGAAGTGAAGAGAGATATTAATTATCAAGGAAACCAGAGCAAGCGAAATTGCTGAAACGAAAGGAGTTATAAGAAGCTTACATGGGCTTTGAACATTTTTGCATTTACCTTGAGAGCAGCACGGATGAAAGTAGCACTTGCAGCAGCTGGAACGGAGAAAACTTAATATAGCTAAAGGTGCATGGCACCAGAGAAAGAAATCAGCATGCAATTTATTCTTCTTGGAAGGAAAGCTGTATGTCGCTCTGTGTGTGAGCACACTGATTTGACTCTTATGCACGGTGTTTCAGTTAACAATTTCCGCAGAATGTGCGCTTGAAACCATAAATTTTGCACTTAAGCGTTTGCGTTTGTGGCCAACATTGCATCATTATGATAATGTAAATGGCAAACAAAATTAATAACATATTTACGACAAGAGTGCGAACATCAACGAGAGTGTGATCGGAAGTGGAAGACAGTTTTATTTTTTATTTCATTTTTTTTTTTGTATATTTACTCATAATTTTTAAATTTTTTAAAATTTTTATACTTATTATTTATTTTGCGCCGTTATCTCCTAAGGACAGTCTATCCAAAGCTTGGACACTTATTGAAAGTTTCATATTTGCTTATATTCAAGGAAATGTTTTTTGGTTTGTATATTGATAGATTTTATATTGTATGCCACTGTGTGATTAACGAGACTACATGATGGGCTTTTCACGGGCAAAACTGAAGGAAAATTTCCTCGAAAAGCTTCGTGCAAATTAGCTATAATCCAGATCAGCTGTTCAGGTATAATATATCCTGCAAGGAGTTCATATACAGTGTACTCTTTGCTTGCGGACACTCCTCTTAAGCGGACATATTTTTCGGTCCCGTAGGTGTCCGCTTAATAGAGTGTACACCATACTCAATAAACAATTGATTCAAGATACTATGGAATAACAAGGTCTTATACGTCTTATTTCTACGCCATCAAGGTATTTTGCCACATACATTAGAGATCGATGGACATTCGTGATTCATCAATTACACTAGTTTACAGATATAAGGGGTCGCTTGATCACAAAAATGGCTTCCCTTTATCCATTTCATATAAAGAATAAGTTTGGAGACATATTTAAATATGGTAGATTTTTGGTATACCTTTTCTAGCTGCTAAATAGGTTACTCTATAATTTAGCTGAAATCCAAAATTTGGTAAACTTGTGTTATCGATTAGTAGTAGGGATCTTCTAACAATCATTGCTTCAATTCTGACTAATCTTTCAGAAGATCAGAGAAGATCAGAGGACTTGGGTAGCCTGACCACTCGCAAGGGGACCGTTCTCGGACGGTTACGGGCTTGGTACACCCGCCGACCCTAGCCAATTTCTCACCAATTGATTGATCGACGGTTGGATTAAATTAGCTGTCTATTGTGGGTGGCAATATACGAATGGTTAACCATAAGGTACAATGGGGACCGGAAATCCATAGTTCATGTTACTTTGGTTTACCGTGAAGATATAGTCTCAGCTTCTAAAAAAGGGGTTTAAAATGTACTTCCTCTTTTTGTTTTGCCTTTCATCCCATTCAGACAACTGAATTAACAAAATTTTCAAATTGATATCAAAATTAATGTCTTGAAAAACAATTAGGGGTCTTCCCTTAAACGTGTATTTGCCTCGAAAACTTCGAAAACTCGTAAATCAAGAAGGCTTAGAATTTAATGAACAAAGTTTTGTATGAAAAATTTTACATTTTTACGATTTTTTAATCTTTTCACGTTTGAAGGGAAGACCCCTACTATTTTTCTTTCCAAATGAATTTTTTGTATTATCCTAGTTTGTAAAATGAAATCGATATGAACTCCTGATAATAAAACGCTCATTCTATACAAGATTAATTTTAATGTAGTTTTTTATTCTGCAACTTACCTAAAAAATCATATGCTCCTGAAATAAAAGCTTTATATGGATTAATTTTAATGTAGTTTTTTTCTGCAATTCCACATGAATTTGCTTAAATTGCTTTACTCAGCTCAAGCCAGAAAATATTGAAAATGAAAATTTCATTATTTTTTCTCTTTCTATGTAGAAAAAACTTAAACATTGAACAAAAAAGCTCTTATAAAAAACTTTATGAGAACCCGTTTTTTTTTTAAATAATTTATAGTTGAATCCTTTCAATACGCGGTATTTATACAAAGATAGAAAGGCTTTTTGGCACTTTGTGAATGCCTTCGAAAAAGTTACGCAATCTCGTTGTTTTTAATCACAAAATAATAAAAAATATTCATCACTTTTTCATTTTTATGATTTAAAACCAATAAAGCTCCGAAAAAAATATGGATAATAAATTTTATTACTCGTTTTATTACAAACGCACATTTTCCAAACATTTTGATTCAGTCAATTGTTAAGAGGAAAAAAAAATACAAAAAAATATATAAAAAATACAAAAAAATATATAATTGTTTCCCCGGTCGAGCGCACAGTTTTAAATTGAATCTTATGTAAGTTTCTACGTCTGAAATTTCGTATTTTTTCCGAAGGCAAGCTTAAAAAATACGACATGGTTTAATCGAATGGGATAAATGGAGCCATTCTCTACCCGGCTATGGTGGTTGCATAGGAGATTTCTCGTCGAATAACACGTGCAGGGGTGATTGTCGGGGTTCAAACCCCCTCCGAGAAAATATCATTGATAGAAAGTTTTCTTATGCCTTAAACCCCTTTCCGAAATAATTTTCTGCTTATGCGCCTGATCGTAGACCTTCTTGATTTTGCGCGTAAAAGTATCCCGAACCCCGGGATAGGTCTGCAAAACGCGAGCAAGGGTTCCATTTTGTTCTGTCGCGCCTGATCGTAGATAGTTCTGTGGAATTATTCAAAAACGTATACTTGTTGCCAAACGTAGAGCAACGTTTTTAAAATCAATATTCAGGCATACGAAAATCTCTTCAGACCATAGATGATTTTGAAGTAAGTCCAAGGTACCTTAACCGTCTGCAGGTGACGTGGTCTAATTTTAACATTATAACTGACTCGGGGTCTAACAGACATTCAATCTTTGAGCTGATTTCCCTCTTGAACCTCTTGAAATTCCTGAATGGTGTGTTTTTGGCCTCATTTCTCATAAGAGTCAATATTCAAAGTCAAAACGAATGAAAATTTGATATACGGGTATGTGATTATTTTCCCTTTCCCGGGGAATTCAATTCCCCAACTGATGTGATTTTCCTTTCTCTAGATTGAGGAGGCATTTGAATTACCTCTTGATCTAACTGGCGATATGCATTCACTATTAAAGTAATTTAATTTCCATCTCAATCTAGGAAAAAGGGGAATGAATCACTTCAATTTCGATATTGAATTACCTTTCCCGCGAAAGGGAAACCAATCACATACCCGATAAAAGGTATTTTCTTCACAGAGCGCAAGGATCGTAAGTGCTTTGCGCGGGTCTGTGAAACTACCACGTAAGTTTCAGAGGGTTAATTATCCGAAGAATATTGAAAATTTTGTTGCTCAACAGAGCTTCCAAGTTTTTAGACGCTCATTGGACTGAAATTACCCGAAAAAGGTCTGAGTTACTTAGCATCACTGATTACCAAGGTAGTTTTCATAGTTATACAAAAAATGTTAATTACACCAATCACTGGCAATTCGTGCTTTCAAGACAGTTTCGTTGGCGGAAAATATATATTGGGCAATTTCAATGAATTTCAACCTGAAATGGTTTGATATTGCATACCTAAAAGAGTGAAAAAGGGTAAATTTGTAGTTCATAAATTCTGCGTGCTTCAGACACCAATGAGACTGTAACTCGTTGAAAGGCAGTCGAATTCGACAGCCCGAAAATAGATTTGTTTGCTACTCGCAACTGAATGTAATATTAAATAATATAGGGATTTTCCCTTAAACGCGTTGTCCGATTTTCGTCACTAGCCGTACGGCCCTTTTCTACAATCTAACTGGCAGCACTGCACTTTTTTGACGTTTCATTCATTCGTTCAAGTTCCGTCAACGCGATCACAACGTTTTTTTTCCGCTACCTCGCTCGCAAGTGTTCTCGCGACCGCGTTCTCCTTTTTTTGCGCAAAACAAAGAACAAAGAACAAAGTGAAAACAAAAACTGAAAGTGAAAGTGAAAGTTCAGTGAGCGAACCGCGTGTTTTTAATCCTCCGAACCAAAACTCCAAAGGCAAAACTGATATTCGATATTCCGCGTCGCGTAATTGGCCATTGTCTCTACCGATTCGCCCTCACCTCCCCGCGGGGCAATTGCATTCTCAACGTCCTCTCAAAAACCCAACAACAACAGCAACATATCAAAAGGTACGTGGCCACCTTTTATTTTTCGCAATCTTTGTCAGACATACATACATATTTATATTTGTTCGGCACGTTAACACGTGTATTTCCCTCGAAAGTCTCGAGCACTCGTAAATAACGAAAGCTAAAATCTTATTGAATGAATTCTGGTATGAAGAATTGTGAATTTTTCCGCTATATCGTTTCAATATACCTAAGTAGAAGTCAATAGGTACCAATATACAATATATATATATATATAGCGTCTCTACATTGCGGGGCTAGAAAAATAATGTGGACAAGGGGTATAGCGTTTTTGTATCAATATGTCATGCAGCAGTCGCCAGATCGTTTCGTTTTCTTCGTTTTTTTGTGCTCTGTTGACATTCAATACCATTTCCATACAAAATGTCACAAGGAGGTTGCCTTGCTAGGGGCATAGCAAGTCGCGATTCCTTTTGAAAATCCGATAGAGACACGACACCATGTCAACAGTACCACGGTCTCCTATTGACATCCAGTAATATGTAATGGGAAATGTCTATTGCATTATGCATTGCCTGGGTTCAAGTGGTCGCTGTACCCATTGACAAAGTCATTAGAGAAACGCCACCGTGTCTATAGCGACATTTTCTGCTGGGAAGGTTCGACTTACTCATCTTTTTCGGAAGCACACGTACGCACAACTTCGCATTGTCAATCGTTGAACAGTAATGGGAAGTTTCATATTTTTCAAAACTTCTGCCATCAATTTGATGCCAAACCTACTGTAAAGCACAAAGTCCGCCCAATACCAATGAGTGCGTGTGTTCGATTGTATCCGAAGTTTTTAATGCTCCACATTTTTTGAAAAGTGCATCAGAAGTCAGTGCATAAAAAGCGTTACCATGTTAATAAAAACGCACACAAAATATTTTGTTGTAAAATATCCTTGAGTTGTAACTTTTTGCCATAACAACGTACATAGGTGTTCCGGTTATTGTTATTTTTCTTGTGTTGCATGATTATTTTTGAAGGAAAAACAAAAAACAGTTGGTACTTTAAAATATGTAGTGTTAACTTTCATGGGAAAAATAATTCTTTTAAAAAGTTTTAAGGTAAAAATAAATAAATAAAGTATGAGATAGGACGTCTCCTATTTTGGCAGTTGGCAGGTTCAAATCAGGGAAAGCATTCAATCAGCACAGGCTCATGATTCGGATAAGTCCGTTCCAAATTGCTAAAATAAATAAATATACTTGTTGGACCTACAGTTTATTCCTACCTGTTCTCTAAGACGATGTCAAACCGATTCGGTTCCATTGAAGGATCTTGCAAGTCTTGTCAGAGGGGTTGAAAAATTCGATTGATTTTATTCTCATACAATTTTGTTTCGGGATTGAAAACTTTAATAAAATTTCAGTTGATGAAGATTTCGCGGATTTCAATTGTTTATTTTCAGAAAATTTAATAAATTAAACTAACATAAATAAAATAAAATGAAATGAAATTAAAATTAAGTAATTAAATTAAGGCATTAAATTAAATTAAATTAAATTAAATTAAATTAAATTAAATTAAATTAAATTAAATTAAATTAAATTAAATTAAATTAAATTAAATTAAATTAAATTAAATTAAATAAATTAAATTAAATTAAATTAAATTAAATTAAATTAAATTAAATTAAATTAAATTAAATTAAATTAAATTAAATTAAATTAAATTAAATTAAATTAAATTAAATTAAATTAAATTAAATTAAATTAAATTAAATTAAATTAAATTAAATTAAATTAAATTAAATTAAATTAAATTAAATTAAATTAAATTAAATTAAAAAATTAAATTTAAATTAAATTAAATTAAATTAAATTAAATTAAATTAAATTAAATTAAATTAAATTAAATTAAATTAAAATTAAATTAAATTAAATTAAATTAAATTAAATTTAAATTAAATTAAATTAAATTAAATTAAATTAAAATTAAATTAAAATTAAATTAAATAAATTAAATTAAATTAAATAAATTAAATTAAATTAAATTAAATTAAATTAAATAAATTAAATTAAATTAAATTAAATTAAATTAAATTAAATTAAATTAAATTAAATTAAATTAAATAAATTAAATTAAATTAAATTAAATTAAATTAAATTAAATTAAATAAATTAAATTAAATTAAATAAATTAAATTAAATTAAATTAAATTAAATTAAATTAAATTAAATTAAATTAAATTAAATTAAATTAATATTAAAACCAAACCTTCAGAGCTACTAATCTCTTGGCTACAATCCGCGGGTTTGCCAAGAACGTAAACATTAGAACTTATCCTCCTTGTACAGTAGTACTTCTAAAAACGGTCTGTCGGGTCCAATTCTCAATCTTTGTCTTTCTGATGTCTCCGCCAAAGCCCAAATAAAACTTGGCCAAGATGTCTCATCACCAAAACTGTTTACGAACATGCCTAAATCGAATCTCCTGGTGACGCTGATCATTTATATACATAAGTTTATATCGACTAGTGCCGGGTGTATAACACAATATAGATACCCTCGACACAGAGTGAATTTAGTCCTGAAAATTTCCTTCAGTTCCTCGGCCCTACTTTTTTTTATTAAGTATTTTGCAAAAAAAAAAGAAATCTCAACAAAATGGAGAACTTCAATAACATGGAGAATAACAAAATCTCCTAAAAAAAAAATTATGGATCACAATTTCCATTTCCTGTTTCCGTTTGCGGTTTTAATTGACAATGACTTTTTATGTTGAGCAGAAGTTTCGATCGCTGAAGCAAATCAAGCCAATGTCCTGCCGCAAAAACGAATTAAATTGTTTTCATACGTATTTTTGTTTTTATTAACCGATTTTCGTCCGTTCATTCGTTCGGTCGTTTTGTTTTTTCGCCGACGCAATTATATTTTCATGAATTATTTCCCAATTGGAATATTGTGCTGCTGTCATTGGTATTTATTTGTTAGTTGTCATTAAGTTTTCGCTTGTTTTCGCAATTCATTGGCGTAATTTTTGAATTGATTCCCTTACATGTCGCAATTCAATTGCTTTGTTAAGTTAATTATCTTCTCTTTATTTAAAAAAAAAAACAAATTATATTGTTTTCTATTGTAGTTTTTGTTCTATTTAAAGTCTCTGAAAATTGTTTTGACAGTCGATTTGTTGCACATGCCTAGAGTTCTTGTCATTAGATTCACGAAAATGCTTTTATTTTTGATTACACTTTCAATTCACTTATTAATTTATTTTTTCATGAGTTTCGGCAAAATTATCCAGACGAGGAGTGATGGGTAAAGAAGGGGAGAGAGAATATTGTCTACCCAAGTGTATTTCAACACTTTGATAGTATAGAAGCTCTGAATAGTATGCAACATTTTTTCCCCACGTCTTTCATCTAAGTTGCCTTCAATCTGAAAATGCGGTTTTCTTTGAAATACTTATTTCAAATGTTTCACCAAAAAAAAAAAAAATTGTTTCTATTCCTTTTCCGCATAGCCTTGAACTATCGGATGTAAAATGTGTGCATTTTTTTATTGCAAGTCTAGCATGAATGTTCGCTGCAAATGCTGGACAATCGGACATTGGACCTGAACGAACATTGCTTGAAATGGGACAGGCAGTTAGTAGGTTATTTGCACGTACAATGCACAACGGCAATGAAATGAGTTATTCTGAACGTAGATGCGAATGCAGCGTGTAATCTAAGGCATCAAAAGGACAACGGCGACGAATGCGACGAGGACAGCGATGACGATGACGATGAGGATGAGGACCAGGACGAGATGGAGGACGAAGAGACGGACGACAGAAGCATCTGAGTCCGGATTTGCCAAAGGTTGCGCTCTAATACGGGAGAAAAATTAAATGACTTTGTA
The DNA here is from genome assembly GCA_020466095.1 of Chlorops oryzae. Classification (NCBI taxonomy): domain Eukaryota; kingdom Metazoa; phylum Arthropoda; class Insecta; order Diptera; family Chloropidae; genus Chlorops; species Chlorops oryzae. The sequence continues at coordinate 81,996,467 of CM035807.1, forward strand.
GCTGACTGCAGTGTGCACAAAAATAAATCAAATGACATTGTAGCCGGCCATAGTGTCACGCACAACTGACTGCTGACTGCTGACGTGCCGGGTGCAAAGGTCTCGGCTTGCATGAGGAATTTATGCTGGTCCTGGAATCAGGATTTCTTCTGCTATAGATTCCTTGTTAAAAATTCTTTTCCATTTCGGTATCTTTTTTTAAATGTTTTTTTTTTTTTTGTTTTTCACATGAAGCATTTAATTAAGTTCCGCGAGAATCGGTGCATAAAAAAATCTTTCGCTTTTATGATATTCTTTTTCTTTTTCTTGTCATAAAAGTGTAAATGGAAATGTTACAAAAAAGACTCGTCGAATAGAAGACGCATTAGAATGATTCATACGGAATTGTTCTTCCGGATTTTTATTGTTGCTGTGGATTTCAAAATTTTTAATTGACATTGGCAATTGTACAATGGAAGTGTGGATTGTTACCAGATCTGCGAGGAGGTTGGGTGATTAAAGACCCTAGTATCCAAGAATAATTTCATTCGCAAGCGAAAAAAGCGGTATCATAAAAGTTTCTTGAACGCGAGGCTCCCTTAATACTACAATATCGTAGAATCAACGTTTCAATTTCCTCTATAGTCGTTCTCTTTTCGAACTTCATTGGTCGCTTTGCCCTTTTTGCATTTCCTATTCGAGTCAACGAACCTCTCGGCCAATATCTTTCATTCAATTATGTGTATTTTTAATAAATAAATAAAATTAAAATTTAATATTAAACTCCACAATTTTCCGTTCTGATAGTCCTGAGATTTGTGAGCCTCTGGGGCGTGCCGTATGCCTTTGTGAGCTCTCTAGTAGAGATTTAGGCTATGTTTTCTCATATTTTCTAGTGATTTGAAAATCTTTGCTGAGCTCTTAACCGGGCGTTGAAGACTTAAGTTTCACTTGAAGAGAAAGGGGATGGTAAATGAGGATCTTTGTCAAAGTGGGAAAACAGCGAAGAATGTTCTGAGCACATGTCCCGATGCGGTTTTAGGCGTAGACTCACGTATCTAGGGGAAATGGTAAGGGTAAGGGTCCCCAACCTATTAGTTACTTTAGCCTTTAAGAACTACTTATAACCAGAAGTAGTCTTAAGATAGTGTTAGGGAAAATTAGTTACACAAAAGAACTTTCATGTTGCTTTAATGGCCTTAGTAGTTAATAACAATTAAAAAAAAAAAAAATTTGAAATCAAAAGCAATACTTAACCAATTCTGGGTAATAGTTTTCACGCTCTTAAATTTCATCGTCTAGATCTTTTAAGGACGTTATTAAAAGGATTTTCTGTCCTTTTTCGTGAGTCAGAAAAATAAAAAGAAAAATCACATATAATCTTTTTATTATTTTATAAAATTAATGAAGTTATCCTCCAAATTGCATCGAAAAAAAAAACTCATGAAATTCTAAGTCGGCAAACTAACCCTGTTAAGTGTTACTTAATCGCCAATAAAATAAGATAGTTCCAAAGGATATGGCCAAATTATAAGACGATTATATATACTTATCCATTTACAGCCACTTCGGCACTCAGAGACAAACAACAGAACAAGAGAAATGCACGTTGACATAAGCAGAGTGCAAACCTACCGAGTTTAATTCTGTAAAAATACCCCCATGGCGGAAAATATGCTCCATTGCAATTTTTTGTGGGATATTTAAGAGGAATATTTTTACATAGCTTTAAACAGAACATGCACTCAATGGAAAACTAACGGCTCGTTACAGTGAAATAAATGCAAAGAAATAATATCAAACTTCGCCAACTACAATTTCCCACTAAACTAACAGAATGCAAACATGCATCCTTTCGGGGGAAATCTCGTCGCTAAGCATAAAGTTGGTATTTTAAAATGTCCTTTTTTAGAACGAAGTTGCGTTCCACAAAATTTTCCTCCAACCGAATGCATTTTGGCAGCACGTATTCTATCCCAGTTTCTTTCAATGTTATTGTGCAGCGGCGAATGCATCTGATTACTGGCATTCATACGAGTATATCCTGGGGACCAAAATACCTGGTTCTTTTTGAAGGAAATATATTTGAAAATTTTTAACATAGAACTGCATTGGCGCTTCAAGCTGTTAAATGGCATTGTTCCAATTGTGGGTGCCTTATGTAGTTGAAAAAATAATTTATCAATAATTTATTTAAACCAATGTTACTATTTGGTGCAAAATTTATAATTTACAGAAATTAATATTTCTTCAGTCACACGGAAGACAAGCTTAAGCCGACATAAGCCATAATTGAGTTAATGGCTTGGGGCTATAAGGAAGTCAGTGATCTTCTGTGTGCTTCACCCGTTTCCATAAATAATGATATTTTACGAGGTTACATAGAAGGCGACCTTCGCACTGCCTCCGAAGGAGTTAATGTGTCAAAAATTAACAACTAAAAATTTGCTCATAGTGAAAATTTGTCAAAAAAATTTAGTTAAGTAAGTAGAGCTTTCTCATAAGCACTATTTGTTGAACATCTCCCTCCATACTTATAATTGTTCCGCTCTTCCTCAGCCACCCTCGAAGACCCTCATTCACCTTATCTCTCTCTTTTCTCTTCCTCTCTATTCCCCTCTCTCTTCTCTCTTCTCTCTTCCACTCTTTTATTCTCTCTTACTCTCTCTTCCTCTCTCCCTCTCTCTTCCTCTCTCCCTCTCTCTTCCTCTCTCCCTCTCTCTTCCTCTCTCCCTCTCTCTTCTTCTCTCTCCTCTCTCTCCTCTCTCTTCCTCTCTCTTCCTCTCTCTTCCTCTCTCTTCCTCTCTCTTCCTCTCTCTTCCTCTCTCTTCCTCTCTCTTCCTCTCTCTTCCTCTCTCTTCCTCTCTCTTCCTCTCTCTTCCCTCTCTCTTCTCTCCTCTCTCTTCCTCTCTCTTCCTCTCTCTTCCTCTCTCTTCCTCTCTCTTCCTCTCTCTTCCTCTCTCTTCCTCCTCTCTTCCTCTCTCTTCTCTCTCTTCCTCTCTCTTCCTCCCTCTTTATCCTGCACTCTCCCTCTCCCACCCTTTCTCACCCTCTCACTCCTTTTCTCTGCCTCTCTGCCTCTCTTCCTCTATCTCCCTCTCGTACACCCCTCTCCCTCCCGCTCTCTCCTCCAAAATTTATATTTCTTCCTCTCTTCCTTTGCCACCCTCGAACCGCCTCATTCACCTTATCTCTTTCTTTTTCTCCCTTCCTCTCTATTCCCCTCTCTTCCTATCTTCCACTCTCCTTCTCTCTTCCACTCTTTTATTTTCTCTTCTTCTCTCTTCCACTCTTTTCTTCTCTCTTATTCTTCCTTACTCTCTATTCCTCTCTCTTATTCTTCCTTACTCTCTTTTCCTCTATCTTCTTCTCTCTTCTTCTCTCTTCTTCTCTCTTCTTCTCTCTTCTTCTCTCTTCTTCTCTCTTCTTCTCTCTTCTTCTCTCCTTCTTCTCTCTTCTTCTCTCTTCTCTTCTCTCTTCTTCTCTCTTCTTCTCTCTTCTTCTCTCTCTTTCTCTCTTCTTCTCTCTTCTTCTCTCTTTCTTCTTCTCTTCTTCTCTCTTCTTCTCTCTTCTTCTCTCTTCTTCTTCTCTCTTCTTCTTCTCTTCTTCTCTCTTCTTCTCTCTTCTTCTCTCTTCTTCTCTTCTTCTTCTCTCTTCTTCTCTCTTCTTCTCTCTTCTTCTCTCTTTCTTCTCTCTTCTTCTCTCTTCCTCTCTCCTTCTCTCTTCGAGCGCACAGTTTTAAATTGAATCTTATCGTCGGCTTAAAGTGTAAGCCTGCTAAGTCCACTTTTAACCGATTCCAACTTTTCGATGTCATTCGAAAAAAAAGGACACTTTGCATCGTCAGGCAAAAAAATCTTTTTTAATTTCAAATTCTAAATACGGAGAAATTGGTAATGAGTAAAACTGCTAAGTCCAACTGTGGTCAAAGTTCACAGCTAACACCAACAAGTGACTCCAAGTAGACTTTGTATGGTGCACAGAATCGAATTTAGAAGAGACTGCATATAGGAACAAAATCAACCATCCATATTTTGGGTCTCCTTCCATACTTTGAAGTCTTGAAAAAAAGTGTGTTTTGTTTACCATGTAAAGTTTTGAAATTGTTAGTTAGCAGGTTTACACTTTAAGCCGACGTTATGTAAGTTTCTAAGTCTGCATTATCGTATTTTTTCCGAAGACAAGATTAAAAAATGCGACATGGTTTAATCGAATGGGATAAATGGAGCCATTCTCTACCCGGCTATGGTGGTTGCATAGGAGATTTCTCGTCGAATAACACGTGCAGGGGTGATTGTCGGGGTTCAAACCCCCTCCGAGAAAATATCATTGATAGAAAGTTTTCTTATGCCTTAAACCCCTTTCCGAAATAATTTTCTGCTTATGCGCCTGATCGTAGACCTTCTTGATTTTGCGCGTAAAAGTATCCCGAACCCCGGGGTAGGTCTGCAAAACGCGAGCAAGGGTTCCATTTTGTTCTGTCGCGCCTGATCGTAGATAGTTCTGTGGAATTATTCAAAAACGTATACTTGTTGCCAAACGCAGACCAACGTTTTTTAAATCAATATTCAAGCAAACGAAATTCTCTTCAGACCATAGATGATTTTGAAGTAAGTCCAAGGTACCTTAACCGTCTGCGGGTGACGTGGTCTAATTTTAACATTATGACTGACTCGGGGTTTGTTGTGAGTCAACATTCGACTCACGAGCATTCAATTAATATGCACGATGGTCACCTTTATAAGAATATACCGAAATACAGCAAAACGACTTCAGCACAAATGAAAGAACAACAACAACAACAACAACCAATCCAAGCTTAAATGCGAAATATGATCAATGTTGGCACACGACCAGAGCGGCGAGTAGTAATACTTGATAAGCGAATTTCCGAACGCAAGGAAATTCAGACAACACCTGGCGAAAGTGCTTATGCGGCAAGTGTGACATCTGGTGAGCTCGAAAATCAATTAAGCAAAAGCAAATCGACAAGCACAGGTCAACTATTGCGACAGGTAGCGATTGGGAAATCGCTAAAGCGGTCAACATTGAACCTACGCAGCAACTTCGGGAAAAATCGTCTGACAGCAATTGCGAAATCAACAATGCGGCATCAGCGGTTTCATTCTATATAAACGGAAGATCGATTTGGAGAAGGGGAATTCTTTGCGGAAGACCAGTTTGCGACAGTCCCAACTCGACTCGTATGTACTCACCAGTGGCAACAGCGATTAGAGCGTGGACTTGGAGAATAGGGAATTAGGGAAGTTTTAAGAGTAAATGTAAGGAGATAGCATTAATAACATTGTGAAATAAAAAAGGATTAAATAAAGGATATTATAACGCATAATTCTTGAGTCCTCTTTATTTTCACAAAGGATTTTAGGCATTATGTTCATAGGGAACATATCACTTGCGTAGAATCACAACATTTTTTGGCGCAGCCGGTGTTCGACTGACTTTCAGTTGGATACGAACCAAGGCTCAAAACTTTCAAAAGAGTTATCCTTGAAGGTTTTGTAGTGTGCGTCATACGAAAACACGAGTTAAGCTGAAGCGGAGTTTTAATTAAGCTTTAAAAAATTGGATATCAAGAACCGAATAAGCCTAACTCAAAAATTCGTATGTCGTACGGCGAAGACCAGTAAGGTGGCTTAAAAAATATAAAATTGACAGATGACGTTTTTAACGTAATCTGCCAGTTTTTGAGAAAGTTTTAATCCTTGTAGCACGATTTAAAAGGTTCAGAACTTTTGATAAATTATCCTAAGAAATTTGTGAAGTGTGACCTACGAAAATACGAGTTTTGTTGAAGCGGAGCTTTAATTAAGCTTTAAAAAATTGGATATCAAGAACCGAAGAAGCTAAACTCAGAAAATTCGTAAGTCAAACGACAGAAACAATTAGGATAGAGAAGACGAAGACAACATTCACAAGTGATGTTTTTTTTGACATAACTTGCTGAATTTTCTTCGAAAAAGTTTTTATCCTTGCAGTAAAAATATTTTTTTTTGAACGCCTTACGCCTTGCGTAGAATCACAACAGGTCTAACAGACATTCAATCTTTGAGCTGATTTCCCTCTTGAACCTCTTGAAATTCCTGAATGGTGTGTTTTTGGCCTTATTTCTCATAAGAGTCAATATTCAAAGTCAAAACGAATGAAAGTAATTCAATTTCCATCTCAATCTAGGAAAAAGGGGAATTAATCACTTCAATTTCGATATTGAATTACCTTTCCCGCGAAAGGGAAACCAGTCACATACCCGATAAAAGGTATTTTCTTCACAGAGCGCAAGGATCGTAAGTGCTTTGCGGGGTCTGTGAAACTACCACGTAAGTTTCAGAGGGTTAATTATCCGAAGAATATTGAAAATTTTGTTGCTCAACAGAGCTTACAAGTTTTTAGACGCTCAATTGGACTGAAATAACCCGAAAAAGGTCTGAGTTACTTAGCATCACTGATTACCAAGGTAGTTTTCATAGTTATACAAAAAATATTAATTACACCAATCACTGGCAATTCGTGCTTTCAAGACAGTTTCGTTGGCGGAAAATATATATTGGGCAATTTCAATGAATTTCTACCTGAAATGGTTTGATAGTGCATACCTAAAAGAGTGAAAAAGGGTAAATTTGTAGTTCACAAATCATGTGTGCTTCAGACACCAATGAGACTGTAACTCGTTGAAAGGCAGTCGAATTCGACAACCCAAAAATAGGTTTGTTTGCTACTCGCAATTGAATATAATATTAAATAATATAGGGATTTTCCCTTAAACGCGTTGTCCGATTTTCGTCACTAGCCGTACGGCCCTTTTCTACAATCTAATTGGCAGCACTGCACTTTTTTGACGTTTCATTCATTCGTTCAAGTTCCGTCAACGCGATCACAACGTTTTTTTTCCGCTACCTCGCTCGCAAGTGTTCTCGCGACCGCGTTCTCCTTTTTTTGCGCAAAACAAAGAACAAAGAACAAAGTGAAAACAAAAACTGAAAGTGAAAGTGAAAGTTCAGTGAGCGAACCGCGTGTTTTTAATCCTCCGAAGGCAAAACTGATATTCGATATTCCGCGTCGCGTAATTGGCCATTGTCTCTACCGATTCGCCCTCACCTCCCCGCGGGGCAATTGCATTCTCAACGTCCTCTCAAAAACCCAACAACAACAGCAACATATCAAAAGGTACGTGGCCACCTTTTATTTTTCGCAATCTTTGTCAGACAGACATACATATTTATATTTGTTCGGCACGTTAACACGTGTATTTCCCTCGAAAGTCTCGAGCACTCGTAAATAACGAAAGCTAAAATCTTATTGAATGAATTCTGGTATGAAGAATTGTGAATTTTTCCGCTATATCGTTTCAATATACCTAAGTAGAAGTCAATAGGTACCAATATACAATATATATATACATAGCGTCTCTACATTGCGGGGCTAGAAAAATAATGTGGACAAGGGGTATAGCATTTTTGTATCAATATGTCATGCAGAAGTCGCCAGATCGTTTGGTTTTCTTCGTTTTTTTGTGCTCTGTTGACATTCAATACCATTCCCATACAAAATGTCAGAAGGACGTTGCCTTGCTAGGGGCATAGCAAGTCGCGATTCCTTTTGAAAATCCGATAGAGACACGACACCATGTCAACAGTACCACGGTCTCCTATTGACATCCAGTAATATGTAATGGGAAATGTCTATTGCAGTTATGCATTGCCTGGGTACAAGTGGTCGCTCTACCCATTGACAAATTGAATAGAGAAACGCCACCGTGTCCATTGCGACATTTTCTGCTGGGAAGGTTCGACTTACTCATCTTTTTCGGAAGCACACGTTCGCACAACTTCGAATTGTCAATCGTTGAACAGTAATGGGAAGTTTTTCATATTTTTCAAAACTTCTGCCATCAATTTGATGCCAAACCTACTGTAAAGCACAAAGTCCGCCCAATACCAATGAGTGCGTGTGTTCGATTGTATCCGAAGTTTTTAATGCTCCACATTTTTTGAAAAGTGCATCAGAAGTCAGTACATAAAAAGCGTTACCATGTTAATAAAAACGCACACAAAATATTTTGTTGTAAAATATCCTTGAGTTGTAACTTTTTGCCATAACAACGTACATAGGTATTCTGGTTATTGTTATTTTTCTTGTGTTCAGGAGAAAAATAATACTTTTGAAAAGTTTAAAGGTAAAAATACAAAAATAAATAAATAAGGTATAAGACTTTATCTCTCCCTCCCGCGCTCTTTCTCTCTCCCTCCCTCTTTCTCTCTCCCTCCCTCTTTCTCTCTCCCTCCTCGCTCTCTCTCTTTTCCCCCTCTTCTCTCTTCCCTTCCGCTCTCTTCATTCTTTCCCTATGGAGTTTTTCTTTTTTCAACTTCCCTCTTTTTCACCTCTAAGCCAATCCCCATCCATTTTTTCTTGCTCTCTCAATTTTTAATCGCTCTCCATCTTTTAAAAGTGCATCAGATCATCATAAAAGCGTTCCATTATCCTTTTTGTTTAAAAATCCTATCTACTTTTTGCCTAACAACTCATTTCTCTTATTTTACTCTTTTCTTTGTCACGATTCTTACTTTTATTTCTCGGTCTCAAAAAAATATACTTCTTCTCTCTCTTCCCAGCTCTTTCTCTCTCTTCCCTCCTCTCTCCCTCTCTCTCTCTCTCTCTCCCTCTCTCTCTCTCTCCCTCCTCTCTCTCCCTCTCTCCCTCTTTCCTCCCTCTCTCTCTCCCCTCTCTCTCCCCTCTCTCTCTCCCCCTCTCTCTCCCTCTCTCTCTCCCCTCTCTCTCTCTCCTCTCTTCTCCCTCTCTCTCTTCTTTTCCTCTCTCTCTCCTCTCTCTCTTCCCTCTCTCTCTTCCCTCTCTCCTCTCTCTTTCCCTCTCTCTCTCCCTCTCTCTCTCTCTCTCTTCCTCTCTCTCTCCTTCTCTCTCTCCTCTCTTCCTCCTCTTCTCTCTTCCCCTCTCTCTCCTCTCTCTCTCCTCCCTCTCTCTCCCTCTCTCTCTCCCTCTCTCTCTCTCTCCCTTCTCTCCTCTCTCTCTCTCTCTCTCTCCTCTCTCTCTCTCTCCATCTCTCTCTCTCTCTCCCTCTCTCCTCCTCTCCTCTCTCTCTCTCTCCCTCTCTCTCCTCTCCTCTCCCTCTTCTCTCTCCTTCTCTCTTCCTCTCTCTCTCTCCTCTCTCTCTCTCTCCTCTCTCTCTCCCTCTCCTTCCTCTCTTCTCTTTTCTCTCTCTTCTCTCTCTCTCTCTCTCTCTCTCTCTTCCTCTCTCTCTTCTCTCTCTCTTCTCTCTCTCTCATCTCTCTCCTCTCTCTCTCTCTCTCTCTCCTTCTCTCTCCTCTCTCTCTCCTTCTCCTCCTCTCTCCCTTCTCTCTCTCTCCTTCTCTCTCCTCCTTCTCCTCTCTTCCTTCTCTCCTCTCTCCTCTCTCTCTCTCTCTCCTCTCTCCTCTCCTCTCTCTCTCCTCTCTCTCTCTCTCTATCTCCTCTCTCTCTCTCCCTTCTCTCTCTCCTCTCTTCTCTCTCTCTCTCTCTCTCTCTCTTCTCTCTCTCTCCTCTCTCTCTCTCTCTCTCTTCTCCTCTCTTCTCTCTCTCTCTCTCTTCCTTTCTCTCCTCTCCTCTTTCTCTCTCCCTCTCCTCTCTCTCCCTCTCTCTCACTCTCTTTCTCTCTCTTCTCCTCTTCCTTTTAAAATCCTTAAAAATTTCTTTAAAATTAATAAGAAAGCATTTGCTTAAGCAGTAAGCAAAGTAGCATATCGTCGGCTTAAAGTGTAAACCTGCTAAGTCCACTTTTGCCCGATTCCGACTTCTCGATGTCATTCGAAAGAAAAAAGCACACTGCATCGTCAGGCAAAAAAATCTTTTTTAATTTCAAATTCTAAATACGGAGAAATTGGTAATGAGTAAAACTGCTAAGTCCAACTGTGGTCAAAGTTCACAGCTAACACCAACAAGTGACTCCAAGTAGACTTTGTATGGTGCACAGAATCGAATTTAGAAGAGACTTCATATAGGAACAAAATCAACCATCCATATTTTGGGTCTCCTTCCCTACTTTGAAGTCTTGGAAAAAAAGTGTTTTTTGTTTACCCTGTAAAGTTTTGAAATTGTTAGTTAGCAGGTTTACACTTTAAGCCGACGATATGAAGTTAGGCGAAGCATTACATTTGAGACGAATTGTTGTCGCTCCGTAAACCAAGCCGTTTTAGGTAGCACCGAGTCCCGTAGCTGGCAAAATAAATTTTAATTGTTAAAAACAATGAAAACAAAAAGAAGTTAGCTGAATTAAAAAGAAGTCGTCTTATTGGAGTGAGGTGGGATCGAACCCCCCACCCACTCACAAACGAACTACAGCCTTTATTATTATTATTTTTTTTTTTTAAACCCAAACACATTCGTGACGAAACTCAAAGTACGTGACACGAAGTGTGTGTCGAAACTCAAACACGTCACATAAAGTTCGTGACGAAACCCAAAAATGTCCATACAAAAAACTGTGGCTGGGACAACAGTTGCATGTTCATTGGATTTGTGTAACTTTAGACAGGCACTGGAATAAATAACAGTGGCTTTGAGACAACTTCATACATGAAAAAGCTGTTATGTTTGAATCGCTCGATATTACCAGACAAAACTCATCCCGCAGTGATGAAAAGTTTGTGGGAATAAAATGTGTGAAGAATATAATATTATTTAGAGGAAAGGGACATGTTCAGGGATTTCCCGACTTATCAATTTCCGTTTTATATGTTGCAATTCAAGTCAATATTTTCGTTGGATAGAAATTTTTTATAAATAGAGTTGAGCTTTTTCTTTTTCTCTTATCAAAAACGAGAAAAAATTGCTAGAAATGAAAATTAAATGCCCAATAACATATAATGAATCGCCAGCTCAATGATGTTTTCCTTTTTACAATTCCCATAAAAGAATAAAACAAAAATAGTTCATTTAATTTTTGTTATTAGTCTTTTTATTAAAAAATAAGCAAAACTACATTTAACAAGATGATTCATTTTCATTTTTCTTTACATTTCTCGTCAGTTTTCCTTTCTTTTCCATGCAAAATTTTCTTTTAAACGATCATTTTTCGTCATTGTTTTTTTTTTGTTGTTGTTGAATTTTTTAAGCTTTTAATTTTTGTAGTTCTTAATACTCGTTCATTTTATTCAAAAGGATTCAAAGGATTCTCTCCTACATTATATATAATTTCTTTTAATTTTGTTTACAGACTATTGTGGCTCTTTATAGGATATATGCATGCATATTTAAATGTCTGATTTATTTTAGTTTTTTTTTTTTTGTATTTATTTAAATTTCTGTGCTGACTCGTAACGATACGAACTCTTTACAAGAATGATTTCGATGTTTCTTATATCCACTAATTAGAAAACATTCCAGAAAATCCATATTTTTCATCAATTTTAACAATTACTTTGTTGCGTTTCATAATTATTAGTTCTCGTGGCAGCAAAAAGTTTTCGTACACATATCCAAGAACGACAATTTTGCAGTTGTAAGGCATTGAAAAAATTTAAATTATATGTGTTTTTTGTTTTTTCATTATTAGGACAACAGAAAATATTTAAATTCATATGAATTTCTATATTTTAAATCTAATTTATATAAATTTAATCCCTTACACCAAAGGAGCTTAATTGAGTCTAAAAGAATCTGAACACCTCCAAAAAGCTTTGCTCAAGATGTGTTTAAATAGACATACCTAGAAGAATGATCAGATTTCTCAGTTTCGGAAATCTTCTTATTATAACTAATATGCACACTTTTAGGTGCTGAAATTAAATATTTTTTTCTGCCCTAATAATAAAATATGTCGAAGGCTTGGAAAGGCTATCAAACACGTTTTTAATATCGAAAATATTACGGATAATTTTTATCCACTTTGATTCGAAACAATCCTTTTTTTTATTATAATGGAATTTTTATTTGTGTATCCCAATAGACAAAGTTTTGCGAGTGTATGATAGCTCCATACAACAATAAAAAAATATTCTGAAAATTCTTAAGCGTTCAATTCAAAAAGAACTTTAAACTGAGTGTATTGAAAGACATTCACATTCCGCGATAATTTGTTGAGAATTATTCCGAATTCGAAAATTTCAACTTTTTCTCAATCTTTGCAATGATCTTAAATATTTTATTCTTACATTCACTAATTTACAAAAATGTTTCCTAAGCCTTTGCGTTCCTTTAATTGCTACGTTATCAGTAAAAAAAATTTTTTTAAATTAATTTATCATAACCCAACCTTAAAACTTATTTTAAAGCTTGACCTTCCCAGCTACTAATGAAGAATACGAAATTAGCATTTCAAGGATATTTTGCTTTTTAAGGCATTCTCATGGCCTATTACACAATATCGAAATCCTTGTTCTTCGATGAAATTTGATAAAATGAAATTACTTAAATTATTTGATAATTAATGCTTTATTTTTTGTTGTTATTATGGGACCTTAAACTGAACGGTATTAAAAGCCCAATACAACTACAATACTTTCCTTTCAGCAATTTTGTTTTCACACTCATTGATATATCGTTCCTTTACAATTGCTTCAAATTATTACAATCTTTTCTTTAACAATCACTTTTTATTTGGAAATTTTTCTTTAAAGGTTATTTATTTTTAAATCTTATTTTTTATGATTTCATTTCATTTCGAATTTTTGTTAATAATTATATTTTTTATTATTTTCAATTTATTGCAAATTTCTGCTTAAATTCATGGATTTTCAATTTTCACACTTCACACTTGGGTTGAACTGTTTCGTAAACTCTCGTCTTATTGTATTTATTTCTTTATATCGCTTTTTTTCTCTCTACCAATTTAATTTCCAATTACAATTTTAAATAAGGAAAAAGAATTGTTTTCTCTTTTCGAAAATTCAAAAATTACCAAAAATTCTAAACTACATTCAATTGCAAAGTTTCTTTGTTTTTTTTTTTTTTTTTTTTCAATAACGCATTTCAACCGACCTCTGAGATTGGTGTTCTTTCCAAAATTAGCGCTCAAAGTGTTCTTATTTAAGCTGGACTTGAATTTTTCTTTTAATGATGTTTTTTGGTTTTTTGTTTGTTGTTTTCTTTTTTACATAATTTCTTTGAGTATAAAAATCAAATGTAAATAAAACTAAAACTATCACGCATTGGTGTATTCCTTGGAACGGGACGTGGATGGACCGGCCACAACAATTTCATCGCTCAAAACGAAAGTTGGACTCTGGCGGGACGTTGATGCAACAGGTTGATAGTGGTAACCTTCGCGATAGCGATTGTTTGTCTTCCTTGTCGGAACTGGTGCAGCAGCTGCGGTTGCAGTTTGCGTTATTTGATTTTGACCCATCAATGGTCTCTGATTGCCCAAGTCATTAGGTCTTTTGGCTGTGGAAAATAGAAATGAAAAGTTATTCGACTATTTTATGGATCATGTCAACAATAGGACGCTGATAGCGGTCTCTACAGAATTTTTGATAGAACGAAAGGGTTGAAGGTGTCCATTTGTGTCAAGGAGTTGCTTTATAGCGAATCCATTTAGTAACACCCGTCACAATCACTTTATTTGTTTGGTTTTAGCTCATTCTATTTAAAACAAACAGGATGTGATTCTGAAGGATTTATAATTATGAAAACTTTTAACAAAACTTGAGCAATGATATTACTTAATTCTAACTCATAATGTCTGTGATGGGTGTGACCTTAAGGATCGTTTTGCGTGGAATTGCCCTAGAGAAACTATTTGAAGCAAACTGCTTGACTAAAATATCCCAGCTAACCAAAATAGTCCATACGGTGCTCCTAAAGACTCTTCTGCCGGAACTCAAATGCTCCGACAGGAACTCTTAATGAGCATCCTTTTTGGGAGAAGAGAGTACGGAGCCTCATATGGAAAAAGTGCACCTAACGGGATCTCATAATATATCTTTCATGATTGGTAGAATTCTCCTTGAGAGTTTGTTATAGCTCTCTTTCAAAATGGCTTGCTTAGTGTCCGTTTATCGCCGTAGCCGTAGCCGCTATGGAGGCGAGCCTTTAATCGAACAGATTCAACGAAACTTTTTCTCTCTCGTTCAACAGCTCGACCTCCAGCGAAGACGGCACAATCTTTGCCCGCTACCGTTAAGACGTGCCTCGCCGTTCCGAAGTCAATCGTAAAAATCAAAGGTATTATTTGAGTGCAGTGAACAACAAAACAAAAATTTTGTGAATTAATATCCATAAGCGCCAAGAAGGGCTATAATTTTGTGAACTTATAACCATAAGCGCCAAGAAGACCCATTTTTAATTAAATTTACACCACGTCACGAAGGTCACGTGGTTCCTTTTTTTCTCGTTTATTATCCAATTCTTCATCGCGTCGTGCAAACGCCGACAAACATAAACCGAAGAACCATTCCAGTGTCTTCATCGCCACCTCCACAGGTACATCTAATTTCTTTGGCCCTGACATTAACATTTGGCGATCCTGCCAGTAGCATTGGAGCATTGCTCGAAGTGATGCTTAACGATTGACAAGTGATAGCCCTGTTTTAGGTTTATTATTTGAATCCTCGATTATAGATAAAGGTTCCACGGCGAAGAGTTTTAAGAATCCAAAGCCGATTATGATAAATGATCAATTGGAAGGATCATATTCCTCTCGTTACAATTGCTTACCAGGTATATAAGGCTTTTGATTATAGGACGACGTAGATGCTGATATACGATTATTTAGTTGTTGTGTTTGATTGTGGTGATTTATGTCGCTGTGCGCTGTACTAATATTTCGGTTTGTATTGTGATTCGTTTGTTGATGATGATTAATTAGACGATTATTGGGCACTTCGGTGCTACTCATGGGACTCATTGGTGTCATCTCTCGATCTTCGATAAAAATTTCACTAGCATCATCAGGAACTTGACGATATTGTGACCAAGGCCATGATGCAATACCAGAAAGGACGAATGCCTCAAGAGCACACACATAGCCGATGATCTGAGAGAGAAAGGAATATCATTTCACGAAAATGTGATTCCAATCGAATCTTTCACTTACGGCCGATGTGAATAAAGTGTCCTTCGAGTGCTTTGGCACCCAAGTATACTCCTCGGCAAAGAGTACCATGTGCATTAACAGTGTGGAGCTCAAAATAAATACTAAACCAATACTCAGGTACATCCATGTATTCTAGGGAGAAATTTTATTTTTAAGATTGGAAATATGAAATTACCGTCAATTTATTGAAAGCGCTTACAATCTTAGTCCAATTAAAGGGAAACATTAATGCTATATGCGAAACGTCGAGAAATAACATTAGGCATGTGATAAGTAAAGAAAAGAGAGCACAGAAGACCATCAATCTGAGACGTCCAATTAGTGGCAGTAGGAAAAGGCCAACTTGTACCGTACCCGCCGAACATTCAGAGGCAAGACAAGCGGCCGAGGATAACTGGAATATATATAGAAATGTATATATATATATTTGTATAGAATGATGATGGAAATTTTTTAAATGAAATTTTCCCGCGCCATTACACTCACCACCAAAAGTATTCGCACAATCCCTGTAGACGTTTTCAAATGTTGGGCATCACAGTGTAGCGCAACACCCCATGGCAGTGGCGATTGTCCGCTGCGTTGTTTGTAATTCGCGTGCGAGTCCCACGATGTGCACGTACCGAGCGGCGATTCCAAGGATATTGATAGCTCACCGGCTCTGCTGCCAGCTATTTCAAAATCCTGTTCATCATCCAGCTGACAGCAGACCGGCTCCAGTTCACGTATTTCGTCCAGTAGTAGTTCTATCTCGTCCGTCCCATATAGATCAGATACAGACGGTATATAACGTTGGGGCTGTTGCATTTCCCGCTGCGGGGATTGTCCCACATCACCGGATCTTGTGCGAAGTTATTGTGACTTATAAATTCAAGAAAATTTTCTATTTAAATTCATTTGTCTCCTAGAGCTAGAGCGAATGCATTTGTAGTCTTCCAAATAATGCCATTTAGGTGCGTTAAGGTTTTAGAGATTAACTTGCGGTATATGCTAGATTTTGATTGATTTCCTTTTTTGTGTTTCGTATTTTTCGTTTTTGGTTTTTTTTTTTTTTTTGGCAAGAGAAATTAGAACTCACATTGATGAGATCTGAAAATAAGAAATTTAGAGTTAAAGTTATATAAATCCCTCCAAAAAGCGCAAGACTACGTAAACGATTTCCTTGATAAAATAAGAACATCCATATATCAATAGGGCCCCCTAACAAAAACGTGCGACCAAATAAAAAAAAAGTCCCATGCAAATTTTGGACCCCTTCAGAAAGGTCGTGGCTCGGGGAAAATCCCCCTTTCCCACCCTCTCCCTTAAGGCCTGATTATTTAGAAAAGTCCCTGTAACAAAAAAGCGTTCACTATTTCCAGCTGTTCATTATTTCAGGGATCCGTTATATCCAGAATCTACAGTATATAAATGTATCAATGTATCAGTAGAGCAATATATCATTATATCCATTAATCAATAAATCAATTAGTCAATCAATATATCAATTAATCAATTAATCAATATATCAATTAATATATCAATTAATCAATATCAATATATCAATTAATATATCAATTATTCAATATCAATATATCAATTAATCAATATAGCAATATATCAATGAATCAATATATCAATTGATCAATTGATCAATATATCAATTAATCAATATATCAATATATCAATATACCAATATATTAATATATAAAAATCCCCAATGGCGATTGACCCACGATAGGTTTGTTATTTTAAAGACGAATTAGCCAAGATTCAAGCACCAAAATTCAACTTTAATTCTATTTTATAAAAAATCTTACGAGGCGAGTAAGAATATCGATATTTTTATGCAGAATGATAAATAAACTTTCATTGTTTCTACTTATAAAAGCTCATGACATTATTAGGTACCAAATTGTTCACCATTCTCGAAATTGAATTTTTTTTTTTCTATAACTGTCATAAACACATAGTCTGCATGACACTATATTGGCATAAAGTGTGGCATATATTCTTTTTTTATTATTTCGAAATATGTACTCGTATCGTGCATTGTCACTTCGGTCGTTCCATAAACAATTGTGTTTCCAGAGCCGTAGATTTTATATGTGCTTAACAGGAAATGAGAATTGAGTTAAATTCAAATCATTCTCTAGGCATAAGTTACTCACAACTTAATTTAACATCATTCAGAGGGGTGAGACAAAGCGAAGCGTCTGGTGGTCAACTATAAGCGGAACGAGAACATCCCCCGGAGAAAATTTTAATTATTCATATATCGCACACTAATCACAAGGGGACACAACCCAGAATTTAGCATTTCTCGAACAAAACTCCAATCTCTTTCGAAGCCTGTAATATCTTTCAAATTTATATTATTACATTATTATGTAATGAGCACCTGAGTCAATCAGTATATGTAAATGTTAATTTCTCAAGTTCTATTTAAGCCCACTTGAGTGTCGAAAAACTATCCGCGTGCCGAAGGTTCCAAACAAGTTGAATTCAGGATTCACTCGAAACGATATTCTACGCCACTGATTTCATTTCAGCGTGTGTGCTCTTCGGTTGCAATTGTCAAGCCATGCTATTTTATATTTAGCTGTTTTGTTGCCCATGTTGCGTGTCTGTGTTCATGTGTTAAATTATTACACGCCGGATGCAAAGGCAATTGCAAGTTTAACTTTTCATTGCGATCACAAATTAAATCCAATTGTGTGCGCCTCCATTTGTAATGAATTCTGCTTTCAAATTATTTGAAAAGTGACTACATACGTCGCTTCGATATGACCTCATGAATCGTTTTGAGCCTCCTCTTTTAGGATTTGCTTCGCTTTAAATTGTTATTATTTAGAACTATTGCTTTGTCAATTCAAAAAGGACTCTTACTGAACAAATTTTAGCTTTATTCTTTAAATGGTGTTCGATTAAATTAAAAAGGTCCTTAGTAAAAATAAAATTATAAAATAATTTAAATAAATAAAAACTTGCCGTTATTAAACTACCTCAGTGAAAGACTTTTCATTTATAGAAATTGAAATTTTTTATATATTTTTGTAGAAATTTTCAACGGAATCATAGAAATAAAACATTCAAGCTGACGTTTACACGAGTAGGAAAACCAAAAACTAGGTCTTAAGAAGAACAATGTTTAATTTTGTGACCAGAATGCAATTTTCTTTTGATGTTTCTCACTCGATGGCTGCTGATGTTAAAAGCACACAAAGACCCGAAATTTAATTTATGTCTGTTTTGTTGCAGCACAGGGGGTAGGGGAAACCAGTTTGGTTAGATCCGACTGAGCGCAGTCGTCGGAAGGAATGTGCATTTTGAGCCCGGCATGAACTTTGTACCCATGTTCGGCGATACTCATCTTCAATTCATCGTGACCTGATTCACGTGCAAATTTATTTTGATTTATTACGACTTTTGTGTGCACTTCTTCAAGTTTAAACGCTTAAATATTTCAACAAAAGTTTTAATGATTTTGCAGTGACGAATATTTTTCCAAATGACTAAAAAATTAGCCCGAAATCGTTGAACCTTTTGTAGTGGCATTGAAATATGAATAAAAAATAAACAAATGATTTCAGAAATTGACGAAAAGTGATTTTGAGTAAAAAAAAAATTTAAACACACATACTCGGTTTATTCATTGATACTGGCGTATGAGTAATGTTATTTGCAGGTTAAATACAATACGTATAGGACGTGGTGTACGATTAATATGAGATCTCTAGAATGTTAGTAGCCATTTCGATTTTAACAATTCTTTTGACGAATGAAGTCTTGAAAGCAGCCACAGTATTGTACCTCTACCTTCTCGCATTCTAAAAATTTATCCGTAAAATTATTGACATAGAATTGATGTGTATGTATGTAGGTGCGAAAGTTGTCGAAAAACACATTCTTGAAATGTTTTATATGCATAGTTAAGAATACAAGATTATAACAGACTTACAATTTTTGTACGGTAAGCTCGTTTGAAATAGCCCAGTTTCCGATCACCTTATGCGCATCTAAATTTTTCCAATTGACATCCATTTGAGGTTGAGAAAGCGTGGCAGTTGGAGTCGGGCCACCTAAATGAATTTTTCCATACAATACTTGTCATGTCGCCTTGGTGAACAACCTATGTTGCATCTTGAAGCTTTTGCGCCTATTTACTTCGAAGTACGAAAATCTCCATTTGTGGGCGTGGCAGTGGGCGGGCCACATAAATGTTTTTTCCTACAACCATTTCTTCGCGGACTTTTGGAATCTTCACGCTTCGGAAGTTACGATAAACCTTCCATTTTGGGCGTGGATCAAGGAGGACGGGCCCATTTTTTTCCAGCACTATGTCGCCTTTACGAGTTACAGTGCACCGAAATATCAATTGAAATTTGGTATGTGAGTGGATTCGCAGAGTTGACAGAGCATTTTTCAATAATCCATTAATATTCATTGTAAGCAATTGGCAGAGTCTCCCATTTTTACTTAGGATCATCTCGGATCCCGATATACCTGTGTGCCAAATTTGACTTGGTTGGTCCAGCCGTTTCGGAGGAGATCCGGACACAGACGGACGGACAGACGGACATGTCTAAATGGAATTATTGTATGATTATATAGATAATATATATATATATGTCTATATCTACGGCGCTTAGTTCTGGCTGTTACAAGATTCGCACAAAACTAATATACCCTGCTTACGCTGGGTATAAAAAGTAACAACATTTTTGACGCTATTTTAAATTTCTATCAGTGAACAGATGGAAGGTTTCTTATTGTCCCTTGAATTAAACTACGATTTGATTTTAGAGATTTTGGTCAAATAATCGCTTCAAACACACTTACATATCCACGAGTAATCAACTCTAACCTTCTCTAATATCCAGATAAGAGCTTGAAAAGATGAAATGAAAATTAATTGATAAACACTCATGAGATCTATGGAAAAAAAGAACACCTCTAAATGAAAGAAATTTTTCTGCTTATATAACGAAATTCAAAGAGAAATGTAAAGGATATGAATGGAGATTTATTTAAGTCCACTTGCCTAATCAACCGCAAAAGAAGTCGCTTGGAAATAAATATGAGAAACTCATTTTTAAATAGATTTATATCAAGAAAAAAAAAAAAAAAAACAGAAGAAAGCAACGAGATTAAGAATATAAGAAATATACTTTGCCAAAATACAAAATAAAAAATAGTTAAGACTCCAAGACGCAAGTAAGTCATGCAGTTGGTCTCACGCTAATATTTAGTCTCATCCTCGAAAGCAATAAAGAATGACAGACAAAGGCGAACCATTTTGGGAAAGAAAATTCCTGCATGTCTGCTTAAATTGCAATGCCAAAATATCGAAGTCCTTTTCGAAACGTTCATTCACTTCACATGCCATAATATTGTTCTTTTTCTTTATATCTATTTTCGTCTTATTTTTTTAAAGTTAGTTATTGTCTTTTTTCTCATTTCTTTTGGTTTGAAATCTACGAGAAGTACATAACACTAGCAGCAGCAACAATTCCAACACGTTGAGTCCTATTGGTTGCGCTGGTTGTCCTATTGCCATTCCGTTTGTTCGCTTATTTTTTTGAATTTCTTCGGACTAGCAACAAAAGTTAAAATGTCCTTGCTCTAGTTTTTCATTGCTGCTGATGTTGTCTGTTGTTGTTGTTGTTGTTGTTGCTGCAGCAGCTGCATATTGAATGAGCTGCCTTTCAAATGCAGCATAATTTCACTGATGTTCTGCGCTGAATTTTTAGTTTATTCTTTTGTTTTTTTTTTTTTTTTTTTGTCACCTAACTTACAATGGAAAAAAGTAGGCTGGAACACTTTTTAATTCAGAAAACGAATATTGACTTTCCTGTCTTTCGGGACTGAATGCACTTTCAACATGCTGCTGCATGAACTTCTTTGGGTAAACTGAAAGAATATTTAAATGCTGTAAGTCATGTCTTAACGTTGTAAGTTGCTTTCTTTCCCCTTTTCAAATTCAAGTGGTTAATGTTAAAAAAATATTTTTTTTTTCTTCTTAACAAGAGGAGCCCACTCGAAGTCTCCTCCTTCATTTTGAAATCGTGTCCTATCTTTTCTGTCCAACCCATCCATAACCCGAACGTTATTATTCGTTTTATACACTTCCGTACACTTCAAAATCTGTGGAAAGTATTAAAACAATAAAACTTGCTGTGTGCTCTTACACAGGACTCTCAACTTGTACGCAACATCAAGAGTCCTTTGTGTGCATGTGTGCGACTAAAATGTCTCTGGACGGCCATTGGGGTGAAGCATTTGAAATCAATTATGCTCATCTGCATATAAAATGCTTTTCAGTGTCGATTTATTCCCTCATTTGATAGCCATGTCACTGAGCACGTACATACGTTATGCATGACTAGAAATTAGTATACTTGCTATGGAGATGATGATGGGCGTCAACTGATGTGAGCCTTTCGAGAATTTTTAATAAAGAAAAAAAGAAGTCAAACAAGGCCTCGAACTCATGTCGATCAAAAAATGAAGATAATGCAAATGCTCTCCAAAGAATTCATCTTTATTAATCGATTCGGTAATTCGACTTCGAACATTTTTGCTGAAGTTGTTTTGTTTTTTGTTCTTCTATACGTTTTGTACTAACTTTTCGCAAATTCAAAGGATCCGGTGCATTATGCAAATTTATTGTCGGCAAAAGCATAACGTATTTTCAACATTAACTACGCTTACTGCACTTCATATTTATGAGCTTGGCATCTGTTGTTTTTGCCTTTTTTCCTTTTTTGCCTTCTTTTGTTTTTGAATATGTCCTTATTGCCTGTAGGTAGGTACTGCCATCGTTCGGTGAATGCCATGAATATTTTTCGGTCATTTTCATTGACATTTGCCTTTTATAGCTCCGTTGTGTCCACGCTTTTGTGTTGGGCGCATTGAAATGCAGTCAAATTTGCCAAGCTGCAGTAAACACCCGGATACCAATATTAATAGAATTTTTAATGTCCCGTCTAGAGTGCATCAAAAGGATATAAGTATTTTGGACGTTTGAATGAATAAGGCATGAGCGACGTGTTGGGGCATTGAATGCAGTCAAGTTAAATCCCCGTAATTATGCTGCAGGCTTAACGAAAGTTAATATACATGAAATTGCATCAAATTTGAAGTGAAAAACAAGGAGAATTCTAAATGCAAACGGCTAGAAGCTGTTGACGCGCAGTCGGTTTTTTTTTTGTTCCTTTTTTTTGGTGGCCCCACAAACTTTTTGCTCTCGTATGGTGAAATTTAAACTTTTAATTGCGAAACTTGTAAGTTCTGGTCGTGAATACGGATACTCATTAAAATTGTCTTAGATTAAACATGGCGCTAGAAAAGTTTTCGAAGTTTAAAGGCTTATGCAATAAATATAAATTAGTAGCAGTAGTTTGCTTAGAGATTGAACGTTGAAATTGAATCGAGGATAGGTATACATCTATTGATGCGTAATTTCCATGCATTAAAATTTAAGTAAAGTGGTTCCGTGTCGAGGATAAAATAAGGCCCGCAGAAAGAGTTTTGAGTAAGGATCAATTTCTTTTTAGGGGTTTTTTTTTTTTGAGAGTACCTATAAATAGTGCCTGAGAGATGCTTAGATACACCCAAGAGAAACTCCAAATCTCTTAAAACCATAAATACCAGTAATTCGACGAAAACAAAATGAAATGAAAAATTCGTCTAAAAAATATCATCTGCTTCCATTGAATTAAAATGTGTGCATGTTCAGTCTCTCACAACCTATCTATCTATCTCTCTCTCTATCTTTCTATCTCTCCCTATTCATCTCTATTCCGCTCTATCTCTATCTTTCTCTCTTTATTTCTGTATCTCTATCTCATTTTATCTCTCTCTATCTTTCACTATCTCTCTCATTCTATCTCTCTGTCATTATATCATTTTATCCCTCTCTCACTCTCATTCTATATATCTCCCTCATTCTATATATCTCTCGCATTGTATAAATCTCTCTCATTCTCTCTCTCTATCTCTCTTTCCCTCTGTATCTCTCTCTCTGTCTCTCTCTCTATTTCTCCCTATCTCTCTACATCTCTATCTCTTTATCTCTCTATCTTTCTATCTCTATCTCTATCTGTATCTGTATCTGTTTCTCTATCGGAGTCTCTATCTCTATCTCTCTCTCTCTCTCTATCTCTCTCTAGCGTTCTATCTCCCTCTCTCTATGTACCTCTATCTACCTCTGGGCGTAAGCACAATAGACTGAGAGTCTTGCGTGCAACACTCTCTGTCTCGCTCTCCCTTTCTCTCTAGCGAGCACACATTACATTCGGACTATTGTACCCAGGCCCTCTCTCTACAGAGGTTCGAAAAACTGTAATCTTCGAAACTCCTGCAGCTTCCGCAATATTGAATGCATATCTACCTTAAGACTGCAACTCAAGTATCCTCAAGGCTGAGCTTATACATAAATGTACCAGAGTAATTGAGTTATTTAATATTTTGATCTAAAAATTGAATTTACGCCTTTACTCTGGTTCATTGTGATACCATCCCTCTTAAAATAAAATAAAATTAAATAAACGAAAACCTTATCCGACTACAGGCTTATGCATTGTATGGATATTTTCCTCTTGTTTAATCTATCTCAATCTATCTCAATAAAAGAGCCTTGTTCAAACGTTAACTTTTTTTCCTTTGAATAAATTTCAAGCTATATCCTCTTTCATTAGTTTTGCATCAAGTCAGGAGCAACCCTTCAACAATTATTTAGTGAATTAAAATCATGCTTCACAGAAATCGAGAGCTTGCCAGCATTTTGGTACGCATAAAAACTCAAGAGAATCCAATTACTGAAAACTCATTTCAGCCGAGCGAATGCTATTGACTTCTAATGACACGATTTTTCGTCGCAGTCATCGATCGAATCCGATTTCTATGGAAATATGAAAATCCACTCCATTCGAAAGCAAATTCTTAAGGAAGCCAGAGAAGCCATTCCTCTCG
>CM035807.1:82025440-82227567 GCA_020466095.1 Chlorops oryzae
CATGTCAGTACTGAGAGCATCTGAATGCAACTGCGTTTTTTAAAAAATAATTTCTATATCTTTTGATTTTAACGAATCTTTTTTCTTAAGTAATGTTAATAGTTACAGGAATTTTTGAAAAATAAGCAGAAAGTGGCGCAAAACCAAAAATACACTTTTTTCACTTTATTTTTCGTAAGAAAAGAGCTCCACTCCCAGCTGAGCTCCACTCCCAGCTGAGCTCCACTCCCAGCTGAGGTCGAGAATGTTTCTGTCGTTTTTGAGTTTCTGTTTTTATTTTTTTCTCCATTATACGTGCTATCACAACTGGCCAATTTGGAGCCTAAGTGTCACCCTTGGTGGCAGCCACACTAACTTAAACCTAGCTTTTGGAATACTTAGTTCTGAAAGAAGATTTACCAAAAAGGACTTTTCAATGATATTTTAATGATAATTCGAGATAAGAATCTAAAAAGTATTTTTGGGTAATAAAAATAGAAAAATTAACAACATTTTCAGAATCCATTTCGTGGGTGGACGCACGCCTTTCTTAAACCAGCAAGACCCATTCAATTAATTGAATTTTTTTTAAATCGCGCCAAACGAAAAATTAAGGGCCAATATTACCAAGCAAATTTACAAAATTTTTTAAATAAAAATCCGCTTTTGGTTTTTACCATTCCAATTTTTAAAAAAATTTTAAAAATATTTTAAATCATCTCGGCACTGCGTTTAAATATGATATCAAATTTGAGTTCGATTTTCAAAAACCAGCTGTTTGGAAAAATTCAAAGAAATAATTTTAAAAAAAAACTGCAGTTTTGGAAATAACACAATACGAAAGACAGTACTAAAAGCTTTGGAGTCACAGGGCAGCAATTTGGAGTACGAAACAATCGTGAGAATGGCTCCTTATAGAATCCGTTTTTAAAAATAACGATCGAGACATGCCCTCCAATTATGCTTAATAACACACGAGTTCCACAGGCCAATGAAGTGAGATATCTAGGCATTCACTTAGATCGCCGACTCACATGGCGCAAGCACATTGAGGCAAAACGCACCCAAATGAAGCTGAGCGCCCAAAAACTGCACTGGCTACTCAACAGTAAGTCAAGATTGCGGCTCGAACACAAAGTGCTTCTTTATAACGCAACACTTAAGCCTATATGGACTTATGGCTCCCAGCTCTGGGGAAAAGCCAGCAACTCTTTATTAGACATTTACAACGCTCACAGTCCAGAATTCTTCGGACTATAACTGGTGCTCCATGGTTTATAAAAAACGAAAACATACATAAAGACCTTTGTACCCCGATGGTCAAAAACGAGCTTATCTCATTAAGCCGCAAATATTGCACTCGGTTGTCCCAACATCCGAAACCACTAGCTAGAAATTTGTTGCTAACAAACAGCTCCTCAAGGCTAAAAAAGGCGTGACTTGCAATCACTGTCTCACAACTAAGCCCCCTCTAAATTTTTGAAAAAAAAAAATTTTTTTTTTTTTTTGTAACTTTTGTAACAAAAAAATCCTCCTGGAAACCCATCTATGGATTCATCATACGAAAGGCAGCCCAGTTCACGCGTTGGCGTGGACTGAAAGCATATGAATGCAATTTTTTAATAAATAATTTTTATATTTTAAGAATCTTTTTTCTTAAGTATGTTAATAGTTCACAGGAATTTTTGAAAAATAAGCAGAAAGTGCGCAATAACCAAAAATACACTTTTCACTTTATTTTTCGTAAGAAAAGAGCTCCACTCCCAGCTGAGCTCCACTCCCAGCTGATCCAATCCAGCTGGTCGAGAATTTCTGTCGTTTGAGTTTCTGTCTTATTTTTTTCTCCATTATACGCTATCACAACTGGCCAATGGAGCCTAAGTGTCACCCTTGGTGGCAGCCACACTAACTTAACCTAGCTTTTGGAATACTTAGTTCTGAAAGAAGATTTACCAAAAAGGGCTTTTCAATTGATATTTAATGATAATTCGAGATAAGAATCTAAAAAGTATTTTTGGGTAATAAAAATAGAAATTAACAACATTTTCAGAATCCATTTCGTGGGTTACGCAGCCTTTCTAAACCATGCAACCCATTCAATTAATTGATTTTTTTTTAAATCGCGCCAAACCAAAAATTAAATCACAGTATTTTAAAAATACCAAAATTTTAATCAATTTCGATTACAATGGTGTAAAAAATTTGGGAGTTTTTACGAAGGCAGAATTATCGAGTTCACTTTGTTTCTCAATTGATTTTGATAAAATATAACTCGGTATGTATACACTTTGAAACTATTCCTTTAAGAAAGTGTCCTTTTGTGAATGATTTCACAGTAGTAAAATTTTACTGGGTAGTAGAATTTTTTTTTTTTGTCTAAAAAAGAAAAAGTAGCCACGATAAGCACGCAACGCATTTTCCATTTAAGGTTGAATTTTTCAACTTACGCCAAAGAAAGTTCACATTTTCATGGGCAAAATGGAATAACAAAAAACAAAAAAAATCTCTAAATTCGTAGAAACTATTTTTGAACGAATTTCAAGCTTCAGCTGAACTTGGACACGGCTAAAAAATGTAACAAAAAGGAAGAAAAAATCTGCACATTTTTTTTTCATTCCTCGCGGCGTCAATGTACGCTGCGTGAGATGGTTTCTTCTTCAGATTTTTTTGATTGCGTGTTCATGTGAAACAATAAATATATGTAGCTATACATGTGTGTGTGTGTGTACGAGCGTACAACATTTACATTGATATATGTGTGGGGTTTTTTTTGTTTTTTGTTGGTGTTGTTGATCCTCGCGAAATAACTATTCTGAGCTCAACAAACACCACGTGCCACTCACCCATGAATGCAGTCCCCAACTACTGACCTTGTGCTCGTTAAATTATGCATGCACACACACATATATAAACATATCCACTTGATTGTATATAGGATATGTGTAAGCTTATACAGATGTGCATGGACATAATGTATGTATATATGTATAAATGTTGTAAACATATAATCACAATTATACATACAAAAAATTCTACGCGCTGCTTTGCTCCTAATAGTTGGCATATAAATTTTCCTCCATTGGAACGTATCACAATTTAAGTCTTCTATGTTTGCTTATCTTTGATTTTCAGGCATGAATTTTTTCACTGCCGAACAATGGAGTCTATTCAAGATTCAAAAACTAATCCAAAACCCATTAGGAAAGGGCAGCAGAAATTAATTAATTTCAACACCAAAATGTATGCATTGGAATATTTAAAAAGAAAGGATTTTGCCGGATTAAGCCAAAAATGCGTCCCCTTTGAAGGGGATTTTAAAGTTTTGTTAATTTTTCAATAGATAGTAACTAAGAAAAAAATATAATATAGCATCCTGTTGTGTAGCGTCCTTCCCGCAAGAGACCCGTAGTGGGGTTTTGCCCCTAGCAAAACCTTAACCAGTTGGTTGATCGAGTATTGAATCAAACTGGTGATGTATTGTAGGTGGTAAAGTACGAGGAGTTGACCATATTGTACATGACATGGTACAGCGAGGACCGAGAGCACCAGAGCCCCGAGTATTGCTTTTCTGCTCGGTCTTGGGACGATAGTCCCAAAACTCGATAAAGGTTTGCCGATATTGTCAGTGCCCGCTTTGGAGCTGCAATCGGTAAGCGCTGCAGTCGTTGTCAAACGAACATCCGCGATGAAAAAGTATCCACTCCGACTCCCTTTGCAAAGGAGTCGCGCAGCATTCTACGATGACATTGTCACTCAAGGTATCATGCGTGACAATGTCACCTATATTTGCCGGTGAAATCACCGATGACTTTATGCTGAAGGAGATATTTTTTGACTTGGTTAGTTTAATTACGCTCAGCCACCTGCAACCTCCTTAAAAATCATAAAATTAATAAAATGTTGCATACTTCTCGGGTTTATATAAAGTGAATTTATGTAACAAAGAGCAAAGGATAATGGAAAATTGCCTTATTCAATTCAAAACTGCTCATTCGGCCATGTCAGCTTTAAGCTGATCACAATTCATTGTTCAGCAGTGTTCTCATTGCAGTGAAATGTCTTCATTTGGACGAACAATGAAATTACATGTTCAAGAATTCTTACGAACAATAATGATGGCTTCTAAGAATAAACAACGCCAAGTGAAGACCTTTCTTCAATTTTCCCACTTAAAAGTTATTAAGTTACATAGTGCTTTTGGCTTTCTTAAGACCTGATTTGAGTTCTCCTTCCCCGCATAAAATCATCAAATTAGCCCGAATAGTTCGTAAAGTCATCCAATATTGTGGTCAAATTTATTAGGTGGCATGAAATGATTTACACAAAATTAAATAGGAACATTCGATTGTCTGGCACGTCATCTCTATTAATGGAGAATGTTTGAAAGTATATGTTCAATACGTTTGTGTATTTGTGTGTGCGGGTGTGTGGGTGAATGTCCATCCAATATGTTCATTATTGAATTTGATGGTCGAACTTTGTCAAAACCATACCAATATAGCTTTAATTAAGCATGCTGTCGCCACGTTGCACTTGCCATCATCCTCGCTGCACCCTGTTGAACCTAAAAAACTACGTTGTAACTGACCAAACAAAGAACTTTTGAGGCGACCAGAGGCTCTTCGCATCGTTTTGGTGAGAGGCATTGCGACCACAAATTTCAATGCTTAAAGTGAAGCTATTTTGAGTTATCTTGATGAAAATATCTTTCGAACGAGTTCTTCATACGAGCAGATGAAGTGCAAAGTCAAGAATTTTAGGATTGGCGAGTAGTTTCAGGGAGTTGGAGAGTTCAATTTTCCAGATTTACTAACTCTGATTCAACCTGGTATAGGGTAAATATGTGTAGACCACTTACTGAAACAATCTGGTATAGGGTAAACATGTGTGGACCACTTTCTCACAGTATCTTGATAACTATGTCCCAAGAACAAAATCCCTCACAACCAACCTCAATAAATTCTGCCGTCAATAACATTGTTCAATTACCATCTACAAGATGAGCAAAGAAGATCCAGGGGTGCTATATGGTCCGGACGATAACGACATGAATATTGCCAGCAGTACAATGCCGCCAACGTCAGCAACTGCAACAGAGACGTCCTCCAACAACACCACAAAATCATATTTCGACGATTTTGAGTTCAACCGAATGATGGTTTGTGAGGATTTAAATCCTAATTCAAAAACTGATTTCATTTGATTTATCCTGTTTTCATCGAAAATCAGACCGGAACTCTTTGCCATCATGGCAGACCCTATAATGTATACATATATGGTGTCAAAAAGATCCCTGATGACTATAAGAGCACATATATTTGTTATCTTGCTGATAGGCTAGGTAAGGTTAGTTAGGTAAGTGTGGCTGCCACCACTGATGCCCCACATGGGCCCGTTGTCGTGGTATCACAATAATGGAAGAATAACGCCACAAACATCCACGACCTCAGCTGGGAGTCGAACCCGGAGCCTCTCGTTTACTAAGTTGGCATCTCGACCAACTACGGCACAGAGGCCGTCTTACCTTGCTGAGAAAATTAAATTAAATCCGATAAATAAACGATTTCATCAATACCATTTATTATCCTTTTAAACGATTTCCTTCCTAGGAAACAAGAAAGCAAGAACAATCAAGCGAAAATGTCACATCGCATCACATGACCCAGCGCGTTTATTTTATTCATGAATGCCCATTCTCGAATTGTATCGGATGTAAGAATTGCAAAGCCATAAGTTGTCCTTGAAGGACTTCCTTTCAAAATTCAAAGAAAATTTTACGTAAGGATCAAACGAGCAATTTGCAACAACAAAAAAAAAAAAAACATCA
Source organism: Chlorops oryzae (assembly GCA_020466095.1). NCBI lineage: Eukaryota > Metazoa > Arthropoda > Insecta > Diptera > Chloropidae > Chlorops > Chlorops oryzae. The sequence goes on from CM035807.1 coordinate 82,031,247, forward strand.
CCGTTAAAAGCCCAACGATAAAAACAAAACGAAAAGCTTCCATATTATTTAAAGAGAGAAATCGTGAGTTTATAAGTAATACTCAACGCTATTAAAAGAATTCACAGCAGGACATCAAAGGCTAAAAATAAACAAACAAAAGTTATACGAAGCGTAAACGTTGATTTCACACCACGAAAAGCTAAAAAAAAAACTAATAAAAGAAAAATCTCAATTCCACTCTGTCACTCACTCTTCCACTCTAAAACTCTCGGTGCGCTCTCTCTTCTCTCTCTCTCTCTCTCTCTCTCTCTCTCTCTCTACCTCTTCGAGTGTTTCTCTCTCTTTTTAGGTGTCTTTTCAATCTCCTTTTATTCTATTGAATATGACGTCTACTGTTCCGTGAGAGCTTTTCAAGTCTATTTCATGCGACGACAAAAGTATTGAGAACTGACTATCAGAGCGCACACACACACACACACGCACATACGCTTAAAGGATATATGTATGTACATGTAGTGAACTTTTTCTCAGAGAGCGAAATGAGAACAAAATCTAAATTTAAAAAAAATCAGTAGTGGTTCCTGTTGTTATCCTTTCTTCCTTTCGTCGATGCACACGCGAATGTGTATGTGCGGGTGCCGCAAAATATACTTGCTCATATTTGTAGCTCTCAATGCATGTGTGTGTGTGTGGTGCGAACGCGCGCGTTCGGATGTATGTACGTCTAGTTGCTGGCGACCACAGATATTAGAAGCACGTTTTTATCCTTAAAGCGCGTTGAATTGTATCGTCAGAAGTCATACGCTGAAGCGTCTTGGCTGCGACTTTGAAGCATTGGCTGAGTAAAGTTACGAGGCAATCATAGTTCCAACCGAGATTGTTGCAAATAATTCTCAAGTGGTCCTCAGAAGTTTTTGTGTACTTTTTCTCGTGTTTGCTCATTAAAATTTTTTTCATTTCTTTTTTCTGTTTTTTTTCTGAAATGATTTTTAAAATTATTCGGCGCCCAATTTTCGCGTTGAGACAAGGGACTGTTTTTTCTTTTGTGCACCGTTTTTCAATGAAATTTTATGGGCTTTTGTTGTTGTTGTTGTTGTTTTTTGTATTCTTTGAATACAGGAACGTAAAGCAGTTTATTACTTTTAATAGCACATTTTGACTTAATCGTTGAATAGCCTTGTTTATCAAATAGACATTTTTTGTGTGGTTTTCTCAAGTAGTCGAATTAGATATTTGTGCTATTTTTGTTTATGTTTAAATGTTTGCATTTTTTAAGGAGCTTTAAATCCCAAATATAAATATAAAAATGCTGAGGGAAATTATTTCGAGGCTAACAGAATTTTGGGGGCTATCTGGACATATTGGGCTGGATGTATAAGATGGCATGCCAACCCGGAAATGAACTCAAACTTAATCTACTATTGAAAAATTAATGTTGATTCTTTCCTCATTTTTAATGGCACAGCGGCAAGCCTCATCACCAGGGCTCGGAATTTGTTTTATAAATTTAAAGCATACTTTATGGAGTAAAATTTTGTTCAACTCACATAAAGTTAAGATTCAAATCGATTTTTAAATTCAGTATGAATTTTTTTTAAGTTAGAAAAGCGGTTTGACATTCAATTTCGCCAAACGTATTTGCAAAATTTTGGTAAGAAAAACTTTTTTGCCCCATAAAGTATGCTTGTAGTTTATAAATAATCGACTTTACAATAATAGCCAGTTATCATACAAGGTTTAATTTCCAAGAGCAACTCTAGTAATGTCTCATGGTTGTTTAACTTATTTCATTTAATCGTATCGAATTTATGCCTGAGGTTCCAAATATTTTTTTGATTCTAGACATGATAAGAATAACTCTGACATTGTATTAATGGCGCGTAAGCAAGGGCAGATAGGAATTATAAAATTTCCATTAGAAGATGCAAAATTTCGTCACAGTAAATAGTTCCTTTGAGATAGTATGAGTTTTAAGATTTAACTTTTAATTTTCTATAGTTTTGAATTTTAACGACGTGTCAAAAGTATGGATTTATCAAAATATAATATTCGCTCATCAAATACGTCCAGTGGCTTAAGGGAACATGAAGGGCTCCCAGGAAATAAATTTTGTTGTTGAACTCTTTATTGAATTTCATAGTAGAACGTAAGTTTTTAGAAATCTTATATGCTAAAATATTTTTGAGAATTTTTTCAGTTTTTTTTTTAAAAGGTTTAGAGATCGCTCAACACGGTTTTTCAAAACCGGCCCTTTTTATATCCCGACACACTCTGTGTCGAGGGTATATTGCGTTTGTGTGGTTGTGTGTAACACCCAGAACCAGTCGAGATAGACCATACAAAATATATATAGAAATGATCAGCGTCACCAGGAGATTCGATTTAGACATGTCTGTCCGTCTGTCTGTCTGTCTGTATACAGTTATCTTATCGAAGGAGTTGATCTATCTTCACAAAATTTGGTATGCGTGCTCACGGGGACATGAGTAAGAACAAGTTCGAGAATGGACCCGATCGGACCTTTTTAGGGGTACCTCCAGTACTAGGGTCTGTTACGAAAATCACAAAAACTGCTCTAAAATCGAAGTTTTTCAAGATATTTTGATGAACTTCGATATTTGAATATATTTAAAGGCAAGTAATACGATTTCCAAAAATTTTTAAAGTGGGCGTGGCAGAAGGGCGTTTTTTTGAAAATTTTCTCCTACGCCCGAAATTGAAATGGGACTTGAACGAAATTTGGCACTTATGCTTCCTTTGTAGCCATAAACATCCTCCAAAAAAATTTCCTTGGTCGGACCTTTATTAAGGATACCTCCAGTACTAGGGTCTGTCACAAAAATCCCAAAACTGCTTCAAAATCGGACTATTTCGAAATATTTCAATGAAGCTTAGAATTCGAGTGTATAGAATTGCAAAAAAAGTGGAAAAGTGGGCGTGGAAAAGGGGCGGATTTCATAAAGAAATTTAACAAACCTCTTGAATATTCTTACTTAGTGGTCCTGTTTTTGGGTGTGGTTCAAAAATTATTTAAACATGTGTCTGTGTCGGGTCAGGCTCGCCTGACTATAACACCCTTACTTGTTTCCTCAGTTTTTGGTGGCAATGTCTTTCAACATTTTTAGGCACTGATCGGTAGAAAAGCATCCAAACCTTATTTCCATATACATAAACTGCAAAATGTATTTTTTTTTTAGACCATTAAACGTCATGAATTGCACTTTTTTCCAATAAAACTGGGCGCCAGAAAACAAGAATGCTTCATAATTTCCAAATTTTATATGAAAATGGCTGAAAGCAATGATGCAGCTTTAAAGAAAACGAAATCCTTTGTATTTTGAAAAAAGAAATAAAAATTTTACTGTTCGGACTTTTAGAGCTATGTCCGATTTTGTCCTTAAAAATATTACAAAAATACGTTGCATACTTCCAGGTTTTTACTTTTCGTTTTCTGTGCTAACATGATACCCAATCAGACAGCCCCATTAACCTGACCTGACCTAACCTATGGACGTCGCCATGTATCGCGAAAAATAATAACAAAGAAATTCTTCTTCGTTAGCAAGCTTTCAATTCGCGTATCGACAAGGCCCTCAAGATATTTATTACATAATATATTCACAAAAATAAATACCACACAGAAGAATGCCTGATTTACCGTCTAAGTGCAAAAAAAGAAGCATACTTTGAAGAGCAAAATAAAAAATTATTTATCGATGTTAACGACTTTGAAGAAGTATATTGAAAATCATGAACTGTGAACTCTCACAATCTAGAAGAGCCGTTGTGAACAATGGTTAATGGGTTAACCCATTAGTGCCTATTGTTCTCGCTTGAGAACACTTGATTTGTGGAAAACCGTTAAAAACTCGTGAATAATAAGGATTTATTGTTAGAAATCAAATAAAAGTAATGCGGGCGTTGATGGGTTAAAAAAAATTTTTTTCCCCATTTCAGTTGTGAATGCATTTTAATGAAAAATTAAATAATTATTCATACCTACACACATGGAGTGTTTCTTTGACTGAAAGCGGTTTTCTTTAAAATTAGCATTCACCGCTTCAATTGTCGACTTGTTCATTAAATCCGAATGTACGTATATATGTATGTACCTATCTATGTATTGTTGTTTGCATGTATTCCTTGAGTTTTCTTCACGTATACATATAGGTTGTTTGTATGTATTGTATGTAGAGAAGAATACATAACGTAATTGTTTTTGTTGTTTTTAGAAACTTCTGCAGCTGCAGTTAGAAGAAATTACACTTGACCCACCTTTATATAGTATAAAACAACAACAACGACTCATGTGTCGTGAGCAGCACGTTTCCGCCTGCACGAGAGAAGCACGTTACATTCCTTTCAGCGCTGCCGGATGAAGAGTCGCAAAATGCTTCAAATGCTGCCTTTTCTTCCGCGTCGTCCTTTTCGTCCTTCTACGATGAGTCGGAATATGTTTTAAATTTGGATTTAAAATGTTTCGTTTTTTTTTTTGTGCTTTTTTTTGTTGTTCGCTTTGAACGAGCACCGAATGAGCGATATGCAACTCGTTTACCACTCGAAAAAGAAACAGCAGGGAGCGTTTATGATTTGTATTTCTTGTGGTGTCGCAGCTGCTGGCCGTTGGCAGTTGGCAGTTGGTCTTTCGTGTCGGTATGTAATCAATTTCGTGCACGCACGCCTTACACCTAAGTATATACAATTATATACGTATTTCAGTTTTTCTTTTGTGTGTGTGTGAGTGAGTTTGTGTGCCTTCGCGTTGGTGTGAGTTCTTGTGTGTGGGCGGAAGCGAAGCGTATTAGGAGCAATAATTTTCATTCATACAAAGCAACATTTGCTTCGCAATATCTTTGCACTTTTGTTAGGATTTTTGTTTTAAAACTATATTTTATTTTAATTAATTTTATTTGTTTTTTGCCAAGCTCGAGATTTAAGTTTAATTTGTGGTATTTTTTATACAAATGCGGGAAATTGAGTTTTCAATTCGAGTTTCACGATTCATCGATGGCTTTTATCAAATACATGTTTTGACATGCACTCATTTTCAACTCCCTCTCTCTCTCTCTCTCTTTCTCTCCCTTTCTCGCCCTCTTCTTTCTATTGAATTAGATTCATCGAGGACACGGCAGAAATTAATTAAGGAATTTCATTCCACGTAATTAAGTGAAGTCCTGTTGTTGATTTTTACTTTGTTTTTATTTTTATTTGAATTTTTCCATAAATGCGTGTCCTGCTCGCCAAGCCGTTGGACGTTTTAGTCACTTGAGTCATAAAATCACATGGAAAAAAATATTTAAAAAATAAAACGACTCATCAAACAATTTGATAATCACGCAGACACAAACGCATACAACTTAATGTGACAGCAGCTCACGCTCGAGGAATAGAGTTATGTATTTTTTTTTTTCTTTCACATGGAAACTCCTACAATCCGTCGACACTGAACTAAATTTGCTCGACACCGACAATGAGGACGAGGAAAAAATCTATTTTTTTTTCTTTTTCTTTTTTTCCACAGGCGTAACTCGAATTACTTTATTTTTGCTATATTTTCTGACTTTCGATTTTCTTACGCGCACAAATTGTGGTCGATTGCTCTATTATTGCTGTCTCGATCTGTTTTCTCGCTATCCATACATATATAAATATATGTATATTCCAAGTGAACTTCATAAATTTTCTTTCGAAAAGAAAAAAAACAAAATAAATTCTGAGGTTTTTTGGTTGGCGATATTATCGATATTTTCTATAATTTTGTTGTTGTTGTTGTTTAAAACGACAGAAAGAAAAAAACAAACGAGTACGTTCGTTCAGAGGTTTTTGAAAAGTAAAAAAAAAGTCCAACAAATTCCACAACACACAGCGCAAAAAAACAGCGCAGCGCTCCAAAAAATCAGCAAACGACCGCAACGCACGACGTCAGCACCAATACTCAAAGTGTTTAAAAGACCACGAATCCTTTCTACCTCAAGCAATTTTCTTTCATCGTGAACAAAAATGAGTAACAATAACAACAAGAGCAACAACAACAGCGAGCACAATGAAACACATGTATGCAAAAAGCTACCATTGTAAATGGTACTGTGTCTGGCAACGCACAAAACTATGCTACAAATTTTTTAAGCTATCCGACGAGTGGCCTAGTATGCGTACGTTACGCTTGAGTAAAAGAGCGCAACACTCAAGTTTTTACGGTTCAGCTTTCTCCAATGCAATCTCTTTCTCTTTCTCTCAATGGCGGATTGTAGCAGAGCTTTTATCGCATTCACCAAGAAATGGCAATAATATTCATTAGAGGAAATGATTTACGATGTCCTCTTGGCAGTTTTAGGTGACACTTTGTGTGATGACAATGCCATCGTTCGGGAGTTAATACAAAAAAAAAAAAAAATCATTTGAGAACTTTGCAAACGCTATCTCCGTGGATTTTTCGAACATTTCTATTTTTCCCCATTTTCCCCTTTTCTCCCCAATTGTTGTTTGACTGGTCGCTTATTCGTTGTTGAAACTCTTCTCATTGTATCCAATGAGTTTCAAAAATATCGAGCTTATCCGCCAAGAACACGTTAGCGACATGGTTATGGTATTTTCTTCATTTTTTTATGGAAATTTTAACCCTCTAATTCCTGGCTCCGTCTCTAGACGGATTTTTTTCAAACAAATTACCAAAAAAAAAAAATGATAATAATTATTTCAGATTCATGTTTTTCTACCCAAAATTTGTCATATCTCAAGTTTTCATTAAAAAAAAAAAGAAATTGTGGCATTAGAGGGTTAAGGTTACGATTATTATTATATATCAAAAAATTCCGTAATTGCAAAACTGATCTTTATGATTTTACAGCAATAACAATTTCTCTTTAATACCTTGGTTAAGTTAGATTAATGTGTCTGCCAGTGGCGTGTCTAGAGAAATACTGCTTTGATAGTGCTTATATTGTCCACAGTGTATATTGAAACAATTATAAGACCTAACCAAAAATTTTGGAGGGCTAGAGGAATGTATAGAGAGTTATGACCAAAAACCAAAAAAATCCGAAAAATATGGCGTCCGATTGGATGAAAATTTTATATAGAATAGCGAAAATGCTAGAATACTGGCGTCAAAATTTTTTCAAGAAACCGATTACAAGTCTAGTTAGGTCTAGCTCATGGTCCAGAAGAACATTTGAAAAAATTTTAGTGCTAAAATTCTTAGAATTTTTCATTAATTTATATATTAATTTTCATCAAAATCACGTTAATAAATTTTCGGATTTTTTTGGTTTGGTCCATAATTTAAAATTCCTCTAGCAAAAATTTTTGGTTGTGTCTTATAATTGTTCAATATACCTGTGGAAAATGATCACCTATCAAAGCAGTATTTCTTTGGACACGCCACTGGTGTCTGCCACCATGAAGGTTGGTACACTTAGGCCCAACATGGGCCCGTTGTGATACTACGAAAATTGGTAAACCAAAGAAGAAACAGAAAATGCTCAAAAACATCCACGACCTCAGATGGGAGTCGAACCCAGGGCCTGTCGCTTCGTAAATTGGCATCTCAGCCAACTACGGCACAGAGGCCTTCTGTAATACCTGGACTCGGTTCAAAAAATTTTACAAGAGAATGTTCAGAGAGTTTTGGACCAAGAACTAAAAAATTCCGAAAAATTCATGACGTCCGATTTCGATGAAAATTTATATATAGAATAAAAAGTAAAAAATTCTAAGAATTTTGGGGCTAAATTTTTTTCAAAAAACGTATATTTGGCGGCCAAAGAGTCATGCGTGAAAATGTCACCTACATATATGTATGTATGTATGTCCCGCTGAAATCACCGATGACTTTGTCCTGCTGGGTATGAACGATCCAAAACGTAGTTGTTACTTTCTCATTGGAAAAGCTTTTCATTGAAAAGTTTGAGTTTTATTATTAAATTAAAGGCTCTACAGCTAAGTAAAGAGGATTTTCTTTCATTGTTTCATGTTTCATGCGTCGAATAAATTCTTTCTAAAACTATTTACAATTTCAATTGCACTAAAAAAACAATTTCATTGACTGCTTAAAGGGGTTTCTGCTTTCGTTCGAAAACAGAGCGAAATGCTCTCTCTTGAAAAATTTTCAAAGAGTGAATGAGAATTCTTTCAGAAAACTGATAAGAAAATGACAACAACAATTGCTAGCGGCCCTGTTTGCATCTAATGGATTTATGGATTTCACTTCTAGAGCAGGTCTAACTAACAACAGACATTTAGTTGAAATCTACAATTGACACGTATCGGTCGCGGCGACCAAAAACTCGCAATGGCAATTGCTGCTCAGTTTAAGAATTAAAAAGAAATTAAATAAAATACATTTTTTTTTTTTCGTAGAAGAATTCATGTTTGAAAATGGAAAAGTAAATAGATGAAACGAAGAAACAAACATTTCGTTGATGTAATTTAATTTAATTTAATTTTAATTTTTTTTTTCTTAATATTTACCAGAATATTGAATGAAGTGCGAGCATTTTTGAAGGCATTACTTTGCTTTGCGATCGCAATCCTATTAGTGCCCATTCTTCTGTTGTCGTTTATATGTAAGTTCAGTGGTGATGTGATAATAATTGATACGATAGCGTCTCTTATTTTGTTTTATTGATAACGAGGGGCTACTCTTTTGTGCGTTGAACAATTGAGTGCTTGTCGGATCGGTTATTAATAAAGAAAACTATTTTTAATGGGGACTCATTGGCTGGGCAACTGAACCCGTATACAAAATCTATGTTTGCTAATCTGCATGAAAATCGATGTGCGTTGGAGTGAAGCTCTCAATTCGGTGCGATAAGAGCAACAAACTTGAAGCAGTAATGCATGTACCGCTGTTCGATTATGGACTGTTCTCAGGTGGCATCGGCCATAGCAGGAGCGTGACAATTCAATTCCATATAATCTATTCTATTGAAACTAGCGGCGATCTAACATGCTCTTCAAAGTCGTTAAGTCGTGGTATATTTAGTTCTGGAAAAGAAAAATTTGACAAAATTTCTCAGATCCCTAGAGGGAGAGAGTATGAGAAAGAGGAAGGATAGAGAGAAAGGTGAACAGTTTAATGACTTGTCGAGTTGTTGACAACGCGGATATTTGTTATTTTTAACTTTGATTGTGCTGTCAAGTTGCCTAATAGCTGCTAGCAATGTCTGGAGAAGCGTCCTATTCTGGATTTTACAGATAATAATTAAAAGTTTTTTTTTTTTTTTTTGAGTTTTTAGATTTAATTGGCTCAGCATTAGGTTAAACAACGTGAATACATTGAACACCGTCTGTGCGAACTTTGTCTGCAAAGATTTTGATAAGGTGCTTCGATTAGACACAAACTAGTTACGAGGGATGATTCATTAAAAGATTTATAGGTATAAAATATATTTTTTTTTATTATAAATTGAAATTTTTTTTCTTAGTAATGCGAACAGACAAAAATGTAATTGAAAGGCATTTCGATAGATCAGACATTATTTTTTAATAATTCTAGCTTAACTGACTTTCATATATCGGCAAAACATTAATCGTGAATCATAAGCGATTGAAAAATGTCAAATAATTTCCCGTACAGTTCAAAAGGCAGATATTTTCTTTCCAATTATTAAGAGCGAAAGCTAAAGACCTTTTCGAATTATTTAGCTTGGCTTTTTTTTGAGCCTTGATTGATGTGTGTTTGCCCCCATATTTCAGGCGTTCACTACAGTAATGCAGTAGTCAACTACATCTTGAGTATAAAGTATCCAACATTGGTTATCTCGAAATCGAAGAAAATACGATCCCTCATTGATACACCGCGAAATGCCGGAATATTTCACTTTCTTGTGCAAATCAAAGGCAATTGCGATTTTGAGAGGATCAAACATTGCTATGCCACTCATTTGACGGATGTGCATGATAAAACGGGCTTGCTACGTTTTCCAAAACTTCGTCAAAAACTAGTATCCTGTTGGGGTCACTATGCATGGGTACTGGATAACAGGTGAAAAAAAAAAAAAAAAAATTGAAAGAAAATTGGTATTAAGTATCCTGGAAAGGAAAATACACCATTAATATTTTATATATGTTTAGTTCGTTTAACATCAATAATCATGTACTATTAAGTCCAAGTACTTACCGTGGTCGGCAAGTTACCGATGGAAATATTCAAGAGTTCGTTAGTGATTTGGTGACAAAGTATATGCCTTCTGATTTGCCACAATGGCAGATTATCGTTATACCGGTAGCGAAACGTACATCGTTTGCCGAACTCGATCCGAACAATATGGAAAATGTTCTTGCCGTGAGTACATTGAATGAAGCTGTAACGAGCTGAGCCGATCATTAGATAACCATTATCTTTCTTATAGGACGATCACTATTACCTTTTGATAAAAGTACACCATTTGATCATAGCCGAAGAGGAGGATCTACACATCAGTGAGATGGTAATGCTACAGGATGGTGAACGCCGCCAGACTATAGATATCGATGCTCTCACACAGATTCCCCAAAAGCCGAAACCCCATTCTTATTTTGTACGAAAACCAGTTCATATACAGAATCTCTTGCAACATCTGCGTAAACTGATCGTGAATCGTTGGAATGCATTCATTTACGAATTCGAATCATTGGAAACCCCAGATGGGTACAGAGCCATTAAGATAACAAATTTAACTCAACTATTCTCGGTGCTCATAATTATCGTTGTGAATGTTATCATGGACTATTGGCGCATGAAGAAAGTTCGTGAAAGATTTCGTCGTCGGGTACTCGGTCATAAAGAGAAAACAGGACGATGGCGTATACTGATGAGCATACTCAATAACGAGATAGAACAGCGTAATTTATCATGGCAAGTTGCTTACGGTGCAACAAAATACTCACTTCATCCGAAGACTTTTTTAAAGAATTTAACATGTTTGATTTGGAGAATCAATGTGAATAATTTCATACTCTTGCCATATCATTTCTATCGTGAGCTAATGGCCCTACGTGAACTAATATTCAAAGGTCAAACGAGTTTAAAAATGACCTATTTGGGAAGCCTTTCCGTCTATTTGCCTTTAATTATCTACGCTCAAGTGGAGTTCATCAAAATTTGCTATGAGCTCTTTAAGGCCCCCGTTAAACATATTCGAGGAACTTTTTCAATATACAACTAAAGAATCGAATATCCTTCAAATGAAATCGTATTCTGGTAGAAAAATTTTATCCTTCTCGAAATCAATCGATGCAAAAGATTTGCGAAAACGTCTCAACTTTAACAAGGAAATTCGTGAATCGGATTTTACTTTGGCATGCCTGGCGGGTGCCATTTACGATTATTTTCAGATGTACGAGAACGTTAGTCCAGTCCCGAAATTGTTAAATACCACCTGTCGTCCGATGGCAAAAGGCTATTTAACAGATAAGACCGGTGACAAAACCGATTATATCGGTGGTGTTGTATTTCTAAAGCTTCCGCTTCGAGTACCGGATCGAGAAAGTATACGTCAAATACACGATATTGTCGAAGACATACGGAATAAGCAAATAATGATCTATCTCGCTTCGATGGGTCAAACGAAATATGATCTTTTGACTTCGCTGATACCACAAGTTCTTACAAAAGTTTGTATCAATTATTGTGCTTTTCAGTTTCCTGTAACTATAACGGAAATTCATGGAGCTAGCTCAGAGTTTAAAACCATCTGGGGCCAGGAAGTTGAGGATGTACTGCTCTTTCGGCCGCCACAATCAAAGACTTGTAAGTTCGGTGTGATCTTTCCAAAAAAACGAATTCACAAAATTCAATATCCGCTCTCTAAGGTTTGTCCCTGAATATACATCGCTTTGGTGAAAAATACCGTTTAGCTGTCATGGCGGACACTCAACTTGGTCCAGACCATTCCATCATCACACGTGCCTTTGAAAAATATATGGAGACCGCAGAATTATAGCCTCATTTAAAGCAAACTTTTCTCAACCAACCTGTGATTCAAAGAAAATTTGCTCAAATAAAGTTATATATGATAATAAAACATTCCTAAATACAAAATAATTTCAAATTTTCGTATAAAACATTGCTAAGCAATGATTGCTTCGCTTTTGGATAAAGAAATTGGAACAATTTATTTTTATTCTACTTCTTCTTCTTCTTTTGTGTGTGTCCCGGGGTCCCCAAAATTACCATTTTCTCCCATTTTGTTCTGTCGGTTGCATCATCCGAGGCAAATCGTACAGCCTCGAGGTCCCAATTTATTATGTCCATCCAACGCTGTTTCGGCTGCCCTCGCTGTCTGCAACCTTGTATTTGTAGTGTGTACCTCTTTTTTTTTTTTACCAATCTGTTCTCATTTGATCTCATGACGTGTTCATACCAGCGTAGGTTTGTTTCCCGCAATATCCCAATAATTGTTGCAACGCCGTAACGGCTACGAATTTTCACGTTTGGAACATGATCAAGACAAGAAATCAGAACAATTTAAAGGACAATATTAGAGAGGTCGTAGACACTCTATCATTTACCTATGCTATATTTGAATTTTCCAAAAATTTTCATACTAAATAAATAAACTCTCCTGAAGACTATCAGCCCGATACTGAATATTCTCGGGGAACGAATTCCCGGGGAATTTACTTTCCTCGAGTCTAAGATTCTCCTTTTTTTAAATAGATAAGCTAATGAAAATTATGGGTAGGGGCCAAATATCCATTCCCCATCAAATTTCTTCCCCCAAATATTTCAAAAAAAAAAAGAACATTTCTCTCCAGAAAAGTAAGTTCTGCGGGCATTTGTTCCCCGGGAGTATTCAGAATCGGGCTGTATAGCTTGAAGTGGAACATTTTAAAAGTAACAAAATTTAGAAACTAATGGAAGCCTCAACGCAGTTTTCACATAAATCTGCTATTTCATTGAAAAATACATGTTTAAGATTTCAACGAATCATTTTATACAAAATTCATCTTACATTAGATTTATATATAACAGAAAACTAAACAAATATATCGATTAGCCAGAACGAAAAATTTCATTCACATTGTTCATGAAGCCCACCAGCATATTGTAGCCGTCCGAGTCGAAATCAATGTCTTCATCGCTGAATAGTATTGCCTGTAAAATGAGATGTAATAATCAAGATTAATATATTTAAATATATGTATGTACCTATTATAAAATCTAATTTAACAAAACAATATAAAACATAATATAATATAACCAAATACAATAAAAATAAAAATACAGTATACTCTCTTTTAAACGGACACCTAAGGGACCGAAAGATATGTCCGCTTAAATGAGGTGTTCGCTTAAGAGGAATCTATTTGAGAAGCAAGAACACTAGACCGTTCCCAAAAAGTGTCCGTTTAAGAGGAGTGTCCACAAGGTGGGTGTACACTTTTATAATATCATCCCGATTCTGAATATTCGTGGCGAACGAATTTCTTATAACAAAATCATATAAAACGCAATACAAAGTAAAATGTTATAAGCAACGATAAATTAAATGGAATCTAATTCAAAATATAAAAAACAAAACAAACAAACATGAAAACACAAATGCTCAAAATAAGTATACTTACTTCCTTTGCTCGCACTGCGGCGCTTCCTGTTGGAACACCAATAATCTCAACCCAATTTCCTTTCCGGGCTCCAAGAGAAGCTGGCAGCTGGACGCGAATTTCTGGTGAAAAAAGTCGCCATAAGAATCATAAAAAGGTTCAAATAACCAAATAGCTTCTGCTTCTAATGGATAAACTCATAAATTTTTTACATACCGACATTATCTGAGGATATTGCATTGAGATTGCCACCGGCTTCATCAACTACGCGCAGCATGATGCTTATGTTTTGATTACTCATCTGACGGAGCATGCCTCCATTGGCCAATGTGCGTGGAACAAACGGCTCGGACATTTTTATTTCTTCAAGAAACTCGTTTTTACTGCAGGTCTTAAAATTGTTGCGAAATTTCGCGCCTTTCTATCAGGTTGACAGTTCGTCCGACGCAGTGCTGCTAAAGCCCTTTTTCAAAAATCCCTACACAACCAAAAAAAAAAAAAAAAAAAATTATCCCTTTTTCCCTACGCTTACAAGAAATATTCGCTACAAATTTCCAACCTTTTTTTTTAGAATTTTCGACTTCAATACTGGATTTGTTCCTAGTTTTCCTCCGAAGAGTCAGTCGAAGATGAACTCTTTTTAGTAAAATACGTGTGCCCTTTTTTTTTATAATAATGAGATTTTTATTTTTAAACACTTTTTAAATGCCTTGCAACATTTAAAAATGTTCTTATTGTTATAAGAAAATTCTTTGCATTTAAAGATTTTAAGAAAATATGTCCTTGTTTCTCTACACCCTTGTTAATTTTTTAAAAATCCCTGCATGTCAAGAATTTTCCCTACATCTAGCAGCACTGATCCGACGCTGTAAGATTTTGGCGCGCTACCAAATGTCAGGGCGAAGTTGAGAAAAAACAGCTGACTATCAAAAACAAGATTAAGAATTTGTTGTTGGTGAATTGTCTAATAAAAACAGTGCTGCCAGCTTAAAAGTTTTTCCCTTAAATTAGGGGCTTTTTTTTTGTGGCTCTTACCCGGCATCTCCACACGCAATTTTGGCAATATTGCCAGGGTGGGTTTGCTTATGTTATGCCATCGGCATTTATGGAATGACATTGGCTAACATTATTAAATTCATTTTCATTTCCTGTTGTGTTATGAAAATATAAAATGATCAACTGCCAGATTTACAATAATTATGTTATTTCCGTTGATCGCCATTATTACTTGTAATTTCTTAAATTTTTGAATTTCATTATTTTTATATGTTTTAATATATGTTTCTTATTAGTTAAAAGGTAAAATTATTAGTAATTTGAAACATAACACTTCTCGCTGCGATGTAAACACATCATGGGTATTCATTCAGACCTCGAACTTAGTGAACTTTGAGAACTTTTTAAACAGACGTCAAAGCTTCGATGTATTTTGACAGTTAACGCAAAGAAATTCTCAGAGTTCACTCCATACAATACTACAAGCGACACTCTCTAAATTTTTTGAATTTGCTTGTAGGTATGATAAGAATATGCGGGTGCGATAGAGACAGAGAACAGTTTACATGAGTGCGACTGAAAAAGATAGAGTTTTGTCAACGACTGCTGTGGTGAACAGTTCAACAGCCCTGCAGGAAGTATGAGTAGTTAAGCTGCAGCGTCTTTCTAGTTCTAATTCCACCAGCACTGGTTCTTCTTTATACCCCTGGCTATGTATTACTCTGTACAAAATTAACATTGCATGTGGGCTAAAAATCACTAATTGTACACTTGAACTAACGCTTTTTTAGTGATTTGGTAACCAATTGGGTAAATTGGGTATAGTAAAACACTACTTCCTTTGAACGATTATTGACCATATTTTGTGGTTTTTTGGTTATTTTTGTTCTAAAATTTTTTGAGCCTCCAATACGCAATATTTAAAAGACACCGAATTATTTTTCGTGTTTGTTTTATTTACAAAAATATTTGTAATATATAAAGATAGATTTTATTTTTGATTTCGGAGCACCAACGCTCTTTGCAACAACTATATAATGGCAACTCTTATTACTGACACGAAAAACCATTTTTCCATGCAATACTAGTCGGAGCTTTATACGAAGCTCTACCCCCCTTTGCACTAGTTCTTTAGTTTTGGTGAAAGTACTGGTTGCATACGGGCAATATACCTCACGCTTCCTAGAGGGTAATAAGCATTGAGCTCTGCTGTGTTGAAAGTCAGATTGTAATGTCGATGTGTGAGTTCATATGTACACAAATCGTGGTGAAAGTCAGTTTATTTTATGTGAATGTGTTAACTGTGGGCAAAGTCAGATTGTGAATGGGCAAAGTCGGTTTATACAAGCTCCCCTCACCCGTATTAGTGATTTTGGGAAGTGTCGCTTGTAGTATTGTATGGTTCACTCCTTCGAGGGTTCGAATGAATACCCATATCGAATTCTTCTGAAAAATGAATTTCAGCTGTCAAACATCCAAAATGGCGCTTAAGTGGTTAATCCACATTCGAGCATGGTCGTGCGAGCGGCTCGCCTCGATGCAATGCTCGATCGTATGAGGTGATGTTGGTTAATGAATTGGCTCGCCAGCATCACCACTTACGATCGAGCATTGCATCGAGCCGAGCCGCTCGCACGAGCATGCTCGAATGTTAATAGGTCACTTTATTACCAACTTCATGGCAAGCAATATTGCAAGACATAAATTGCCATCTTGCGGTCTACTTTGGCAATGTCTACACCTTGACAGATGGCATGCCATGAAAAATTGCGTGTCAAGATGCCGGGTTAGGCGTAGGGGGATTTGACGCTGCGACCACCTGGCAGCACTGAACAAAAACTTCGACGCCGTTGTTAATACTGCCGTATTTGCTTTAAAGTTTAAACGATTTGGAAAAATTAAAATTCATCGATTGCAATGGAGGGCAAAAATGCCGAAGTGAATGGAGAAGCAAAAAATGAACTCGAAGAATCGAGTGTAACGATGCTGGACGTTTTGGAGCAAGAGAAAATGATGGAAGAAGAGTACGCAGCGGTTCTAGGAGGTGTGTTCAATGATTTTAAAGGTTGTAACAAACAAGGATCCGTTTGTTGTTTTGTTTGCAGGCAGTGACGAGAAGTGTTGCACATACATCACAGGACCAGTGAAGCGACAAGCATTATATTCCTGCTTAACTTGCACACCAGAAGTTAAAAACGATTTAACAAAAGCAGCAGGAGTATGCTTGGCCTGCTCTTACAAATGTCACGAGAATCACAATTTGGTAGAACTTTATACAAAACGAAATTTCCGTTGTGATTGTCCAACTGCGCGCCTTGGACGTTGCCTTCTGAATAGCAGTGTGGAGCAACCACAGACAAAGAATGAAAATAATTTGTACAATAACAATTTCAAAGGGATTTACTGTTCCTGCAATCGTCCTTACCCAGACCCCGAAAATCCCACAGAAGAGCTAATGTTGCAGTGTGTTGTGTGCGAAGATTGGTTTCATCTGGACCATTTGGATGTGCCGTCGACTGCAGCGAAATTAGTTGATGCCTGCAAAGAAATGATTTGCAATATTTGCATGGATCGGCATAAGTTCTTACACGATTATACAGGGCTTGCTTTAAAGGCTCTCGAGGAAGCCGATGAATCTCTAACAAATATAACTATTAGCGGCGATGTTTCGATTTGTGAATCTGCACAGAAACAGGAAGATGATTGCGAACAATCCGATAAGGTTGACTTAAATGGCGAAGATGGGAAGGACGACAAAGAACCAGAAGCTAAGCGTCAAAAACTCGAAGAATCAACCGAGAAAGCTGAAAATCCTGAAAAGAATCCAGCTTGCAAAAGACCAAAGACAAAAACCGATTACGAAAAAGGTAACACAAATAAATCATTCATTCCGAAAAATACGTATAAAAAAAAAAAATATGATAGAAAAGCATTAAAATATCAACTAGAATATAGTCCCTTAATGCATAAAAGGCAAATCATAGTTTTTCTTGCCATCTCCCACATACAAGAAACCATGTTTACGCGATGATAGCTTATGGAAAAATGTCATGCCAATCCAAAGACAGGATTTTATAATGACCAGACGATCATTGCGTTGTAAATTGAGCGAGAATGCTTTGCCACATGGAAGGACATCCACGACTGAGTCCAGAAAATCGATAGCATAATTGTAGTCACTACGTTTTGTTAGATTATCTTTAAGGGTTTTGCGTGGCAAACGTAGAATCTGATAGTAGGACATATCTTCAATTTGATTTTCGTCTAGGCCACGAAACATTGGATTCGTTACGACTCGTCCATCGGTTAGTTTATAGAGTGCACCGCGAGGAAATATACCGCATTCTTCAGTTATAATGAATACAATAGCTGCTAAACGGTCTTCTTCTTTCAGTTTAATAGGTTCCGGTGGCTCAGAAGTCACGGTGTCATTTGACTGGATTTGAAAAACTGGATCCTAAAACATTGAACACAACACAACACAATACAGAACATAGTTTTTATGAATGAATATGGACGAGTAGCTTACCAATTTCACGGTAGTAACTAGGCCGGGATCTCCAACGAATGGTTCGCGACATAAGATGGTAGCCTGAAATATTTTTGGACTATGTACGAACGGCAACATAAGCCATTGATAGCCATCAGTGCTATAGAAGTACTTTCTATCTCTGAGTACGTCGTTCGAATAGCCAAAGGCAATATAATAATCCTTATAAATTGCATTAATACGACCCCAAAAGAAAATGCCGGCAAAGCGATTTTCATTCTGCAATACAATTAGTGATGCTTCAATTAGAACCCGCTGTTCCGGCGTTATCTTTTGACCGCTGTACATAAGGCATTCAAGGCTTTCTTCGAAATACTCGATATTCATTTTAAAGGGGGCTCAAAATTTTAAATTAAATTATATTGAAAATTACACCGAAATTGCGTTTTTATATATATATTTAAATTATTTATTTATTTTTTGATGTCAAAGAAAATTTTCTGAAGTTTCTTGAAAAAATATTATTTTATGTTTGGCTACTAAGGTGCAACATTCTGGGGCAAAGACTGGCGTTCGGCTTTATGTCAATGTGAAGATTGCTTGATCGTGTATAAAGCCGAAAAGTGCGAATATCTAATAGATGCAGAAGATCCAGCTGAGACGTATGAGGAACGAGGCATTAGACGTGCTGCGACAGTACCATCAACCTATGAACAAGGCATAAGCGCATTGGCTTCTCTTGGTCATGTACAGTCTATTGATGCTATTACAGAATATAATCGGATGAAGGACAAACTGAAGGAGTACCTTCAGAGTTTTGCTGCAAGCAAAAAAGTCGTCACAGAAGAGGATATTAATCGCTTCTTTGCCCAAATTCGAAATGAGAAAAACGTCAAAGTTGAACAACCGTATTTTTGTCGCTAAGCGTAGTGCCTATGCCTTTTATATTATAGTCATTAAGACCAGCTAAAGAAAGTTGCATACATTTGCTGAATTTTACACATTTTGAAAGTATTGTGAAGTCTTTAGTTTTTGTTTTTATTGTTCTAAAGTTATTTCTATTCAATTAACGTACCCATTATATTTAAAGAAAAAATCGCATTCCATTCGCTCTATCCGCGTTACAAGATTTCATATATTTTCGAAAAACCAAAATAATCAGTATCTATATTCAAATCGAAATTCATAGAGAGTAAAATAGTTTGTGGCTTAAAATAAAATTATAATAATAAAAATAAAAAAAAAATAAACTGAATTCATCTACGAAAGGAAACAAATATCAGTGCAGATCATTTTATTTGAAATTTTGTACGACATTATTAGGTACTTATGGAATACTTAGAGACCTAAAAGAGGACTTAATTTCTTTTGCTTTGAGATAATGGTCATTGAAGCTTAAATATATTTTTTCCATAAAAGTATAAAATTAGAACATACACCATTATAAATTAATTTCAACAATTTCAACGTGAGACTCAAATGTTAATTCCTTAATTATTTTTTTTTTTTTTGCTAAATTGTTAAAATTAAATTGCATCACTTGGCCAATTGAGAAGATAATTAAATAATACATATATACATATATGAATATGTTAATGTGTTCACAGCAGTGTTCATGTTTCATCCGAAACCGATAGATTTGAAATCTCCATCAATTGCTGACCATATAATTCGTTTACTAAACCACTCACCGTCAGACCCTCTTCGGATTCTGGGAGTGTTGGCAGTTCTGTTGGCAGTTCCAAATCATCGAAATCGATTCGTATCGGGTTATTATTATGGTTCGCTTGAAATGGAATATTGGGTGGCAATGAAAATGGATTTGCTGTATTTTGGATTGTACTCTGATTGTTATTTATTAATGTGATACTTCCACCACTGGTTGTTTTCATTCCATTCCATTGTTGTAGAAAATTATCCGTTATTGTTGCTGTTGTTGTTGTTGCTGTTGTTTCCGGTAAAAATTGATTTGTATTTTGTGTACTAGTCTGCAAAATTGTATATTGCAAGCCAGCGCCGGTTGGACTAGGCTGTGGAATCGGCGAATGAGTCATGCTGTAAGGACTCATCTGTAACGTGTTATAGTCCGGTGATTGAGCTGTAAAATGAATTTATTCATTGTTAACAATAGGAACATCTAAAAATTATCGCGAATAAGAGCCAACTAACCTGGTTCAATTTTCAATTGAGGCGTTGTAAAAGCGTTGGTCTGGTCAAAGTTATTTCTATTTGTATTAACTGCGGCAAGAAAATGTATTTAGTCAACGAAAAAGAAACAAAAAAATATTTAATTAAGGGA
Organism: Chlorops oryzae; assembly: GCA_020466095.1. NCBI lineage: Eukaryota > Metazoa > Arthropoda > Insecta > Diptera > Chloropidae > Chlorops > Chlorops oryzae. The sequence goes on from CM035807.1 coordinate 82,051,541, forward strand.
ATTAGTCAAAAGTAAAGCATAATGAAAAGAATAATAATAATATGCAAATGAATATTACTAGCATGCAATCCTTAAAAGCGAAAAAGACAATTCAAAAAAAAAAAAAAAAAAAACAGAAATCAACACTCAGCACAACATTTACATCGTCACTTACACGTTTGATGGTAAATTTGCTTTTCTCTTTCATAGCGGCTAACATAAAAGATGAACTTATGTCCGAATATATTGGAAAAGTCAATACTTTTTTTTTTTTTTCTTTGAAAACCGGTATTTATTTATTTATTATTTTGAAAACAACAATCTCAAGTCCTTTTCTTCTGTTCAAGTTTCATCTAAATATATAAATACTTTTACTTAAACTTCTAGGCTAAATACATTTGGTCCTTTTCAAGTGTATTTAAAGCATATGGTTCGACATATTCCGATTGTATTGATTGGGGTTAATAAAATCAAAATTTTTGAAACGAATCATAAAAAACTATTGATGACCCTCAACATTTAACCTTTTAGGCACTTCATCGGACGAGTCCTAAAGAAAGTGAAAATTCGTCAAAAAGGTCCCTTTTCTCACCCAAATCAAAACTAAAGAATACAATAACAACAATTTTCGGCGCGAAAAGTTCAACTTATATGAGGGGTTTGAATGTGGCTGATTGAATTCATTTGGAATGATTATCTGTGGAGGAAATGAAAATGTTTTTTTTTGTTTGTTTTTGTTTCAATTGAGCTTTCAATCCCATGTGAGTGGAGCTTGTAAAAAGAGTTTCTTTAGTTTAAGATCACGTACAACTTGAAGGGGAAAATCTTATAGGGAGCATCTCTTTGAAATTCAACAAACAGTGGGTTCATACGAATCGAGCTTGGATGAAAAAGTTGCTCAATAAGTTTTTTAATTTTTTGTTTTTTAATTTCACGTATGAGTTTCAGAGATTTCAGCCCGATTCTAAAGATTCCATTTGAGGCTCATAGTCTTTAACTTAGTTGAAAAATTTTGAAGGATTAAACATTCAAATATATATCAGCCCGATTCTGAATATTCCCGGGGAATTTACTTTTCTCGATAGTAAAATTCTTCTTTTTTAAATATTTGGAGGAAGAAATCTGATGGGAAATGGGTATTTGACCCATACCCATAATTTTCCTTACCCTATCTATTTGAAAAAGGAGAATTTCAGTCTCGAGAAAAGTAAATTTTCGGGAATTTGTTCCCCAGGAATATTAAGAATCGGGCTGATAGTCTTCAGGAGAGTTTTATTTATTTAGTATGAAAATTTTTGAAAAATTCAAATATAGCATAGGTAAATGATAGATTTAAACATGGAGTCTAAAAGAATATACATACTTATTCGAAAATTTAAAATTTCGAAGCTCTTAAACCGAGTTAAAGACTACGACCCTGAATGGATGTACTAGAATAATAATAATAATATGTTTCAATACTGCTTCAAATGAATGTGGTTTAACAAATGAATTTGGCCCATAACCAGTATATTTAAAATGGATAATATGGAAAAGAAGAAGGTATTTTTGTGGAGTCCGAAACTTACAACTAGGAAGTTGATTGAATTCCCCATTACTATCTGTCGTCATAAGACCCTTGCTTTGCATATCCTGCTGAAATGCGTATAATCCCTCTTTGGAATCATTGTATCTGGTACGTTTATACTTGCGATCTAAAAACAAAAAAAAAAAAAAAATCAAAAACAAAAATTATTAAAAACTGAAAAATATTCGAAAAAAAAAACAACAACTCGTTTTTAATGGATATTTGTTTGAGTATAGTTTGACTAGATTCAGGTATGTAGGTACTGTATATGTATGTTTATATAACATGACTAGATTTCGCTTAAAATTAATGCTGGTCCATGTAGTTTAAATGTTATTTTGTGTTATCGAAGACCTCGAAGAAAAAGCCTGGAAAAAGAATTTTTCTACTCTGTACTACATATATTAATATGACACGAAGGATCAAGGGGTTTCAGATTAAAAGATCCGTGCTGGAAAGAAGGATTTTGAGCACTTCACGGACAAGTGCTTCTTTGTTGTATGTATATTCTTTACTGAAATTCCTTCGATTTTCTTTTCATTCTAATCCATTTGCTTGAGCTAATCGCATCGCAATTTCATCGGGTGTTAAAAGTGGTGAAGATGACATATTTCTATTTCTATTGCCACCATTCGCTTCGCTAAGTGCCGCAACTCCATCGCTATCGCCATCGCCATCGGCCACGGATTGTGCTACCACGCTTGTATAAAGTGCAAAATGTTCGGCTTCGCCTAGATCGACATCTGGATCCAAGATCACACCGAAATCGCCTTCACACAGATTCTTAATGCTCTGACGATCGGCGATGGCGATCAGTTCCATATTGCCATCGCAAACGGGTATATCGGCCAATTGCAAAGCACTCAGAGTCTTTCGGTCCAATTGGCGTCCAAATGTGGAAATGGTAGCCCTAGTGCTATGCTCATTTTCGTCACCCTTGAGCGGTATGTGTATCACGTCAGCATTCAGATACGCTGGCCGTTTGCCTGAAGCACTACTTGAGCTTCGTACTACGGGCTTGCCGCCAGCACTTCTTACGCTCGTATTCGTACTGCTATATGGACTGAGGCCCCCCACTGAATTAGGCTGTAATGATTTTGCTGAGCGCATAGAAGCTCGATTTGGATCGGCCAGCGAAAAGTTACCAATACTCGATTCTCGACTAACGGCCATGCATGGTGCATCGGCCTGCAACTCATTTAATATGATGGGAGTTTCTGGTGGTTCTATGGATTTGGCGTTCGATTTGCTTTTACGCGAAAAGAGGCGCGAGAAGAAGCCTTGCTTTTTTTTCTGAGCCGTCGTATTGGAAGATGTTGCCGGCGATGATGGCTGGCGTTTTGTTGGACTTTGATCTGGTGTCCGCATTATAATGATTTGCGAAAGCGGACGCACTGGAAGGCTACCATTTCGTGTCCGTATCACCGAGCTATTTGGCGAAGAATTTTTCGAATCATCCACATCATGAGAGACACGACGTTTAGGCGGTAACGGTGGTGGTTTCCGATCTGGTACTGGCGATGGCGTTCTTGGTGGCACTGGTACGGTTGGCGATGGTGGAGTTGGGGCAGCGTTTACTTGAATTTTCGGCGCAGGTGGATTCGTTAGCACTACCATGCCGGAGAGATCTTCCTCGGTTATTGCTGTCGTCGAAGACGATTGCGAAGATTTTCGAAATCGGTCTCTTCGTTCGTTTGGGATATTAATGGGATTTTTCAGGGCTATTTTCAGACTGGTATACGTTGCAGTTTCATCGAAATTCTCATCTAAATCGACTGATGGATTCGTGCTAACTGTTCGGCCCGATGCACCTTCAACATCATCGCCCATAGCTAGTTCTTTTAAAATTGGATTTTCGAGTGTGCCACGTCGAGCTTGTGCCGTCGCCAATGTATCGCCGAATTCGGTCAATTTTTCCATAAGCTCAGTATAGGTTTTATCATCGTCTGTTGATTGTGAAGCCTGTTTTTTCGGTGGGTATGTAATGTTTGTATAGACGGTAACAGGACTCATGGAATTACTGTCACCATCCTCAACGTTTAAACTGTCTGTACGCTCGAATTCACTCGAACGCATCCATTCAGTAATTTTGTCCATGGCTGTCAGTGGACGAGCCTCATCCAATAGCAACGACTGATTCTTTAATATCTCGGCCATCGGAGTTGATGTTTGCGTGCAATCATCGGCAACTGAATATTTTATTTGTGGCACCTCGAACTCAATTTCCATATCTCGTGTCCGTATAATGTCGAGCTCCTCCTCACCGGCATCGATGCTTGCATCGATTTCATTATTCATACGACGATTTATGTACGCGTCATATTCGTCGAGTGTATCCGTACTATTCGGTTTGCTGGCGCTGCTGTCCGATGACACCGAGTCATTTTCATTGTTGCATGTCCCTAAATCTAGCGGTGGACGTGCATATTTTGTTGCAGTCGTTTCGCTATCCACCGATAGGATTTGCTGAAATATTTCAAGTTCTTCCTGTCGCTTTATCTTACGGCGAATTCGTGAAAAAGTAAGCATACCTGGATCGGGGGAGAACGGAGGGAAAACATAGTTATAGCCTATTGTCGAAAATTACATATTTTCCCGAAATTCAGTGACCCCAAAACAGAATATGAAAATGTAAGAATAAGGGAATGATGTAAATTTTATATTTTAATTCAACCAGAGATTTAAAAAAAAAAGGCAATTCTAAAAACAATGCACTCACCAGTTTACTTTCGTCTAAGACTTTCTTTATTCGTCAAGTCTTATTAGAATTGATGTACAACTCGTGCATTGTTTTTCGAATAAAATTATAATTTATCAAAATGCTTAAGCATAGTGATTTGGCCCCCGATGCCTATACCGACGAAAGTTGTTTTGATGTTTAGGTCAATGCAAAACATTTTATTTGCGCGAAGTTTTGGCTCTGTCTCTTTCTTTCTAAAGGATTTAAAAATTTTCAAAAACTTCTAGCAATTTAATAGTCATGTTCTTCGAATATCCTTGAAAAAGGGAGTTTTTTAGAGAAAATTTTTCAAAAATCATATCTAAGACAATTATAAAGATATAATGTTCATTCAAAAGCCCATATATAGAAAGTTTCTCAGAAAATAGTATAAAAATATTTTTCAATCAATTTTGCTAAAACCAATACATGCTCTTGGGGAAGGATATTGTTTCATGACAATTTTTTTGTTCTTCCAGATATGCGACAAGCTTAAATAAAATTCAGAAAAATAGAGTTTTATGCCATGTTTAAGTATGTTAAGTTTCAATACGCTCAGCCGGGTGCAACATCCTTAAAAATAGCAAATTAAAAAAAATGTTGCATACTTCTCGGGTATACCTGTGATTGATATGCATCAATATGATTTTTCCGCATACATAGTCATATCATGTGAATTTATTACAACTGTGACTAGTGTTGCAACGTATAGTGTATCCGGCCGAATACCGGATATCCGGCTGCCGGATAATTAATTTAAAAAAAAATATATTTTTCGGTTTTAAAGCCAACATTCTATCTTTAAAATTGTCTTATATATGATTTTTGAAAAATTTTCTCTAAAAAACTCCCTTTTTCAAGGATATTCAAGGACTACAGGAGATCAAGAGCCAAAACTTCGCGCAATTAAAATGTTTTGCATTGAACTAAACAGCAAAACAACTTTCGTGGAAATAGCCTTCGGGGGACAAATCACTATGCCTATACATAGTGCTATACCCATTGCTTAGCTTTTTGCTTGCTTACTGTTTGTAATTATGATCCGCCGTCACGGCGAATTCGTGAAATATAAACCGTACCTTGATCCTGGAAAAACTCAAACTCCAATGGGACGCTCAAAGCTCCGTCACTGGGGCGTTCCAGCTGAATATAGACCTATCATAACAGGAATATAATATCAGTCAATGAGAATATTTTACCCATAGAGAATCGAAAAATTTGTTACCTTAACTGAGTTCGTTATATTGATGTTCTCGTATCGCGGCGTCTTGAATGATATCGCGTACTGTTTATGTATATCCGATTGCTGAAAGTCCGCGTAGGCAGCCCATTTGATTTCACCTTCGTTATTACATTCGGAGAATTTGATTTTAATATCATTCTTATCGACTTTCTCGCAAAGCAATATTATGCGATCGCCGCCGGTGGCTTTCCCCGAGCATTTGCAGAGCTGGCAGATTTTTAATTCGAAAACACCTTTCTTATCGAAAATCGGGTCCGATATTTGTGGCTCCAATGGTTCCCAACGTTCGCCAGTGGGATTTATAAATCCTTGAAAGCAAAGTCTTACCACATTTAGATCGTATGTTGGCTTCTGATCATTTGACGGATATGGAACTGTTGGTGTGAAGTTTAGGGGGGGAGGTAAATTAAATCATCAATTCTTTTCGTTCGATAATATATTGTGTTAATACGAGTATTCTATAGCTCACCATTGAATGGATTGATTTTTCTTTCTCTTCTTAGATTGAGTGATGTGGCGACCTCTCGTCTCTTAACGCATTGTATGCCTAAATTATTGAAAACCGCACGCAGTTGCGGTCCCTTCAACTTAACGTTGCAATAGCCGTTCTCGTATTTTTGTCCACCGCCATCCCGACCAACGACTTTATGCGGATGCGGCCTATACGGCGAGTCTTTGGTAACGCAAGATACAACAACAATCGCATCTTTATCATAATTCACGATTTCTATGGTTGGAAACGTTTTATTCTCGGGCGTGGAATGGACGCCCGGTATTGAGCCAGCAGAACGACCTTCGCACTCATAACGAAATCGAAGTGCCTTTGTTGCGGGCTGTTCGACGATCCGGAGAAACGGTCTCGTCGGCGGATTTGGATTCATGTTTTGCATACTGCTGCCACTGCTGTGCTGTGCGAGCGCTGACCCCGACGATGACTGCGCGAGATTATTCATTTGCGAAACAGGTGAGTTCGGTGCTATATTCCATTGAGGACTTTGGTTTTCCAATTTTATAACTTCCACTACGAAAAAAATTATGTATAGATAATTTGAATGAAATGTTTTTATTATCTCATAGGTACATTTTCAAAATTTTCAAATCAACGTACATACATATATTAAATATTTATTAAAAATATAATTATATGCCTCTGGCGAAATTGTTTCGAACGTTCTTGGTGGATTTTTAAAATCGATCAATTTTTAAAGGGGGAAAAAAATTGAACGAAATTCATTTTATTTTCGAAAAACAAGAACAATCGAAAAGTAAATGTTTCCCTAATAAACAAATAAAATTCAAGACGAATATGAATTTTGTGTTCAATAAAATCGAATTCGAACGATTCTTGTGTACTTTGGCCAATTTGACGTCAAGAAAGTCAACATCTGGCAAGTCAATCCTAGCCAAATTCCTTTCGATTACAATAAAAATATACATAAATGGAATGTTGCAAGCCAAAAGGCATAAAACAAAGAACAAAACAAAACAAAAACGAATAAAAAAAAAACAAAAAAAAATATAGAACGAAATATTATGGTGTTGTAGAGTTTTAAGAAAATAAATATTAGCCTACAAAATGAATGCGGTGAAAGGTCTTATTGGATTTACTTAGTTGGTGCTTTAACCTCAAATCACATTATCTATAAAAAAAAGTCAAGCGCTCTAGCCAAATGGGTTATGCACATGGGTCCATGGGTATATTGACAGAATTAACGCACAGATGCCACCTCCCCTCTTCTTACCGATATGTTCCCTTTATAATATACAATGCAAAAGAGTTTTTGAAAAGCCTCATGAAATGGAACAAGAGATTAAGAAAAAAGTTTAAAAATACCCTTAACCCTTTTACTGCATGATATGTACATATCTATACAGTGGGGTCTCGTTATAAGTCGTTTCTCGTTCCTAAAAAATCGACGTATAGCGAATCGACTTATAACGAATCAGTTTTCTTCATATGATTGTATGAAATAATTTCTAATTGGTTCCTCAAAGCTCAAAAATTGATACACAAATTTTTTAAAGTCAATTAAATTAAATTTCCCTACAACTGCCATCACTGCTCTAATGTCTGATTTCCAATTGTTCGTCGGATGCAGAACGTTTTACGCTGCGTCCACAACAACGCAATTGATTTGAGCTGCTTCCATATACTTGCATGTGTTTGCCTCAATTGACGGAACGCACCTGACGCGTCATTGGAGATGGCACTTAGGGGCGCCAAAGACGAAAAAAATGTTCCCCCAAACTTTTAGATGTAATTGCGAATCATTTGCGACGTATAGCGAACCAGGGTGTTAATTGATACGTGACGTAAGTGCGAATCGACGTATAACGAGGCGACTTATAACGAGACCCCACTGTATTAAAAAAGTAGATTTTTTTTTGTGTAGTGAATGGTTGCATTAACCCTTTACTGATATATAAAATAACTTGAATACATTTTTCCGCTGAAAATGGGTTTATTAACCCTCTACTGCATGATATATTAAAAAGGCAGAACAATTTTATTCCGAAGTGAATGGTTTCATTAACCCTTTACTGATATATCAAATATTAGGTATAGTAAAAAGAAATACATTATTTTTGCATTAAATTGAGGGCTTTATTTAAGATAGTTAGAATGACCCGATTTAGGTCAAATATGCGCCGTTTTTTTCGATAACTTGTTGCCATTTTAAAGGTAATTTCATTATGCCTCTCTCATAGAAGCCCTCGTTCCTATTAGCAAAAAATTGAGACAGTCGAATTTCAGAAGCCTCTCTTGAAGCGAATGTTTCACCAGCAAAATTGTTCGCCATGGACAGGAACAGATGGTAATCACTTGGTGCCAGGTCCGGACTATAAGGTGGATGCAGAAGAACCTCCCAACCAAACTCCCGGAGCTTCTGGCGAGTCACTATCGATGTGTTTGGCCTGGCGTTGTCCTGATGGAACACAATTCCTCTCCTATTGGCCAAAGCTGGCCGCTTATGGGCGATTGCTTCCTTCAGACGGTCCAATTGTTGACAGTAGAGTTCCGAGTTAAGAGTTTTGCCGTATGGGAGCAGCTCATAGTAGATAATTCCCTGCCAATCCCACCAAACACACAGCAAAACCTTCCTGGCCGTCAATCCTGGCTTGGCCACCGTTTCCGCCGGTTCACCGTGTTTCGACCACGACCGTTTTCGCTTGACGTTGTCGCAAGTGACCCACTTTTCATCACCAGTCACCAACCGCTTCAGAAATGGGTCGATTTTGTTGCGGTTCAGCAGCGATTCGCAGATGGAAATTCGGTCTTTGAGGTTTTTTTTGCGTTAACTCGTGTGGCACCCATACATCGAGCTTCTTTGTGTATCCAGCCTTATTCAAATGGTTCCAAACGGTTTTTTGTGCAATCTTTAGCTCTTTTGCAATCGAAACAGTGCTAACATGACGGTCGGACTCGATAATTTCCATGATTTTATCGACATTTTCGACAATTGGCCTTCCAGTGCGTGGTGCATCCTTGACATCGAAGTTACCGGAATGGAATCGACGAAACCAAAATTGCGCATGATTGGCTGATACAGTATCAGGTCCATAAACGCTATTCACATTTTCAGCCGCCTGGCTTGCGTTTTCTCCCTTATCGAAGAAAAACTGTAAAATGTAGCGAATTTTCTCTTTGCTGATGTCCATCTTTGACAAGCTCTCAAACAAAACTGAATCAATCAATCAAAAAAGTGTCAAAAAAGCTTTTTTAGTAGGAACTGTCATCTTTCTAATGTCCCCTAGCGGAACACGATCGGACTTATACAACGCGAGATGCAGATAAAAAACGCCATCTATTGGAAAAATAATGGATTTTTTACTACACCTAATAATTGGGAATTTATTTTCGCAGTAAATGGTTTAATTAACCCTTTAGTGCATAAATTATGAAAAAATTAGAACATTTTATTTTCGTAGTAAAGGGTTTTATGTAAGTGGTAGGTCCTATAAAAAATTTTGTTTGTTTTAAACTTAATTTCCAAAAGTACATTGAATTCACAGAAAAATCTTTCACACCGATAACATCTGCGTCCACTCGAAAACAATTCTTTTTGTATAGGAAATTGATCTATATTTTAATTTAAAACGAAATGCCTATCTTCTTTATTCACTTTGAAGCAATGTTCTAGTTCTGGGGGGTTCAACTAAAAAAAGGGATTTCACTCGCTTTACAATGACTTTTAAAAATACTTACAAAGCTCGTTCCAGCCAGCCCTTTCATCACTATTCATAAACGATGTATCTGGAAAATAAGAGAACAACCCAAATGAAAATTATGAACGGGTTCTTTTGATCTATTCGGTTCTAGAATATTTGAAATACATATATGTATGTATGTGTATATTTTTGTATTTCATTCGAAAGGACACTCAAGCATTGGCTTAGCAAAAATAATTAAACCGAGTTGGAACTATTCGAAATATCTTATAGAAAAGGTCAAATATAAAGGTACGTAATCATTGAATAATAGATTTGGTTGATTGGTTGAATGAACGCTTAGACGACCCGTTTTATTTAAATACCCATTAATCATGCTTCACTGACCTTCAATAGTCCTTTTTTTTTTATATTTGTGTACACACTACTCGGAAAGTATCGCGTGATTATTGCTGACAACACACAGACCTCTTAGGTAGTTATCAACTTGAAGGAGACTATTTTTAGTTTCCAAAAGAGAAATATAATCAAAGGAAATTATTTGTATTGGAAAAGTAAATTAAAGCTTTGCAGGACATGAAATAGAATTGGGGTTTTGGGAATTATAATAGCCCAATAGAAAACTTCAACTGTCATGAATCGAAAGAACGGAAGAAGCTTTCATTACTTTAACCAATTATTCATGAGAGTTAGTCCACTCTCGATTCTCAATATACTTATAATGTGAATGGATTAGAGATATTCCAGTGCGCCTTCTTAAATCGTATGTAGAAAACTATTCGTTGCTCGGGTTTTTCAAATATTAAAAATTATTGTAAGCCTACACGGGTTTTCCACAATGGCTATGTTTATGCAAATCCGCCGATATTGAATAAGTTTCTAAACATCGGTGACGAGAAATTTCGAGACGCTCGAAGAAGGTGATTGCAGCTTTTGTAATATTGAGTGCGAGAGATTTCCCCCTTATTATCGGGCGAATTGAGAGATCAATAAACCTCTTCGGAATTGAAATATTAAAATATTTTTTTGTATTCGTTACACCTTTTTCGAGAAATGTAATTGCATAATTGTTAAACCCGACACACTCTGTTTCGAAGGTACATTGCGTTTGTGTGGTTGTGTGTAACACCCAGAACCAGTCGATATAGACCATACAAAATATTTATAGAAATGATCAGCGTCACCAGGAGATTCGATTCAGACATGTCCATTAGGGTGTCCCATAAAAAAAATTTTTTTGGAACGTACGTTTTCTGAAAGCTTATACTCTAAAATATTTTTAAGAATTATTTCAGATTTTTTGTGAAAGGTTTAGATGTCGCTCAAAGCGGTTTTTCAAAACCGGCACTTTTTTCCTTAGTTTTTGGTGATAGCTTGTTTATTGGCAATGTATTTCAACAATTTTAGGCACTTATCGGTAGAAAAGCATCAAAACCTTATTTCGATTTCCATAAACTGCAAAATTTACCATTATTTTAGGCCATTAAACGTCATCAATTGCACTTTTTTTCCAATAAAACTGGGCGCCAGAAAACAAGAATGCTTCATAATTTCCAAATTTTATATGAAAATGGTTGAAAGCAATGATGCAGCTTTAAAGAAAACGAAATCCTTTGTATTTTGAAAAAAGTCATGATACCCAATCTCCAAAAGGTTTTGAAAAACCGAGTTGAGCGACCTCTAAACCTTTCACAAAAAATCTGAAAAAATTCTGACAAATATTTTAGCATATAAGATTTCTAAAAACTTACGTTCTACTATGAAATTCTAAAAAAAATTTATTTTGGGACACCCTAATGTCCGTCTGTCTGTCCGTCTGTTTGTATACAGCTTTCTTATCGAAGGAGTTGAGCTATCTTGACGAAATTTGGTATGCGTGCTCACAGGCACATGAGTAAGAACAGAATGGACCCGATCGGACCAATTTTAAGGGTACCTCTAGTACTAGGATCTGTTATGAAAATCACAAAAACTGCTCTAAAACCGGAGTTTTTGATGAAATTTGATAGTTGAACATATATAAAGCCAAGTTATTCAATTTCCAAAAATTGGAAAGTGGGCGTGGCCAAAGGGCGTTTTTCGAAAATTGTCTCCTACACTCGAAATTCAAATGGGATTTCAACGAAGTTTGGCATTTATGCTTCATTTGTAGCCATAAGCATCCTCTACAAAAATGTAATTGATCGGTCCAGTATTAAGGGTACCTCCAGTACTAGGGTCTGTCACAAAAATCTCAAAACTGCCCCAATTTCTGACTTTTTCGAAATATTCCAATGAAACTTAGAGTTTGAGCGTATATATTTAAGCCTCCGATTAAAATTGAAAAAAATTTGAAAAGTGGGCGTGGCAAAGGGGCGGGTTTCATAAAGAAATTTGATCAAAAGGCGATATATGGGGCCCCTTATAGCCTTAAACACCTCTGGATAATAAAAATTTATTTGAACATGTGTGTCTGTGTCGGGTATTCTATTGTCAGGTTCGCCTGACTATAACACCCTTACTTGTTTTCCTTTTTCTTCATTTTTTGTAATTTCGTTCATTCATCGAACTTAAAAATTACTCAAATGAAGAACATCAAAGTTTGCAGAGAGCTTTGTGTAAATATTTAGAAAATCGTAAATAAATATTTTCGCACAGAATCCGGTGTGAGGCTCATTTTCAATATTGCACAGAATTCGGTTTTAATTTTAACAGACCATATTCGCTTCATAAGTATGTATGGATGTATATTGTATACGTCTTTCTATACCCACACGCAATGGAAAGGTTTTAAAAAAAAAATGTTTTTTCTTCTCTCTATTTTTGAAAAGTGATTTAAGTTGTTGCTTATTGCGATTTCCTTGAATACTTTTCAAATAAAATTAAGCGAAATTAAATTGCCCGAATGCTCTTTGAGCAAGGAAAGAGATGGCAAGAAAAGAGATGGCAAGGAAAAGGAGGTTTATGTAGATTTAGCACGTGTTCGGTTCGGCACGAAGTATTTGGAATGCGAAAAATGGAAAGAAAAAAAAAAGTCAGGGCGGAGGGAAGCAAAACTTTTCTTGGGAAATCATTAAAAGAAACGTACAAAAAATAAAATAAGAAAAAAATTCCCCCAAACAAATTGCAAAAACCAATTTTGCACCTTCTTTTTTTTTATTGATTATACATTGCTCATATTAAAAAAAAAAAAAACTTTTGACTTGAAAAATTTAAACCAATAAATATTTCTCTCTATGCGTTTCCTGGTGTGGAGCTAAGTGAGTTATTAAGCTTATCCTTTGAACACGAATTTTCAAGAAATTCTGAAGTCAGTAAACATGAACTCGAATCGGTTGAAAAGGTACCTATAAATTGTGTTTCAGCAAGATGATTATTTCCATTTTTTCGGAAACCTTTCATTTTCTAAGTGAATTAATTGAGATGAAGTTAGCTTTGAGATGCCAAGCGAATTAGCTCAGGTGTTTCCGAAAAGTTCAGAGAATTCACGGACATTTTCTAACCATTTATCAGCCATTTATACATGCCTCTAAGCAGCGGGTTCCAAGGCTCGTACAGTGCTCGTATGTAGCATTAAATAATTTAATAGCAACCGAGCAACAGATGTTACCAGTAAGTACCATTTACAAAATTAATAAAAATGCCATGAGGCGCATCCAGGCTTCGATCAAGGAGGGGATTTGTTTTTTCTTTAATTGAAAATTTAAACGAAGCTCAGACTTATGGCCTTGACTATCAAATTCAAAATCCGTGGATCTCCACTAAGCAACCAAAGGGAGAGACAATTTATCCATTATAAAAGGGCCCCCTTTCCGCCCTCAAATACGCCCTTGCTTCGTGAGGTAACAAAGCTTATAAGAATACAAAAGTACTTTTCGGAAGACCCCTTAAAAATATGATCGATAAAGTCTCAATGAAAATAGGTATGATGGGCGTATTTGTTGTTAGAAAGAAAATCCTCATTAGATACTTAAAAGACTTTTTTTTTTTCTTTAAAAAAGTTCTTCTTTTAAAGATGAAAGTCAATTTTGTTTATAAGTGAACACCGCTGTTGAAAATCGTAAAAAAAAACTTTCTACATTCGAGCATATCCCCAAACGATTAAAAGAAAATTTTTTGTGGATTCTCAAGAGAAAGAGAATCGATAAAAATTCGTTCATGAAAAAACAAAATTTTTTTAAAAGAATAATTCGGAAAATACTTAAATTTCAAGTCCTTTCTGTGCGGGCTGGGAAATTGAGCGAATTTAATTTATTTAAATGTACATAAAAATAAAAAACCTCAATAACCTGGCACCGGAAAAAATTTTTATAATTAAATAATTAAAAAAAAAATTATAAAAAAAATAAAAACTGGGGAAAAAATAAACGCGGTATTTTTAACTTGAACCGTGATTTCTTTTTACTAAAAACAATGAAAGTAGAAAGATGCTTAAAACGTCGGCATCGCTACTATCAGCCAACGCATCAACCCCCGGAGGAGACACAATATTAATAACTAAGGGACCAAGAGCCACGAGGCGAAAGGGAAAAAACGATTTCATATAAATTCCGAACATCTCTTCTATCTAACCCTTTAGAAACCGCGTGGCTGAGATCTCGTGTATAAATATAAATGTTTTCTTTAAATTGAAAAAAAAAGCTTTTATTTAACCCCAATTAGTCTTGACATAACGAAATTTGATTTAACCCCATGAATTGATAAAAAGGCAATGCGATCTGTCTCGATAAAATGTCTACAGATTTAGGGCCGATTTCTCATCTTTTTTTTATCTGTAAGTTAAATTATCCTGATGATAATTTCATAAAAATTTGAATAATAAGTCAAAGAAAATGAAATTAAACTGTCACACAGAGCTTAAAATGAGAGAGACGAGATATGAGAAAACGACCCTTAAGATAAGCAATTTTCAAATATTTAATTTTAAACTTAAATCAAACAGACCACCGTTAATTATAGCCCGGATAAACTTTTGGTTTGAAAAACTTCTAAGATTCAAAATTTCCAAACATATTTAAAAATCCTTTTAAAATAAAAAATTCACTTTTGGTTTTCGCCATTCAAAAAGAAAGACAGGATTGGAAAATCTGGAGTCGGAAGACATCAATTTGGAGCACGAAATAATCATTAGAAGGGCAACAGAAATTATTTAATTTCAACACCCAAATGTATGCATTTAAATGTTCCGAACATTTCTGGTACCCAGCGGCCAATAGTGCCTACCGCCTACAAAGTATACGAGACTGTAAGCGACCTGAATATTATTAGCTTACAAAGTATACGAAATTGTAGGCGAACTGCCCACCAATAGCTTAGAACGTGTCAAATACGTGAAATATACTACTTCGTGACAATCCGTAGAATAATTACGACCAATTGTAGTGAGACTTCAGGACTGCCCCCAAATCACGATTGGACTTACTTTATGTGGTGGTGGTAGGCGTTTACTCTACAAAACGGCCATGCTCGAAAAAAAGTATACTAGAATGGTATATGAGGTCGTATGCATTACCGCCTACGGCCTGCGAAATGTGTTGCGGTTAATTGCTTCTGTAGACAGCAATTTGTTCGCTGGGTAGTGAAAAATCTGGTCATTTTTGTAAGTTTTCCCATTTCATCACATCTTGAGAAAGCGGTTTGAAAAATGTGCGCATATCTTTTAAGTATTAATTAAGCTTCCTTCATAAAGCTAGTACACAAGGCAGGGAATTTGACATTCCATATAAAATGTATGGACAATTCGTCGGAATGCAAAGAATTTGAAACTCCAATTAATTCCTCGGCTAGTACACAAGATTGAAAAAAGAGCGGAGGATTTGACATAGCGTTTTTTTGTTTTAATTGTCAACAGATGGCGCTGAAGCGAATTTCTCTCGCCATTTATTGGCCGAGTTGAATTAATTGCGAAGGAATTTTGACATTACAGCTGAATCCATCGGAAAATATGTGAACGTTATACTGAGTTCGATTATTAAAATTATTACGCTTCAAAAGTCATGTATTTGTATCAAATTAGCCCTATGTATCTTCAATCTGAATTCTTCGCGAAATAAAATTTATTCAGCCTCAATTGAATGAATTCCGCTGCCTGTATAGTTAAAGGCTTAAAATGATATTAATTGGTTATTAAATATTCAAATGCATACTTTTAGGTACCGAATTTAATTATTTTCTGTTGTCATTATTTGAATGACAAAATTGACTTGATTTTTGAAAATAACAATGTAACCAGCTGTAAAATGTACTCACAGCCTTGGCAGTAGACGGAGCGGCCATAAATTTCTATACTTAAAAAATTTGCGATATTGAAAATGAAATTTTTTTGTTAATCCTATATTTTAATTTAAAAATTTTTTAAAATATGCCTCTAAACATAATTATCTCCTAAAAAGTTTCTCTCAGTTAAAGTAAATTATTCAGAAGAATCAAAAAGTGTCATAAAATTTTATGGCGAAAAACCTTTTTCCTCCTCAAAGGTCCTCATAAAAATTAAACTCCTTTCAATATTGGTCGATTTATGACTACAGTTTTGACTTCTAAGCCGTCAAACTTTGCCTTAATATGTTAGTACAACGCTTTGGGAACGGACAAAAAAGAACCGCTGTAAAGTTGAGTGAATTGCAGTTTTTCGATACCCAGTCGAACATGGGTTAAGAAAGATTAAAAACAGATGGAAATACCATGAAATCATTTCTCAAGTTAATATTTCTTGCAATAAAATTCACAATTCTCTCGAGAGAGTTTTTTTTTTTGTTTTGCAGAAATAAACGTGGCTCGACTCTTCGAAGGCTCAGGAAGGGAAGTAAACGTATGCTCTTGATAGACTATAAATTGTAAATAAAACAAGAATAGAACAGAACAGAACCGAACCGAAGAGGCAAGAAGAAAAGTTTGGAAAACTAATTTTAAACGGGGATTTAAAGTTCATAAGCAATTTGCTTAAATTGCGGGCACGTCTGCATTGTTGATGAGTTTCAAAATTTATTCGTTTGTAATTATTTCAGTCACAAGACGTAATCGGACATAATTGAATTTTAATATTTGTGCGATGGTGAACAGCTGTTAATGAAAAACGAAAGAGCTCCTCAATCTAAGTGATTCCCCTGACAATGTGTATATGCGAGTAAGGAGTGAAGGCATAATTAAGCCATGCTGCCCTTAGGTATATATCGCTTATGTTGCGAGTCATTAATCAACGCAACCCGAAATGTCGCAAAAGGATAAAAATGTCTCCAGTATTCTTTTGAAATTCATACAATACATATTTCATTTCGATGGAAGCTCTGTCTGTCTGCTAAAATTGTACGGAATATATTTTAAATCCCGAATTCCCAACAAATATACATATATATAGGCAAACAATCATTAGCTCTTTCATAGAATCCTTTGCAAGGACAATAATTTACCATAAAATCAATTCTATGGTGAAGGTTAAATAAATTATTTCCGCTCACAAAATTAACATTATCGATTCATCTTAACTTTGATGTTCATTTCTCAAATCCTTAGTTGATTAAATAATCGTAATTGCATTTAACCCTTTAAGTCCTTCGGAAAAGTTCAGCCGGGCAAGAACAAAAGGACATGAAATGCTTTTAAATTCCCTCATTCCTACGAAAAGGCTCGTTATCTCCGCCACTCATCCGAAATTCGTTCATACTGAAGAAAATAGCTTCATCGTAACAGATTAATATCCTAAAAGTATGCTTGATATACCGACAAATAACGATCCACCATCGTCGGCACCACACTTCATAGCTCCATAGCTTCATTGTGCTTTTTCTCTCTCTCTCTCTTTTTTTATTTTTTTATTTGTTTGTGGTTCGGTTTTTGGAATATTGATTTTCTCATCATTTCAAAATAATTTTCAGCTATTTTTGACGTAGGAGCTCTCCTTATTAGGTACATTATTTTGTATGTAGCGTTTGTTGTTGCTGTAGTTGTTGTTGCCGATTTTATTTTTGTAATCATTGTCAAAGTAGACATTCTCTCAATGTAAGGCATTTCAGTGGAAAAAGGACAATGGGAAGTGTCCTCTTAATGGCTTCTGTCATATCCTGCTTTATCGTTTCGACTTAAGTTTTTTTATTTATTTTTTTTTTTTGTGTTTTTCTCTCCCTGTTTTTTTATTGTATCTCACATAATTTATGTACAATGTAAGAACGTTTCCATCGTGTTGACCGTGCGCTCCTTGTCAGCGCTATTTAAAAAACAGTGTTCTACGGCAATTCACCTCTGAGGGAGTGACTTAATGCAATCAGATTTGGGCGGGTAGGGGATTGGGGCAAAGGTTGGGAACTGTGCTTTGAGCCATTTATTTCGGCTTTAATGACACAGTGCCAAGCTATTGTCAGTCGTTTATGTATTTTTTTTTTGCTATTTTTTATGTCCATATCAAATGTATTTCCGTTTAAGTGGACATCTTAAAGGCTTTCAGTCTATCAAGGAGGGAAAAAATGACGATAACGATAATAATAATGCCCTTCAAGGAAGGTAGACCGACCGACCCACAGACGCTCAATTAGCATTAAAGTTCATATTTTCTCTTTGGCATGGGTCAGGAAAACTTATTTTTATCTCATTGAAATTCAGTTAAGTACTTCGAAATTTGCGGATAAACAGCTTTAAGTCGATACTTCAAAGAAAAAGACGAAAAATAAAATTGTAGGTGCTCATATTTCTCGATGGAAATAGGACTTTGAAGGTCAATTTTTACTTTCCACTTGAGTAAAAATTATCTACCTTTGACATTTCTGTTTTCGAAACTCGATTTGGTGTACGTGCACTCAAAAAAGTTGCTCAAGAATTTTACATTGTTGAAAAAACTGTTGCATTTAATTGAATTAATTTCAAATTTCTGTGGTCATGAGAAGAATTTTTTGTTTGTTTTAAGAACTTCTATTTTTTGTATAACAATTTAAATTGTTGGGAACGATTTAAGGGGGTTGTCTCATTGGGCAAAAATTGTTTTCCTTTTTTTTTTTTTTTTGGCATTTTTATATAGCTTGGATATTCGAGAATATCGTGCCAAAAGGATTTTTTGAAATTCAAAATAGTTTAAAAGATATAGCCTTCTTTGTCGAGCAAGATTTGGCTAAAATGAGTAAATTTTGCGTTGCTTCAAACTTTAAACGGATTTATCTCGAAACCACTCTTTTTTGAACTGGCTGCCACGATTTCTCCAGTTCAACTGGACCGATTTTAATGAAACAAAGTGGAATCAGAGCAGAATTATCACCATTATGGCGTGAACCTCAATCATAATTTTAACAAATTTTTTAGTATTTTTTTTTTACACTGAACTACAAAAAAATATACCCGAAATCGATGTGTCATTTTTCAATGGCCGCCATTTCGTCAAAAAAAAAAATCCCAAAATTATTTTGGAGGTTCACGCTATAATGACATCTACTACTGATTATAACCCCCTTCTTCTTTTCCATTTCGGACAACTTGGAGACATGGAATCGTGGCAGCCAGCACTACACCTTGTTTTGAGCATCCACTTTGACGGCCGAGAACTTTTTGAACCACCCTCACATAAAAAACATTCATTCCTAACACAATAAAAAAAAAACTAAATTGAAAAAGCTCTTTTCGTTTTCTGTCAGGATTTTTTTTTAAAAAAGGTCCAAAAATCGCCTCGCCCCTTTACCATCACAATTTTTGGGACAAAGTAAATGTAAAATTGTTGGCATTACATTTTATTTTTTTGAGTGTACCGTCGACTTAAGTAAATCCTTTCGAGAAGAGCAATCGAACGAATTTCATGAGACATGCGAAATGTCCTCTACAAGAGTCACAAGTATGTAAAATTTTTCCTTTTCATACTCACGGGATATTGAGTTCCCGCAAATTGAATATCCTTTTTAATGGTTCGATGGAGAGGACTGATTAAGAAGAATCTTCTTCGTTACGTTCTGTGTTTTTTGTTCTTTGTTTTTTTGGTTCTCTCGCAGAAAAATATCACAAACGAGATGTAAGAGGATTTCTTAAAAAATTTTTCACCTTTGACGTATGACAGGAATTTAAAAATGTACCTACAATGAAAAATAACATGAATATTTGTTATGTAGCTTGAGTACCAAATGTAGGTGTATCCATCTTCGATACAAAGGACTTTGCTTCAATAATTTTCCGCCTAAAATGTGGTAATATAATACTCGTATAATGGACGCTGGAAGGCGATGTCACAAAATACTTTTTAGCTTTTACCATTCAAAATAGTAAACCAAGTCCTTATTATCCTTTTAATTAAATATGCCCTCGAGAGAGGTATTTTTGTTTCATAGTTCTTTGGGGTTGGGGTGGTGGAGGGGAAAAAAAACTAGAAAAGTAAACCGGCATATGCCAGCGTGATTAAGTTAATAGCAACTAATTAGGCGGAGGGTCCAATAAAAAATCAATTTGATGAGCGTGGGGCAGGATAATTCGTTTGGCACCCAAAGGAGATTGAAAGCGTAATTTTGACAGCAGACGCGAGTCACTAGAAGAGACTTTTTGGTTTCTTTCTTATTTGTTGTTTACACGAATGGAGAGTGAAATGTGACTTCTTCGTTTGACAAGAGATTGCTGAAGGATTCAATGTTTGCACACACACACACACACACACACACACACACACACAAACATACTTTAAAATCTACTTTCGGCCAGAGTCGAATTTCACTTTGTTTTTCTTGTTCACATTTATCCTTGGATCGTGTTTGATTGCACCTAGTTCTCCATGGAATTCGGCAAAACTGGGAGGAAATTTTCAGAAAAATTTCGGATACCTATCGGATATCGTTTTTCGTGTTCGTATTGAAGCGAAAATATTTCGACTCCTTTCGTTGTTTGATTTGAAGCTGAAAGTTGGAAATGTCATATGGGAAAATTTATATGTAGCTCATCCTGCCTCGCACTGCTTTACTTTCGCTCTGCTTCGGTGGGTGTCGGTGTCGGTGTGGATCAGTCTGGGTGTGGGTCGGTGTGCTTTGTCTCGTCAAAAGTGCTCTTAAAAATATGTATGTAAAAGTATGTATATTCGGAATTACATCGTTTGGGCACGCACGAAGGTGTATTCATGTCGTTGCGTATGAATAAATAATTCATTTTATTGTACATTCGCAGTAGGAGCTTATAGGATACGCTTAAATTTTTTATTTATTTATTTTTTATTTTTTTGCTTCTTCTACAAGAATGTTGCTTTCGTTTAAACAGCGCGATTTTCCAATCGATTGAACAAGCGACAGGCAACCAACAAGGACGCTACAGAGACGCTCTACTTTTACACGGCACAAAAATATATTATGAAATATACATTTTGTCGTCTTTCATTTCTTGTTTTTCTTTTTCTTTTTTTTTTGTCTTTCTTCCTTATTTTATTTCCCCTAAGCCTGAAGGCTTAGCTAGTCTAGACTGAAACCAAAATGAACTTAATTTAATAAAATGCAACTGAAGTGCTGAAGCTCTCAATATCTTGTGTGGGGGATTTCGGTTTAATTTGACCTGAGGAAATAAAAAAATCTCCATAAAAATTATGTTCGGTGTGAGATAATTGAGCCTTTAGAAATGTGTTTAATGCGTTGCAGAAAGTGCTCAAATTTTAAGCGCCTTTTGGCGTATTTTTGTAATCAACTTTTTATTGAATTTGGTGTTTTTCCTTTTTTAACTCAATGGGAAAGGCAGGTTGATTCTGAGTTGTTGCCAGGATTTGTTTGTCATATTTCTTTGCCATTTGCTTTTCTTCGCATATCGCTGGCTTTTGTTCTACTTCAACCTCATTAATAATAAATTATCCTTACGTATCTAATGTCCATTTCATATAATTTGATGGGCAATTCACCGCTTTATCGTTCCATATCAGCGTGCGTCAATAAAAATCTTGGCGAAAATGAATGAATTATTTGAAATACTTTTGTTTTACTTTGTTATTGTGTTAAATTCTACATAGGACGACAATCTCACTTAATGCTCTTATCGACGTCTCCTTCGACGCCGTTGTTGAGGAGTGAAACAAAACGAGGAGCCATCAAGAACATATTCGGATAAGTTCCTTAAGGAGTTTTATGGCCATATGCGTCATAGAAGCTACATAAAGTTTTGTCGTTAAATTATTTTCGATTGTGGGTCTGAATCCTGCAGAATGGATTTCATGGACGATGATGGGTGTGGGAATGAATTTGTTTTTGTTTTTCGAGGAAAAGTTTTTTCTCACTGTAAAGTGCGCTCTTAAAAGGATACGATTAAATCACCTTCAGCTTCGATGGAAGTTATCAACGAGGCTGTGGGATATGCTCACACGTCAATGATGCTGAATCCTTTGTGTTTAAAATGGAAAAATTTTTCACAAATTTTTGTTAAAGCTTTCAAAGTTGAAATTTCACTAAAGTTTTAGTTCGTCGTTTTATTTATTTATTGTGATTCTTTTTTTTTGAAAGCACTAAGGCGTTCTTTTTTTTATAAACAATCGCGTATTTTTACTGATAAGGCTTTTCGTTGAAGACACTCCGCCGGGTTTGAAAATCTCGCGTTTTAAATTAGAACTAATCCGAAAGTCAGTCGTTCTCGATATTTATACTCATAAATGTTGTAGAGAGGAATTGTTAATCGTTCTCTCGATTTTTCTTCAATTAATCTTTTATTCAATATCCGAACCACAGTGAAAGAATAAAAATGATCGACTAAATACGCTCCCTCTCACTCTCTTTCTCTCGAGTTGAGTTTGAATGACAAGTCAGAGATTAAAATGTCTCTATTTATAGAAGAAATTTTATACCAACACAACAAAGACGTCACGAAGTTTGGCTCTTGCATGCGGCGCTGTGACATGTGACGTCAAGTTCGGCTGTTTGAAGAAAACATTTCAAAGGAAGCTCAAAACAAAAATTTCTTTGATAAACTTTTTCACGCTGGCAGAAAATATTTTTCATTCAAAAACTGGTTTTTTTTTTTTTTTGTGTAGAGTATAGAGTTCTATGACCAATAGAAGAATGATTCAGTTTTAAAAAATAAAAACGCCCATGCAAGATTGTATTAAGATTAGAATAGTATTTCTTAATTAAGGGCTATTTGAAAATAGAAAAATACTAATATCCTAACTTTGAGACCATTGCGCCACCTCTAAACTTTACTCTAAACTGCATCAAATTTTGCACAGGGCTAGTTTTTCATAGATACCAACTTTTTATGCCAACTTTTCACTATAGCCAAAAACGACCACCCGGGTAAAAATATTTGTATTTATTTTGCAGGTCCAAAGCACGTCCAAATAATGAACAGTCTCGCGCCAAAAGCACGCCCAAACCAGGCATGGGTAGTGAACAAACGCGCCCAAATCAACCCCAAATCTTTAAAAAAAAACGGGCCTAAATGCGATACGAGCTTCTGTTGGAAAAATTCGGGCTTGGTTTGGGCGTGCTATGGGCGCGTATTGAATTTTGGGCTCGATTTGGGTGCGTTTTGATTTTTGGACGCCATTTGGGCGTGCTTTGGGCCTGAATATTTTTACTAGTGAAAATTGCATATTTCCTTTAGAAATGTCCTATAAATGGATTTTGCTTATTTCTTATCCCACTTAAAGCTTAGACATAAGCCCAAGACTTGTCATAGCCGTGTAAAAATTCAGAAAATTTTTCCATTAATTTTTGCTCTTCTATAAGATGGAAATCTTGAGGAAGAAGTATGGTCTGTACGATGGTATTGTACGAAAGGCTTTTTTATGATCAACATTGATGTGTGCCTGTGAAGGTACAGCAGCTGTAAGTGGGTTATGGGTGTTAGCCCTCTAATGTCTCAATTTTTTTTTTTTTTTTTTGTTCACTGAAGAGTTCAGATATGACTAAATTTGGGTAGAGAAACACGAATCTGAAATAAATATAATTAGTTTGTTTTGGTAATTTGTTCGAAAAAAGTTCGTCTAGAGACGGAGCCAAGAATTAGAGGGTTAAACAGGTGGTCCTTTCATGTAAAAAGCCTGACGTTCATTTGTATTTTTTGTTTCCTGCAAAAGTCTCTCTAAAATTTTTATTCTTTAACCCTTGGACGCATTGAGGACAAACATCGCCCCATACTTATTTTTACTGTTTAGTAGGTATATGTAAATATATTTATTGATTTATGTGTTGACAAACTTGTCCTTTATGCGATGAAGAGTTCAGTTTCCCATATCAGATGATTTCTTCATTGTCATTTTCCATTACAATGGAGATTAACCCATTATAGTACATTGATGCCATATGGCATCACTTTGTCACGTTTTAGTTTTCACTCATACATGAACAAATTCACATTAACACACATTTGACAGTTTTATTTTGTGGACAAATGTTTGGCCCGTCTAACATTGACTTTATTCGGACATTTCCTATTGGACTTTCGTCAGAAAAGTATCATAAACACGAAACTGGAAAATGAAAAAAAAGTCTTGGTCAGTATTGGGTTAAGGGTACCCTTGCAGTTTAGACTCGAAGAATGAAGTAGAATTTTATATTTTTTTTCTACAACATATTGTCGGCTTAGAGTGTAAACGTGGGTAAAGAAAGAACTGCTTCAAATTTGCATTTTCATCATAGGAAGGTAACCCAAAAATATAGCTGGTTCATTTTACGATATTTTATATCTGAACCAAAAATATTCTGGGTTTGGTTTCTAAGATGAAAACGCAAATTGAAAGCAGTTCTTTCTCTACCATGTAAATCTGTTCAAATGTGAGTTAGCAGGTTTACACTCTAAGCCGACGATATATGAACCGGTTGAAACCGGTAGTTCTATATACTTTAAAAGCTTGTTAATCTCTACAAACTTATTTGTAGCGCATAAACTTTCAAGTTTCCATTTCCGTATGAATTTTTCTTGCATTGCAAGCAAGAGAAAATAATAATTGTTTTTTTTTTTTTTCGAAAAATCATGTAAATTGATTAAAATACATTGAGCTTAACTCACCGATATCTCCATTATCATCCATATTTCCATAAAAAAAATAAAGTCTTTCTTGCTGGATTTTAGTTTGGTTTGTTCGATTTAAGATTAATCACAACAGGCTAATGTCGAAGTATTCGATGCGGATTCGTAGTTTGTGTATTCCAAAAGTATGTATGTACTTCCATTTATCGGCGGGTCTTTTTTGAAAAGGTCTCATTCAATCTGTTTTAAATGAAATTTTAACATAACTTTCAGACGAACTTTTTTTAATTTTGAAAATATGAAATTGATTGAAAGCGTGATTACTCTACCATTATCGTTCAAATGTGAGTTCATTTATTTCAAAATATAAAAAAAAGTTCTTATATTTAGTTTGTTCATCTCTACAATTATCCTAACAAGGACTTTCAAGTTTCCATCGATCGATTTTGTCATTCAAAAGAGTAATAGATAATGTTTATTTTTTTTTTTGAAAATTCATGTAATCTGTTAAATAAATTTTAGCTTAACTTTCACGAATCTTTTTCATTATTCATATTTCCATTAAAGTTTTATTATTTTAGTTATGGTTTTTATTTGAAATTAACCACAAACTAATGAATTATTATCAAATTATTCATATTATTCTCAAAAGTATTATTACTTCCCTTATCGGTTCTTCTTAAGAAAATCTCATATGAATTGTTATTATAATTTTAATAACAACGAAATTTTTAATTTGATAACCATTATTGCAGCATTTATTACTTGTGTGATGATGTTTTTATTTACCACATTAAAACAATATTTGAATAATTATTATCCTCAAAATTAATTCTTTCATTTATTAACAATATATCATTAGGAAATGTAGAAGGAACAATGAATTTGTATTCTATTTTTGAATTCGTTTGTAACAATTAAACAATTTATGTTATTTGAATCATTAAACAATCTGAATGAATTATTGTCAATATTCATTTATTTATTTATTACTTGATGCCGCTTAGGTGCTTCTTAAGTGAACAATACCAACGAATTTATTCTAATCTTTAAAACAAATGTTTACTGTAACTGGACGTACAGTTTGACTTGTATTCGATTACCATGCACAAAAATTTTGAAAATTATCGAAATTCTTTCAGTTATTGATAAATTAGGTAGACGAAGGGAAATCTCTTGTCTTCCGACTTTGAACAATAAACTTTTCGCTTAAATCTTAGTCGATTATTTGCAGAGACGAAGAAATTTCCGTTTGCGGCAAAGTTGCGGAAATTATCGATTCGGTAAAAATATTTATTGTTTGAAAATCTAAACTTTATTTGCACAAAAAGGGTACAAGAGCTTCCGATATGCATGTGCATAGAACACTGATCCGATATGTTATCGATGTTAAAGTTAAAAATTTGAGATACAGTATAATCCCGGAAAAGTAAAGCCTCACAAAAGCTAATAGTTGGGAATAGTTAATCGAAATTTAGCTCCCATGGGAAGCCTTAAAATGTGAATTTTAAATTTTATGCCTTTTGACTTCAAAAAAAAAAAAAAAAATTGGAAAATAAATCAGGCCTATTCACGAGACCTCAGTATCGTTGTCAAAGTGTAAAAATTTTGTTAGGCTTCCAACAACAACTTGTATTGAAAAACCTTCCACTTTTGCACTTTTGCCACGATACCGAGGTCTCGTGAATAGGCCTATCGTTTATGTCCTTCTATTTCTTAGATTTGGAACATTTTGAAAATTCGCAAAAGTTAATTGTTTAGCGAAAAATCGATTAACTTTTCCGGGAGTCTACTGTATTTGAATTTTTCCAAAAATGTTCATATAAAAAAAGTAAACCTGGATTAAAGTCTCCTGAAGACTATCAAGTTTAAACCTTCATAAAGTTTTAACTTGGTTGGAGACTATGAGCCTTAAAGCTCAAATATAAGCCTGAAATTGGTCAAAATTGTACCTATAAAAATTCAGAAAATTGGGAAGTCCGTCAGTAATTTTTAAAAAGTTTTTTTTTAATTTTATAGTAAGAAAATCTACTTAATGATGACCATTCTTGTGAAACCGTTTGAGTACAGCAGCTATAAGTGGGTTAAGAGTTTAAAGCCCCTATCATTCTATCTGATAGTAAAACAATGAAATATTGGAACACAGCGTTGCTTCAGTGTTAAACAATCCCTGATCCCCAATAATCGCTGCCCTGGTTGAATGGAAAACCAATGAGATGAGAAATCTTTTCAAAAATGCCCATTCTCGATGCGAAATGGAAGAAACGACAAGTCATGATCGGATTTTATACTAAATATCATTTAGATTTATTTACTTTTCTTTTTCAAATTAGTGAGAAAATTATTTTTAGCCATGGAGGGCAGCTCAGGGCCAGAATTATTGCAGAAGGGCAAAAAAAAAACTACACCTGTCACCAAACTTTTTGGTTAACACTATGAAGAGAAGGATGTGTGATAGAGCAAACGGTTAGTCTTTGCTAATTATATATTTCTTATAGAACTCTGTTTCAAGTCGTAAAAGATATTCGGCCTTAGTTTGAGAAGTAAATTAGAAGGCGGTCAGAAATTTGATTTAAAAAAATTTTTTTTATTCGAACAAATGTAGAAAAATGCTGATTAAAAAGGTTGTTAATAGAAAATGCTCTGGACTTAAAATATATTAATGAGAAAGTTTTCAATATAAACAAGATTATGTGATGATTTATAATTTTAATTAAAACATAAATAATAGAACTAGTTTTTTTACCTCTTCTAAAGTATGAATTCATATCGATATCGGTTTTTAAATAGATATGCTAATTAAATGTTTATGTAGTTATTTTTTTTTTTTTTTGCAAAGGGATGTTAGAGCGATTAGTTTCTCTCATAAAATATTTTTTCATCATATGAAATATGTTTTTTTATACCCGACACACTCTGTGTTGAGGGTATATCGCGTTTGTGGGGTTGTATGTAACACCCAGAACCAGTCGAGATAGACTATACAAAATGTATATAGAAATGATCAGCGTCACCAGGAGATTCGATTTAGACATGTCCGTCTGTATGTCTGTCTGTCTGTATACAATTTTCTTATCGAAGGAGTTGAGCTATCTTGACGATATTTGGTACGCGTGCTCGCGGGGACATGGGTAAGAGCAAGTTCGAGAATGAACCAAATCGGATCATTTTTAGGGGTACCTCCAGTACTAGGGTCTGTTATGAAAATCACAAAAACTGCTCTAAAACCGATGTTTTACAAGATATTTTGATGAAATTCGGCATTTGAACATATTTTAGGCCAATTAATGTGATTTACAAAAATTAGAAAAATGGGCGTGGCAGAAGGTCGTTTTTCGAAAATTGTCTCCTACTCCCGAAACGCCATTAACATCCTGCCCAAAAATTTTCTTGATCGGTCCATTATTAAGGGTATCTCCAGTACTAGGGTCTGTCACAAAAATCCAAAAACTGCCACAAAATCTGACTTTTTCGAAATATTCCAATGAAACTTAGAATTTGAGCGTATATATTTAAGCCTCCGATTAGAATTCCGAAAAATTTGAAAAGTGGGCGTAGCAAAGGGGCGATTTTCATAAAGAAATTAAACAAAAGTCGGTATATGGGGCCCCTATGGCCTTAAACAACTCCTGATATTAAAAATTATTTGAACATGTGTGTCTGTGGCGGGTATTCTTTTTTCAGGCTCGCCGGACTATAACACCCTTACTTGTTTCAGATTAGAGTAGATAAGAATTCAGCCGGAACTCTCTATACCGAATTTCAAGGGACCGGAAAGCATTCGTTGTAACGAGATTTAGTTATAAGTAAGGAGAAAAAAAGGCATTAAAAATTTAGCTAAAAAGCCTTGGAAAGATTCGGTATGGAGAGAAATTCTCTATCAGCCCGATTCTGAATATTCCCGGGGAACGAATTCCTGAGGAATATCCTTTTCTCGAGAGTACACTTCTTCTTTCTTAAATATTGGGGGGGCAGAAATTTTATTGGGAATGAGTATTTGACCTATAACCAAAATTTTCTTTAACCCATTTATTTAAAAAAAAGGAGAATTTTACACCCCTATTATGGTTGTCGACTACTGATAGAGAATCGAAAAAGTTCTATCGTCGACAAAAATTTTCATTTTCTAGTATGTGGAAAATTAAAAATTTTTGTCGAAGGTAGAACTTATTCGATGCTCTATCAGTAGTCGACAATCATATTAGGGCTGTTAGTCTCGAGAAAAGTAAATTCGCCGGGAATATTCAGAATCGGGCTGATAGAGAATTTCGTTATAGAAAGTTTCGACTGTATATGGAATGTACTACAGTTGACTCTGGATAGAGTGAACAAATTTTTGTAAGGCCTGTGTGTGTTATAGGCTGTCGACACTATCGAGGCTTAATTTTTTGTTTGTTTGCAATTTGCTTTAATTGGTTCAAATATATACACAAATTTCCATGTATGGCTCAAAAAAAAATGTCTTGTTTAAAAGCTGGGTTTTTTTTTTTTTTTTTTGAAAAAATTGAAAATTTCTGCGTTCTTCTAATGATACTCGAACGGATTTTTAGAACACCAGTGTAATTTATTTGTCTTAGCTGAGCCTCAGCCCATGTGCCCACACCACCAAGTTGTTCACTCTATCCGTAGTTCACACCATCGAGACTCGACTGTATATGGAATATATTTAGCATTGAGGTTTATGTAATGATTAAGAGCAATTCGAAAATACGAATTCTCCGTTTGTAATCATTTCTTTTCGAACAAAGCGTGCAAATTTCGACAGATTCGAGTTCATTTTTGTGTATAATTGTAAAATTGAAATATAAGCCGAAAGCGATGAAATTCAACGGCATTTGCCGATGAACTGATCTACTGGGTTCGATATATAAATTGGAAATTTATTATAAAGAAGGAGAAGAACGAAAGATTGCGATGCTGTACGATGTCTGCCTGTACAGTGTACACACAAAACTATATAGTCGGTAAATTTCAGTGTATTTACAATTGAATAATTTGTGGGAAGCATACGAGTTCGAGTCGAGCGTGAGTTTGCTTATTGCGCCTTGTGAAATGTGATTGTTCACGTGTTTTTCGTTACCTCCTCCATTCCTTTCCGCGTAGTCGGTTATTGTATTTCATTTCGAACGTACATATATTAAGCTATAATCAATTAATGTTAATTCTAGTTAGATTGTTAGCTCTGATGTGTTTTAGTTGAAGCCGAAGCTGAAGCTAGCGCTGGAGCTGACGATTTCGATTGCTGTTTGAACAAGTTTTTTTTTTATTATTATTATTTATTATTATTTTGTTATTATTATTATTTTTATTTTTTTGCTTTAATTTTTCTATAATTCTTTGAACAGGTTTGCTTTATATACTCTCTCTCACTCTCCCTCTGCCGTTCTCTCTTTCCCCTCACTTTCAGTCCGTTTTTTTTATGCCATTTCGTTGTTCATTATTTGCAAATACCATTTGTTTCCCATTTAAATTTCTTGATAATTTTTTAAATAATACCATATCGCAAATTTCATTTCCATTTCAATTTCCATTTCGCTGCTATAATTTGAAAGCCATCGTTTGGAATCCAAAGGTTAGCAAAGGCTATCAATTTTCGCAAAAATAATAATCGCTGTTCTTATTATTGCTCACATACGTGCAGTAATCTTAATTTATTTTTTTTTTGCTTTTATTTTTGTTTTAATTCATTCGAATTGAATGCAAAATGCGAAAAAGTCTGTTGATCACAAAATTTGTTTGTTAAAGGAATGACAAACATTTCCCTCGAATTTGTTGTTTTCACTCCAAGGTGGGTTTTCGACCATCCGCTGTTTTTTTTTTTTTTTGTTTTGTTTTCTCCGAGGCATAAATGTTTGCTAGGCAATTGTTTTTATTTATTTTTTTAAATTTTATATTTTGTTTTTAATTTTTATATTTGTTTTTAAATTTTTAATTAAATTTGAATACATAATTTTTGGAACTCAATCACTCACTTTGCAGCACACACGATCGTATATCGATAGCCGATTTCGTTTCAATAAAAAAATAAATAAAACTCGTTCGATTCGTTTCAGCACGACTTATACAAAAAAAAAAAAAAAATAATAATAATAATAAAACTAACGAAAAATAATAATAAAAGAAATACGGAAAACTGAGAAAGAAAAAAAAAATTGTTTTTCTTGAAATTTTTTCCGTTTTCTCGTTTCAAAAGCTTCGACTGCGTCGTCCAACGTTGGAATTGAGTGCTCAACTGAACGGAATTTCAATCGATCGTAATAGTTTGCCCCCAAAGCCAATGTAAGTCCCATCTTCGTTCCAGTCGATTCGAATCCGATCTCGGCTGCATGCAATGGCGCCAACGAGCGATTGTATCTGGCCGATTGTATTGAAGTATCTACTGGAAAAAAAAGAGAGGAACGCATGCTCTCACCTATACAACCAGCAATGAAAAAGATACAGATACATCTACGTGTGTCGAATTCCAGCAGGTTATGGTCCGCTTGTTTATTATTGCTCTCACTTGTAAGGCTGTGAGATATAAAAAAATTCGCTTTTTTTTTGTGTTTTTGTTTACACAAACATTACCTTTTGATTTTTTTTTTTTCTTCTTCTTTTACGAGAAAAAGCGAAAAAGAAACGTTGGACTTTTTATGACGTAACGAGCTCGTTTGAAAGACCTTGCTTGGCGGAACTCGACGTTTTATTGCATTTTTTTTTTTTTTTTTTTTTTTTTTTTTTTTGGTTTGGTTGGTCTGGTCTGCGCGCCAAAAACTTTCGAGAGTCTCGGGAATTCTTAGGAAAACAAGTAAGTCAAGTTGGAATGATCGGAAGCCCGGTGTTGCTTTGTGCATGTGGACTTGCATATGGAGGTTGTTTGGATTATTTTTTTGCACAATACAACTTAATTCGAAAAATTTTCCCACATATGGGCATTTCCTGAAAAAGTAACGGTTTTGGTCTCGTCCGTATATAACTGATTGCCTTTCTGATCTGCATAGAAATTTTGAAAAAATATAAAAGACCGCATGGACCGCACGAAAGTAGTTCGAAACAAAAGTGCGACTCTCGGGCTATTGTTGTTCGGCCCTGAGGATAATAAGTGAATAGAGTTTCAGAATTGTTCAAGACATTTCTTTTAAATATCAAGATAAAAATTAGAGAAAATTAAGACAAATCAAAAAATATTCTGAAAAAAAAGATTAGATTTTTTCTACCATTTGACATGTCTGACACAAATGTTCGCTGGGTAGACTCATCGAAAAAAAACCTTTCTTCAACTTGAGGGCCCAAAAAAATAAAATGCCGACGAGATGTGTAAAACGAATTTGGGCCCCCACGAAAACAATCCACATTTCTGCGCGAACTTTTTTTGTCATCAATTTCAAACGGATGAACAAACACTTAACAAACCCTATTATATTTTCTATTCCTATAACGTCTAAGAAATAGAAGAAGGGAAGAAATAAAAGTCGAAAGAATGCTTCCATTTCGCACAATCGCTTTTTTTTCTCTCTCTCTCTCTCTCTCTCTAAGAAACTTTTTTTGATTGATTTATAGGTCTCCGACGACTCAAACCTTTGGGTTAAATCGCGAAAAAAAAATTAATTAAATTTGCCACGTCATTTGGTGTAGCTACTCGGTCCAGTATTGTATTTAATGCCCCAATCGAAGTTTTGAAATTGTTGCATAATATAATTTGCTTTTAGGGCTCAAAAGATTTGCTCGAAGAACTTCACAACTTTGTGAAAGCTTTTTTCAATTGATTGTTCCAGAGAAGTCTATATATGTTAAGAAGGGAAAATCCAGCTCAAATCATATCAAATTTTTTTATTAGATGAAAAACAAAAAAAAAAAAGGAAACTTCTTCATCGATGTTCTGTCAATCCATTTCAAAAATTGATTCATTTCGACAACAAAAAAAAAAAAGGACATAAAATATTTTCCATCGTAAATCAACCCTTATTGCTGTCGGAGTGATTTCTTATCAAGATTTGTAGTAAGCTTTTTGAAATACAAAATAGAAAAATAAAAAAGAATTTTTCTTTGGCAGCTCATTTCGATTTCAAGTCCATTTACGGCGTGAAACCATCTTATAAGGATAAAGGTAGTTTTGGTATCTATATTCAAAGAAAACAAATTGATAGGTAAACAAAAAAAAAAACTGTTCAACGTGCAACTTGATATCCATGATTTCCTAAGTGTCCTTACCACAGAGCGCAAATATTTTGTTTTCATAACAAAATCCTGAGATTCAAATAACGAGAATATGGATTCGAAATTGGGATTTTGATGAAATATTTGCCATAACTTAAGGCATCTTTAATGCGGTGAAATGAGCACACATAGAGGAATCTTTTTATCGTTCTTAAAAATTCTTTTTGGAGAAAAACTGTGACCCGCATTTTCTTTCTTCCTTTTTTTTTGCATCCGCTTTTCATTCATATTTCGAATGAGAAATCGAAAAAGACTCTTATCTTGACGTTCAAATGTTCTTTCATAGAGGAATGACCGAAGTTTGCGATTCTGTTTTCGACAGTCGTCTACTTTCAATTTTATTATCTTAAAGGAAACATATCACGAGGATATGTTTGACGTATTTGTTGGACCTTAAGGTAACTGAAATACTATTTATAATTTTTTTTTTTTTTTTATTCAAAGAAACGAAAAAAAAGGCTGAATTCACATGCAGAGATTCACGTAGGTTCTGCTCGACGTCAGAGGGCTATGGAAAAGATGGGAAATAAGGTACCTGGGCAACTTATTGGTTGTATTTCATTTGTAAGATTTCTACAATGGAACCTAGCCGGTCTAGAGCAGTGATTATGCCAAAGATCCCATTCATACGATTCAAGCGTCACCTTTCGACTCGCCTCAGTACTTTACTGGATGGTTGTGATGTCGATTGTTGGAGTTTTTCCTGTTTCTGGCCTTTATTTTCCATTTTTTTCGACCTATAGCCTGAGTGAATAGTGCCCTTGATGTATACACTGAGCGCACGTAACCATGATTTTTCTAAAAAGGCGCATTGGTATTCACAGTCCTTTTGATTTTCGAGCAGAACGAAAATTTCAAA
The DNA here is from genome assembly GCA_020466095.1 of Chlorops oryzae. Taxonomy (NCBI): domain Eukaryota; kingdom Metazoa; phylum Arthropoda; class Insecta; order Diptera; family Chloropidae; genus Chlorops; species Chlorops oryzae. Next base: position 82,085,139 of record CM035807.1, read on the forward strand.
AGAAAAATTGTTGAATCAACAACATTTTTGGTTGATTGAAAAGAAAAATATGTTTAATTACATTTCTTTACGTTCGGTATAATTCTCATTTGTTTTATAAAATAGGACACATAAGAAATTTATTCATCTTAGATCTTTTTAAGCATTGCGAAGGCAGTCACACCACAACGGAGTGACAAAATCGGATGAAGTCCATCCGATGGCTATTTTTGGGGTTATGTTCAGCAGAGGGCGGGCTTTGTGACCATTTGCTTTGAACGTGAATTAAATATATATTTTGACATTTCCTCTTTTATAGGTATTTTCGAAAAATTTGTTTTATTTTAAAAATTATCTTGTCATTTCAATTATGTCCGTAGTCAGTTCAACAATTTAAATTGAAATCAATTTTTGAAAATTATCATTTCAATTCAACCTGAAATATGGTTGATTCAAAAGGAAAATCTTAATTTTTTTTCCAACAAGAAAATATGTTTGAAATTAAAAATATTCCTTGTTGAAGCCTTTTTGTATGTTTTTCCTTTCGATTTAACCAGTTTTCTGGTTGATTTTTTTCTCTGTGTTTATAAGTCCATAGTTCATCGCAAACCTGAACAAAAGCAAAAGCAAGCAAACGGACAAAAGAAGTCAGTAATGATGGGCCCGAATTTGCTCTTGCCCCGAAAACATTAAAAAAAAAAACATAATTGAAAGCCTTTCATCGAGCACATTTACTAGACCAATAAACACCGTTGAAATGTTTTATATATAAATATTAACATTCTCCAAAAACAAAAAAACGAAAGACCTGATGTATTTTCGTTCTGGGCATGGACAAATGTTTTAAAATTTCTCAAATAAAATTACCTCAACCGATAACCGAGAAATAAATTAAAAGCAATTCATCAAACTGTTCGAACATACCGAACAATAGCCGAAAAACATAGTTCCTGCCAAAGATCAGCACCGTGTGCGTTCACATTCCAGCACGTGCGAATTTTCGTGAATTTCATTTCGCTCTGATTTTGATGAATTGGCGGTGAAAATCGTCTGAACGGCCTTTTAGCGCCACAGATGAGAACATTTCGATGCCAATGGTATGTATGTTCATTAGAGATATTTTACCGATCGAAGCATTGGTCGGGCAAGCTTTCATTCGTCTCGCCTTTGACTTTTCCTTCGGTTCCTTCGACAACATTTCGACAACATTTTCCTTACGTCAACGCAAACGTGCTTTCATATTTCCTTTTAAACATTCAAACTAATTTGGTTTTTTTTTGTTTTTTTGTTTTGTTTTCCTGTGGTCACATGCTCACCATGCGGTGCCGTAATCGATTTGGACGAAATTATCTGAAATAACTTTACGCACACACGAATATACATGTTGCATACTAGCTGCAAAACTGATACAACTCGAAATCTGGTGTTTTCCATGAAAACATGCTTCTTATCATTTCGATCCCGCATGACTTGGAATCCCTTTCGAATCTTGCATTATTTTATAGAAACCATTGAATGGATTGAGCTGAAAATATTCTCAGTTTACAACACGTCGTTTTCGGCTTGGAAATATTCAACGAAATATGTATAAAAAATGTGAATGAAAAATGATCTGAGTTGTGTCACTTTTGAAGATATAATGCGATATAAGTATACGTATATATCGATGCGTGGAAAGCGAATTCGATTGTTTAGTTATAGGTTAGTGTAAACATATTGGCCTTTGAATGTACATACATACATACATACATACATACATACATACATGTGTACATATATATATACACAATATACATACTTACAGACCAGAAGCAATAAACTTTTCAAGTTTATCGGAAAATCGTTTTGTTGAATTTGGCGTTTCCAATGCAGCATAGAATAAGAAATTTCATTCGAAATCGTTTCCTTTTTTCTTCTTTTTGAAGCCGTCGAATTACGTAAGGCTATCATCGACAGGCAGACGTGTTTGTTCTCTTATTTATTTTATACAATACTTTTCTAACACGGTCGGCTAAAATTCGAGAGCGAATGTTTGCCGAACTGACCTTCGGATAGCAGGGAAGTCATTTTCACAGTTTATTGCCTGTGAGGAGAAGGGAAGAAGCAGCCTTTGGCTTTTATATGTATGTTGAGAAATAATTTCGTCTTTTAATAGACGAATAAACATATTTAAGTATGAAGAAAAATCCTACTGCAATACGATAAAGGGTCAACTCTAATGTCGGTCTTGAAGGCCAAATGGCTTATAAGTCTCAGGACTATCACAGCGGAAGGTGGTCTAATCCTTAGAAGAAACAATATTTAAATTTACGATGAGTTCTTAACAGGGTATTGTAGGCTTATCCTGAAAGAGATGGGGGTCAGTAAATCAAGATCTTTTTAGGCTTTGTAAGTCACAGCAGGAAACAGCAGAGGATTGTGCACATAATTTTGAGTTGTGACACTCTTGAAGTGCATGTGCGATATGTACTTACTTATGTCTGTATGTATTTCGTTGTGGCTACGCGCAAACTCCCCTGCAGTAATATGGACTGACCCCAGTCTAGCCTTCGGACAGTCCTTCATGTTACTACCAGTACTAGTCCCCTCATAATCGACTTCTAATGTATTCAATTGACCTTTTTAACATAGGCCAGTCATTGGACAGAGACTAGTCCGCAAAACGGCTGACCATAGGTCCATTTTTTTGTCGTAATTTTGTCTGGTTTTAGGATGGTCGAATAAGGAAAATAAAAAATGAATTTCTTATATAAATTCTAAGTTGATTAAAGTGTCATTTAAGGACTACCCTTAAACGAACCCATTTATTACCGACTGCCGACCAGACGAATTCGATAGAGCGAACTGCCATAATATAACCGGTAGGATTTGGACCGGTAAACGGTCAGTCCTTCTTAGGAAATTGACCGGCTCATTACTGCAGGGTCATTCCAATCTATTAGACTCTCTACTACTACTACTACTACTATTTGTCACTGTAGTTCCATGGAAATACTGAGCTTCATAAGTAGTCTTACTCTTATAACCTTAACAATAATAATAATGTCGGCTTTCATTTGTTGGCAGGATCAAAGGAACAAAGACACGCCATTATGAACCGGCGACTTCAATTTCATATTTCTTACACATACATACATATCTTATGTCTTCATATTCGAATTAGATTGCCTTAATCCAGTGATGGCCAAACCTATACGTAAACATTCATAATTGTGTGTGTGAATGCGCTGTCGACTTCGCTGTGAGCTCCCTGCAGGAAATGTCAATAGTGATTCTATACTCTTTCACTAATGACCGCGTCGACAGTACTACTGACCAGCTATACCCGCCGCAATGCTTTGCGCTATAGACATTTAACATTGAGTTGTCATTGAATGTCGACAGTAGACCGAAAAACTATTGACGAGCTAGTGACGTCGGTACTATTATGTAGACAAAAGGAGTACTTTTTCGCTAGTCACCAGTAATTAATATATTATATAATATATATTTATACTTTCCGCAATAAAAATAGCTTGCATTTTAGTTTTAACGAGTCTAACTTGTTCAATTTTGCGGCACATTTTACAAGGAGACACGTTGTTGACATGGTCAATGGAGATGAACTATATCTCTTGACAGTACAGTTTCTCTAATGACACCGCCTATAAATACTGTTGACGTTGTCTTTAGTTCTCTTGTCTATATTGACGTCAATATAGACATGGGGCCATATGGCGACAGACTTCCTGCAGGGCTACTCTGATTTGCATTGACGAAGTTTGTCACTCACGAACGCAGCCGACTGGTTTTCGCACAAATCGGTATACGCTATACGTGTGCGACTGCTGCGTCGGCAGAGTTCGGTCTTTCAAGCACATGTGCTAGGAAAATCGAAACTTAAGGCCGACACTGCATTAGTCCCTGGTTCCATATTTGATGGTATTGATTTAACTCATTTACAGTCGCTTTATTAAAACGGGTACCTACTAATGACACTGTGGTATATTTTTAAGGTCGTCGAATGTTAACCAAAATTTGACTATAGTTTCTCAATGTAAATACTTGGCAATTGCAGGAAATCCGTATATTTGGTTTTGTCCGATTGTCTACATGTTGATCATAAATCGATCAAAGTTGTGGCCGAGAATTAAATTTCACACTTACTTATGGCCGTTCAATATTACATTTTTCTATCTATGACAAAGTTTAAGCCCCAGACTTGATCAAAATAGTTTTAATTCTAGCGGATCCGAAAAATTCGTTCACCTCTTTTTGAAATTTCGGGCCCATGGCTCCCAAGCTGGTTTTTATGCTCTATTTCCAAACACTTTTATCAACAGATCCACCTGTTATACATGTTTGTTTGAAAATCTTTTGAAAAAGGTGCGGAGACAACTACCATTAAAGGGCCCCAAATTTGGTTTTTTGTTAAAATTTTTTATGAAAACCGCCCTCTTGTCACTCCCACTTTACCGATTTCAAGAATTTTTATCGTAGACTTAAAAATAGGTACATACGCTCAAATTCCAAAATTCAATGAAAAATCTCGAAAACTTCTAGTTTTTTGAGCAGCAGACAGACCCTAATACAATAGGTATCCATAATAATAGCCCGATCCGGTCCATTCTCGGACTTGTTTTTACTCGTATCCCTGTGAATACGCAAATTTCGTAAAGATAGCTCAACTCTTTCGATATTAAAACTATGCGGACGGACAATTATCCGGACAGCCGGTCTATGGTATATTTCGACTGGTAATGGGTGTTACACACAATCCCACAAATGCAGTACACCCTCGAGACTAAGTGTGTCGGGTATAAAAAGCTAATGGCGAGCTACTCGTTTTTCTGAATTTTCATACGATTTTGAGAGGTTTTGGGCATAGGCCTTTAAATGGATGAAGATGACACTAAAGCTTAATTGCGTATTTCTATGAATTGATTTATTGAAAATACAAAAATACCTATTTATATTTGAAATGTTTTTCATTTTTTTTTTTTGCCACGAAACAAACAACATGAGGGGGCGTTTAAAATTACTAACCTCTGCCGTATACGGTCTCAAAACAGACAAATTGAACCCTTTAATGCCGAATTGCGAATTTCTTTGAAATTGTTATAGTTGAGAAACGAAGTCAACCGCTAATGAAAAGGACAAGCTGAAAATTATTTCATATCATATGTACGCATGTAATTTCATGTTCAAATAATGAAAGGTCCAAAAAGAAGGCCCATATTTTCAAGGTCGTTCAATGTTATTGTTGGCACGCATGTGCATGAACGAAAGCCAAAGAAGCCAGCGTAACTGCTTAGAAAGTTGTTACAAAAAAAAAAAAAAAAAATAAACCAGATTGAGAGAATACAAAGAGACTCACTCACGCCACTTGTCGACGCAACGCGACGAGACGTTATTAAAGCCTTCATAGTTGAAAGCCGTCGCTGGAATTCATCAACAAATCACTTTACCAGCTAAAATTCCAGCCAACGGGCGGAGCGGAGTGTCACACAGTGGGGCCGCTCCATATATTTCTTGGAAAAAAAAAAATAGAAGGAGTGGTCGTAGAGCATTGAAATATAACAACGATGCGTGTGTGTATGAATTGCTCTATCGCCCAAACTACTTTCGTGCCCATTATTAAACTTATATATATAATTTAAAGGTTTTACCTCCGATTTTACACTGAAAAAAATTTTTTTTTTAATTTTTCCAACATTATCATAAATTTCAATAAATTTCCTTTACATACCGTTACTTTTTGTTTTTGCAAAAAACAATTTTTTATTGAAATTGCATGCAAAAAAACCTATCTTTATTTTCGTCGATCTTTAAAGCTTATCTCGAAACTAACAAAATTTACCTTATTATATCTATAGAGGTACAATGAGGCCAATATGAACAATTTTCAAACATAAATTTTTTTCGTTGTCTTCATGAAATGCATTTACAATCTTATAATGTTTTATAAACCTAAATTATATTTTTGGCTTAGAGCATTTATGAAATAATTGAGTACTTTTCCAATTTCATTAATTTGTTTTTTACTATAAGGAATAAGTTTCAAAGTAAATTTTTTTTAATTGAATATAGATCGAACCATTTTAAAGAAAGAGCAAGAAGCTAGACATTTTTTTCCATCAAAAAGTGAAAAGTTGATATTTTTTATCCTTAATTTTTGGTAAATTATAATAATTAGTCTACTTTTCCAATTTCATTAATTTTGTTTTTTATATGAAGAAGTAAGTTTCCACAAAAAAATAAAACAAAAGCAATAGCTTTGGACTTTCACATAAAAAATGTTCCTTATTTGGACATTAATTTTCATATGAAATTCATTGAATAACATTCTGTTAACTTCTGTTAGTTTATTTTTGAGATTCAAAAGTTAAAAAATCCTATTTTTTTTTGCCGCCGAGGGCCCACTGTGCGTCATAACAACGCAAAAAGTAATGCAAAGTAAAGGTCGTCGTCGCTCGCGTTGTTTATTGTCTTCTTTCCTCTATTTTGTTTATTTATTTATATTTATTTCTTATTTTTAGTTTTCATTCCGATATCCATCGAACGGCCAAATATTAAATTGAAAGCGCAGAGTAGAAATAAACCTATTAACATTCGAGGCGTATGCACGAAACGAGCCGAGCCGAGCCGAGCCGCATCGAGTCGGGTCGAGTCATCCCAAAAATTTATAAACGGCAACGAAAGAGAAGAGGCCAATGGAGCTCTTTATTTCTTCACCGAATTTTATGCGATGAAAGCACATAAACAAAAAACAATGGAGCAAAAAAAAAAGAAGAAAAAAACAGAGAAAAAAATCATTTCGTTTTACGAGCTTCATTGGCAACGGAGCTTGCTTGGCAAATCGACTGACAGACAGAAAATCAAAGTCAGCTCGAGACTTGGCGTTGAGAGTCAATTGCTAGTTGCAGCACTTGAATGGATTCCCCGAATCGTCGGATGAATGAATCATCCACGTTTAAATAGAGTTCAAAAGAAAAAGAAAAAAGTTCAAGAAATCAGACAGAAAAAGCTTTACTCTAGTCGATCTTGAATATCAATTTCAGACAGCGGCACTACAGTCGGTCGTGTCTCGCGCTTATCAACCCGCGCCATAAATAAACGAAATTTAATCGCTACTGCAATATTTTTTTTGATTTATTGCCATCGGATGCTACAATACAACCTGGTGGATGTTTCTAATGAATGCGCAATTATTTGCTTTTATTGGGGAAGTAATTCAGTTGTCACGGCTTATCAGAAGACAATTTATACCAACATATGTATACATACATATACCATCGTTATTATATATGAATGTAGGTAAGTACTTTCTTTCTTAATTTGAAAAATATATGTTATATTCGATTATAAATCTCCGCGAGCAGAAACAAACGTGCGCTCCACTCGAAATCCTCTTGAGACAATGTGGCGTCTGGGGTAATAACACAACACTTTTTTGTGTGTACCTACATATGTATGTATATTTTCAGTTCAAATAGTGGAGGAGTAGAGTACCTTTCACTCGACTTTGTTAAGGCATGTTTCGAATTCGAAGCTTATACGCCTTTTAGCTCGGAAGTTACGAAAAACGTCCATTTGTGGGTGTGGCAGTGGGCGGATATTGTCATTTTCACTTAGGACCATACTCCGGGCTCGATATAAGTATGTACCTGTGTGCCGAATTTTGACGTGATTGATCTAGCCGTTTGGGAAGAAATCCGACCACAGACGGAGGGTGAGACGGACGGAGAGACGGACGGAGAGACAGACGGAGAGACGGACGGAGAGACGGACGGAGAGACGGACGGAGAGACCGACGGATAGACGGACGGAGAGACGGACGGAGAGACGGACGGAGAGACGGATGGGGAGATGGCCGGAGAGACGGGCGGACGGATAGACGGAAGGAGAGACGGACTGAGAGACGGACCGAGAGACAGACGGAGAGACGAACGGAAAGATAGACGGACAGACGGACGGAGAGACGGACGGAGAAGAATACAAGAATACAATATATGTTTGCCTTTATCTACGGAGCTTAGTTCTAGCTGTTACAAGATTCGCACAAAACTAATATACCCTGCTTACGCTGGGTATAAAAACCAAGTAATGAGTTTTTCGAAAATACATACATTCGTCTATTTATGCGTTTTAATATATATATTTTTTTTTCGTATCTGTCATCATCATTGAACCGTATTCGTTTTAATATGCATACTAAATACTATAACTGACTTTATGTTAACATCCCTATGCATAAAATTAACGTATAAAAAGCCATAGATGGCAATACATACTTACGAATGTTTGTAATACATAAGTCTGTATGTACGCGTGTGTGTAATCTATCAAAAGCGAGAACATTATTTTGAAATCTATATATAGAAAGATATAAAGACATAATTATACGTTTCGGTACAATGACTTGAATACTGATAGTATCGTTAAACTTATGTGGTGTTGGAGGACGGGTTGGAGGATGTTCGGGTTCATAGGTCCTTGCTCGGCTTTTGCATAGAGCGTTGACTGATTCTGTTAAAGTCTACGTATGTATGTATGGTTTTAATATGCTTTGAGGGCAGACCTTCGTTATACACTTGACATACTCTGTTTCGAGGGTAAATTGTGGTTTTGCGGTTGTGTGTAACACCCAGGACCATTCGAACCATAGACCATACGAAATATGTATAGAAGTGCTCAGTGTCACTAGGAGATTCGATTTAGCCATGATAGTCAGTCTGTCCGTGTGTCTTTCTGTCCGGCTAATTGTATATCTGTTAAGAGTTTTCATATCGAAGGAGATGAGCTATTTTAGCAAGTAAGAACAAGTTCGAGAATGAACCCGATCGGATGATTGTTAAGGGTACCATCAGTGCTAGAATCTGGCACATAAATCCCAATTAAAAGTCGGCATATATGGCCCCTTATGGCCTTTAAAATCCTCAAAATACCTTGTCTTACTGGTCCTCTGCTGTTCCCTACTGTGACTTACAAAGCCTAAAAAGATCTTGATTTACTGACCCCATCTCTTTCAGGATAAGCCTACAATACCCTGTTAAGAACTCATCGTAAATTTAAATATTGTTTCTTCTAAGGATTAGACCACCTTCCGCTGTGATAGTCTGAGACTTATAAGCCATTTGGCCTTCAAGACCGACATTAGAGTTGACCCCTTATCGTATTGCAGAAGGATTTTTCTTCATACTTAAATATTTTTATTCGTCTATTAAATCTGTAGAGTTTTCTTATCGAAGGAGTTAAGTTATCTTGGCCGACTTGAGGTATTGGGACTTAAGCATAATCAAGTTCAAGCATGTACCATATCAGACCATTTTAAAAGGGTATCTCCAGTACTAAGGTCTGCCACAAAAATCGCACAACTCCTTTAAAATCTGAATTTTTCTAGATATTTGATTAAAATTTTAAAGCTCATTTATGGTCTTCAACATATACAGAATAATTTGACTCAACGGTGACGGTTTTGGACTATAATACCCTTAGTTATTTATTCTTTTTTTTTTCCCAATAAAATATGAAAATATGTAATATGATTAGATCGATAACAAAATGTTCCGCAATGACATTGTACGCATGCGCATTCATAAGTTTATCTTGTGATACATAAATTGGCTCGTCGTAAGATCTATGATTGCTTCGGTCATTATCACTAGAGTCGGAAGTCGAATTCGATTGTATACAAATCGGTATCTTTCTCATGCATATGCGAGTATGTATGTAACTTCAATTGCTTTCAATTTCCATTTCATCAAGAGTTTATAGAAAATTATGCACATATACACAATTTTATACACGAAAATACTCGTGCATTGCAAAGGTCTGACGTACCGAAAATGAAAACTGGTGGAACTCGTATCGTTCAAGCCACATCTTATCGTCATTCCAGTCAAGAGTCAAAGAGCGACTTGTTTATCGGCCTTTGTTTTCAATTCTCTCATTCTTTCTCTCGCTCTCTCTCTCTCTCTCTCTCTCTCTCTCCTCTTTCGATCACTTTCTCTCCCTTCTTCATTGCTGCTCATTGAGAGCATTCGAGATCACAGCTCAAGCTCGTCTGAGTGTATGAGAACACATTTCAATTTGAGCTAGACTCTCATCGCTCTCAGAGCATCTCAATCGATTACGTCACGCGTGCACAACGAGCTGTAATGGCGCGAATCAATCTACGAGATACGAACTCGAGAACTCGGCCGGCGAGAAAATATAATTAATTTCACATTTTAATGAAAAATATCGTAAAGGTTGTGTTCACGATTGCGCCGTCGAAGTGTTAAATTGCATTGTGGAGCTGCACAGTAGGACAGTGGGGAATTGGGGTAGCAGTTTAACCGGTAGCCAACATCAGGTGCAGTCGATGAGCTGTACTTATCGAGCTTAATACGAAAACTGCGGAAGCAATGTTATTAAACTCGTTGAACACATGAATTAACGCGATACGATGAAACTCACACTCTCGATAGCGCGCTCTCTCTCTCTCTCTCTCCCTGCCTTTCTCGTAAAATGGGTTTTACCCATAAAATCGAAAAAGATTTTTTCGAAACAGTTTCTGGGATTTTCCCCACTTACTTTCTTTAAGCAAATCCCGCGAAAGAATAATTTTTACAATTCAATTAATTGTGCCGACAATTATTGCCTCATCATAATATTTATTGTTGACATAACAGAAAACAAATCGACTTATTACTAACATCGATTATCCTATGAAGTTAAGAATTGTGTGCGCATTATCTTATAAGATTTGTTAGTACTTAAGCTATGACCAAAATTTTGATAAATATGCAAAAAGGGTGTTATATTCAGACGAGCCTGACCTACCTTTTCAAGATTGAAAAATAATTTCGGCCCAGGAAGGCAATCGGGATTTTAAAGTTTTGTTGATTGTTGGATAGGTTTTACACAAAAACACTGTAGAAACCGAATTTTAGGTTCTCATTGCCCTTTCAGTAATCCTTTTTGAAAAATGTACCTATTGTCTCAAATCCTGATTAAGATAGAAAGATAAAATAAATGGGCACTGATAGCTAATAAAGCGAGGTAAGGTTAGTGTGGATTTCCCTATGAAGGGTGACACACTAAGGGCTGAACTGGTAGCCTATCGCATCGTAAGTTGGCATCTGAACCAACTATTTTCGTCACGAAAAAAAAAAACAAATTTAACAAGAGTGTTCTTCGAAGAAGTGCGAAATATTGAACGTAATAAATAAAATATAATAGTTCTTGTAATCGTAAGCTCGAAATAAAAAAAGGGAAAAAATATTAAAGATTTTTTTCACTGAACAAAATTATAATTGAATAATTTTTTTTTTAAGTGTACTCCAATTTTTTTGCCACTTTCGGGTTATTTAAAAAAAGATAAACTGTGAATATGCCTCAGCGTAATTCCAAGAGAAAAGGTCCACCCGTGACAGCCATTCTGAGAACAGATTACATCATTTCAGTGCTTAAAAATTGTTAAACGCTTAGAAAATTTTTAATCCTTGAGAATCACGTCCTTTTTATACCCGACACACTCTGTGTCGAGGGTATATTGCCTTTGTGTGGTTGTGTGTAACACCCAGAACCAGTCGAGATAGACCATACAAAATATATATAGAAATGGTCAGCGTCACCAGGAGATTCGATTTGGACATGTCCGACCGTCTGTCCGTCCGTCCGTCTGTCCGTCTGTCTCTCTGTCTGTCTGTCTGTCTGTATACAATTTTCTTATCGAAGGAGTTGAGCTATCTTGACGATATTTGGTCCGCATGCTCGCGGGGACATGAGTAAGAGCAAGTTCGAGAATGGACCAAATCGGACAATTTTTAGGGGTACCTCCAGTACTAGGGTCTGTTACGAAAATCACAAAAACTGCTTTAAAACCGAAGTTTTTCAAGATATCTTGATGAAATTTGATATTTGATCATATTTAAGGGCCAGTAATATGATTTCCAAAAATTGAAAAAGTAGGCGTGGCAGAAGGGCGTTTTTTTTTTTTTTTTTTGAAAATTGTCTCCTACGCCCGAAATTGAAATGGGACTTCAACGAAAGTTGGCTTCGTTTGTAGCGATAAACATCCTTCAAAAAAAGTTCCTTGATCGGTCCATTATTAAGGGTACCTCCAGTACTAGGGTCTTTCACAAAATTCCCATAACTGCCTCAAAATCAGACTTTTTCGAAATATTTGAATGAAGTTTAGAATTTGAGCATATATTTAAGCCTCCGATTAGAATTCAAAAAATTCAGAAAATTGGGCGTGGCAAAAGGGGCGGTTTTCATAGGGAAATTTTGAACAAAAGGCGGTATATGGGGCTCCTTATGGCCTTTAAAGCTTATGGAATATTCTTTCTTAATGGTCCTCTTTTTGGGCGCGTTTTAAAAAGTATTTAACCCTTTAACTCCTGACTCCTAGACGGACTTTTATCGAACAAATTTCCAAAAACAAAAACTAATAATAATAATTTCAGATTCGTGGTTTTCTACCTAAAATTAGTCATATCTGAACTTTTCATTGAAAAAAAAAAAAATTGTAGCATTAGAGGGTTAAACAGGTTTTCCTGCGTCGGGTATTTTATTTATATTATATAACATCCTTACTTGTTTTAAATTATTATGAGCTAGAACCTAAAAATTTAGAAATTTTTAAGGTAAAATTGCGTCCTATAAACAGGGGCGGACTTACCGAATAGGCAAAACAGCCAGCTACCTAGGACGGCGAATTTTCAGCGATGGAAAATTCGGACAGTCAATGCACGAAAAACAGAAAAGGCGTAAATTTGGCTGCTGTCTGAGGCGGCAAAATCGCAACTGCCTTGGGCGGCTAATTGTCTTAATCCGCCCCTGCCTAGAAAATAAATGTCATTATACCCGACACACTCTGTGTCGAGGGTATATTGCGTTTGTGTGGTTGTGTGTAACACCCAGAACTAGTCGAGATAGACCATACAAAATATATATAGAAATGATCAGTGTCACCAGGAGATTCGATTTAGACATGTCCGTCCGTCTGTCCGTCTGTTTGTATACAGTTATCTTATCGAAGAAATTGAGCTATCTTGACAAAATTTGGTATGCGTGCTCACGGGGACATGAGTAAGAACAAGTTCGAGAATGGACCCGATCGGACCATTTTTAGGGGTACCTCCAGTACTAGGGTCTGTTATGAAAATCACAAAAACTGCTCTAAAACCGATGTTTTTCAAGACATTTTGATGAAATTTGATATTTGATCATATTTAAAGGCCAGTAATATTATTTCCGAAAATTGGAAAATTGGGCGTGGCAGAAGGGCGGTTTTCGAAAATTGTCTCCTACACCCGAAATTCAAATGGGACTTGAACGAAATTTGGCACTTATGCTTCCTTTGTAGCCTTAAACAGCCTTCCAAAAAATTTTCTTGATCGGTCCATTTTTAAGGGTACCTCCAGTACTAGGGTCGTCACAAAAATCCCAAAACTGCCTTAAAATCGGACTTTTTCGCAATATTTTAATGAAACTTAGAATTTGAGCGTATATTTAAGCCCCCGATTAGAATTCAAAAAAATTGGAAAAGTGGGCGTGGCAAAAGGGCGGTTTTCATAAAAAAATCTATCAAAGGTCGGTATATGGGGCCTCTAATGGCCTTAAACACCTCTGGATATTAAATGTTATTTGAACATGTGTGTCTGTGTCGGGTATTCTATTGTCAGGCTCGCCTGACTATAACACCCTTACTTGTTTTTTATATATATTTTTTTTATATGAAGTCCTGCACTGTATACATGTATGTACATATATACATGTGAAGTTGAGATATATAGAATCTTCCAAAAAAAAACTGTTCGAATTTCCGCCTTGCAAGCAGAAACGAATGTCAACCCATTTCAAAGTGCTGATTTACTCTTGGTTCATAATGCCAATCAAGAGGACAATAAAACAACGCCATAAACCACAAGCCATTTGTTTGAAAACGTGAGCATTCAGATCAGGATAAATTGCTGTCTCACCAAAACACAGAAAAAGAAAAGAAAAACCGATTTTCTTAAATTAAATTTAATTTGATTCTTTTCGTTGCTTCCTTTTCCGGCGAGAAACTTTTCACTTCTGCACAAACATACAAGCTCAGTTCAAAACAAACCAATATTGAGGCCATCGGCCACCAACGTTTAAAATATGGGAGCAGACAATTTGCTCTTTGATCAAATCGATTATGTTCGGATGAAAGAAGTCAACTCGTGATTAGGGAAATGTCACACTTTCAGAGCAATTCTCTCTATTGATGACAAATTTCTTTCAGGTTTCGCGATACGAAGTACGATTTTTTTCTTTATGCTCAAAACTATTTAAAATTCCATTCGTGATAATCGATGCTTTGTAATTCTTGTCAAGTGCTTGGTATAATAACAGCGTAATTCAGAAGTCACCAGTTGACTGGTAAAAAGTTATTCTGATGCGAGGGGATTTTTCTTCTCCCCTAAAGTCAACCTGTCGCTTGATCTGGCATGGCTTATTGCTTATTGTATTTTTACGCTCTCTTTTAGAAAATTATAACTTTGCCATTTATCCATAGATTTTGAAGGCTAATATTAGGTGTAGTAAAAAGAAATCCATTATTTTTCCAATAGATGGCGTTATTTATCTGCATCTTGCGTTGTATAAGTCCGATCGTGTTCCGCTAGGGGGCATTAGAAAGATGACAGTTCCTACTAAAAAAGCTTTTTTGACACTTTTTTGATTGATTGATTCAGTTTTGTTTGAGAGCTTGTCAAAGATGGACATCAGCAAAGAGAAAATTCGCTACATTTTACAGTTTTTCTTCGATAAGGGAGAAAACGCAAGCCAGGCGGCTGAAAATGTGAATAGCGTTTATGGACCTGATACTGTAACAGCCAATCATGCGCAATCTTGGTTTCGTCGATTCCGTTCCGGTAACTTCCATGTCAAGGATGCACCACGCACTGGAAGGCCAATTGTCGAAAATGTCGATAAAATCATGGAAATTATCGAGTCCGACCGTCATGTTAGCACTGTTTCGATTGCAAAAGAGCTAAAGATTGCACAAAAAACCGTTTGGAACCATTTGAATAAGGCTGGATACACAAAGAAGCTCGATGTATGGGTGCCACACGAGTTAACGCAAAAAAACCTCACAGACCGAATTTCCATCTGCGAATCGCTGCTGAACCGCAACAAAATCGACCCATTTCTGAAGCGGTTGGTGACTGGTGATGAAAAGTGGGTCACTTACGACAACGTCAAGCGAAAACGGTCGTGGTCGAAACACGGTGAACCGGCGGAAACGGGGGCCAAGCCAGGATTGACGGCCAGGAAGGTTTTGCTGTGTGTTTGGTGGGATTGGCAGGGAATTATCTACTATGAGCTGCTCCCATACGGCAAAACTCTTAACTCGGAACTCTACTGTCAACAATTGGACCGTCTGAAGGAAGCAATCGCCCATAAGCGGCCAGCTTTGGCCAATAGGAGAGGAATTGTGTTCCATCAGGACAACGCCAGGCCACACACATCGATAGTGACTCGCCAGAAGCTCCGGGAGTTTGGTTGGGAGGTTCTTCTGCATCCACCTTATAGTCCAGACCTGGCACCAAGTGATTACCATCTGTTCCTGTCCATGGCGAACAATTTTGCTGGTGAAACATTCGCTTCAAGAGAGGCTTCTGAAATTCGACTGTCTCAATTTTTTGCCAATAGGAACGAGGGCTTCTATGAGAGAGGCATAATGAAATTACCTTTAAAATAGCAACAAGTTATCGAACAAAACGGCGTATATTTGACCTAAATCGGGTCATTCTAACTATCTTAAATAAAGCCCTCAATTTAATGCAAAAATAATGGATTTCTTTTTACTACACCTAATATCTCATTGTGTTGAGTAAAGAATCGACTTTAAATATAAAAATCAGAAAAAACATTGTTTTGCTTTTGATCGATTTTTGGGATGCCGATGAATGAAAAAAGTGATGAAATTTTTCTAAAGATACCTCTGAATTTTTTTTAAGGTTTAAATTTCTACAGAATCTTAATATCTTGAGCGATCTTAAATCTGTGCAAAAAAAGGTTGTAGACGGTTTAATTAACTTTAATTTAAGGGATAATTTGTTCAAATCTGATAATAGACTGTCGAGTTCTGCTTCAAAATGCTGCAATACCTACTCGCTGAAAATATTTCTTTCAAAAATTAAAAAGTACCCCAAGAAATATTAATAATGACTTCTTTAACCGGCCAAAGTTTTTTTCTCGAAAGACAGGCATTTTTTGTGAAAAACTGATTACAGAAATGGACAAAGGAGCAAAAAAATCATGTTCTGCATACTCAAAAATTTCGAATATCCTTCGGTTATCCTGGGATATATAATCCCAATAACAGTTTTATGTGGGACACGTATGTCCTAATAGAAAAAATCAAGTTTTTACTGAGTGGGACGAATTGTCCCAGTAGGCGCGAAAGGGTTAAGACTAATTTTATACAAAAAAATTTGTATAAAAAAATTTGCCGAACAGTAGTACAATTTGGGCTTCGTTTTTAGTCCAAAACGAATTGCAAATTCCATAAGAAAAGTATATTTAGATGTACTGTAAAAAAATGCTGTAAGCGAGTGTTATTCATGGCTCAATGGTTCATACAGACCCAAGACCCAACATGTCTAGTTGAACTATTCCCATTGGACGCGAATTGTTTGCAGGAGAATACCTAGTGGGACCGATTGTTCATCGAGGATTGCGATAGACAATCGTATTATGAAGAAGCTTGTTTGGAAAAATTAATCCTTTGGAGTCAGATTACTCTCCCGCCATTTAAATGTGAAGCGAACAATCACACACAGACACACATTAGGGTTAGAATCAAAAAAATTCGAATTTATAATTATGAGAACAAGGCGACAGCACAAGTCCCCCACTTGGAGGCTGAAATTTGGGATAAAGTAGACTTTTTATGTGGGATAAGGAAGGCTTTAAAATTGAAAAACAAAAACCCGTGAGGCACATAGTTATGTCACGAGAGACTTCAAAGGGTTAAACTTCATTTAGTGTGGCTTTAGTGAATCATACTAAGAAACACCGAAGCTATTCTGGATTCGAATACACTTCGGACCTCTAATCCAATCTTGAAATATTGTGAAATAAGTTCAATTCATCTTGATTCACAAATAATGAATTGTTGATGAATGTTTTTCATTTTTTATTTCACGACAAAATTTTTTTAGGCTTTGGTTTATCCATTCATTCATCAATATCTAAATTGTACTTCTGGAGTGAATCATTGTCAATAATTTGCGATAAAAACTCTCTTAATATTTTAAGAATTCAATCAAGAATTATTGATCTATACACGATTAACAATTTTCGCGTTAAAGTCGCATCCACAAACCTTTTATTAAAAACAAAAAAAACAAAAAAAATCACCTTCATTTCATACAACAGAGCACACAGCACATTGCACACAAGGAGATTCTTCTAACAATCTTTCGAAATCGAACGATCGACAACGAATCACGAATATTAATTATATTTGTTGAATAAACGTTGAGAAAAAGTAAATCCCCGAACGGGCTCGACTGGGTCTTTCCAGCTAAACTTACCAGCTTCTTATTTTATTTATTCCAACAAGCCTCCACTTTTAAATAATTTTAACATTTCTCTTATTTATTTTCCGTAATTATGAATGTTTCGAATTTTTACCAAATTACAAAAATAAAAAAAATAAAAAACACAAAACATTAGCACCTTAGCGCATTTGAATTTTCACTTGAAACTTGAACAAAATTCAATTTTTCCTCTACGGTTTTCCGCGTAATTTACGTTCACCAAACGGCCGTCGTTGAAGGAATAAGGACAGTGAATTTTTCAAAACCAACTGAATCCTTTTGAGTTGAAAAAGTAAAAGCTGAACGTGATGTCGGCTCTACCACACGTGAAAATGCCGTTACCAACAAGGAAATTTGCGCAGACGTACTACGACAGGGTGGTGAAAAATAAAACACCGAATTGTAAAAAGCGAACAACAACAGAAACAACAATAACAACAAATCACAAGATTCAAAACGGGAAACGAAAAAACAAACAAATTTCCTTCAACGCTTTGTGGAGCTTTCGAGTTCGTCCACATGTTTGAGGATATGTATGTATGTATGTATGTGCATGCTCATCAGCTGCATCAATCCTGTCCTGATTTGTTCGGACCGTCACTAATGAAGCGTGAAAAGGTTCGTAATATTTTTTGGCGGCCATTTCAACCGCATACGTTTAAATAGCCATTATGGCCATTATGGCCTCTGGCTGTTTATGGCATTCTTTGACTCCATAATTATGTTGTTGCTGTTGTCGTTGTGGCAGCTTTTTTTCTTTGTTGCTTCTCATTCGAATAGTAAAAGCATCGCGCCACAATGTGTGGCACTGTGCGAGGCGAGTGATGGAAATGGCTCATTTTGATGTTGATGATTTCGACAGCATGAGGCGAGTAAACATTAGGAGCGTGTTGATGCTGACGATCATCGGCCATAAAACGAAATAAATTGATAACGATTTGGATGAAGCATTTGGCCTGAGAGGTGGGCATTCAACGGATGAGCTTTAAAATTTTTCTGCCTTTCTGCGGTGAGAGTTTTTTTTTGTTTTTTTTGAATAGATAATTAAAAATAACCGCCGGCAAATGTTACGCTCTCGCGCTCACACACACACACACAGCACACACGCATTGACAACTTAATAGTTCATTAACAAATTTATTGCGAACGTTTTCATATGGACTTTAAGGAAATCTATTCATTAAGGAAAGTGATAAATGCTCGCGGACTTCAAACATATGTGGGTACTTTCGTATTTATTTATATGGGTGCAGTTTTTATTTGGTTTTCCGTTCACTATACATGTACTCAATTGATGTTTTATTGCGAGTGTAATCTTCGGTTGATTCGAACAATCTTTTTGAAGAACGATAAAAACATTGCAATGCAATAAAATTTCATTAAGTAGGTACTGGAAAAAACTCGAATTTCCTGCTTTTGTTTGTTTTTACTACCAAAAGTAGATATTTTGAAGTTTTAATATTTTCTTTTATACGTATATCCGAGACATTTGAGCTACCTCAAGCATCGCAAATAAGTTTTCAGTACAATGGTTTATGTTGAGCCTCCATTTCATTTTGAAATAAATGCTATAAACTGACTGTGGCTCCCTGAAAGGGATTTTTAAACTTAATATGCACCCCGGATATAAGAATTCCCCTCTTATAAGCACTATTTTTCGTGCATTTTGCACGGTGCTTATATCCGGGGAATACTGTACCTAAAAACATTGTAGAAATCGATTTTAAGGTTCCTATTACGCAGTGTACTTGAAATTTCGTTGACTATTCCCTTTCGGTACGCCGGTTTTAAAATTGTATACCGCAAAATCTAATTAAGATAGGGATTAAAAGAATTGGGACTGAAACCTACTTAGTTAATAAAACAAGAATTCTAAAAAAAAAAAAATTTTACACTGAGAAAAATTTTTCACAAAAAAAAAATGGAAATTAAATAATTTTTTCTAGTGTATTCCAGTTTTTGCGCCACTTTCTGGTTATTTTAAAAGAATTCCTCTGAGTATTATGAAAATAATAATGCTCAAAATATAATTAGTAAAGAAAGATGAAAAAATTTTCGACGCCATGTTAATGATAGAAGAGACCTTAAGGCTTTCAAACTTACACTGAGAAAAATTTTTCGATGAAAAGAAAACAAATATTATACATATAACTGTTTTCTCCAATCTACGGATTTGAAATTATAAAACAAAGTAAAAACATAATTTTTTTTATAGCATGCAAGCGAAAATGTTACACTGAGCGAACTTAACCATGATTTTTTTAAAAGGGCGCATTGTTATTCACAGTTTTTTTGATTTTCGAGCAGAACAAAAATTTCAAAAGAAAAATGGTTGAGTCAACAACAGTTTTGGTTGATTTAAAGGAAATATGTTTAATTATATTTCTTTTCGTTCGGTATAATTCTCATTTGTTTTATAAAATATGACATATAAGATATGTATTCATCTTAGAACATTTTAAGAATTGCGAAGGCAGTCACACGACAACGGAGTGACAAAATCGGATGAAGTCCATCCGATGGCTATTTTTGGGGTTATGTTCAGCAGAGGGCTATGTGGCCATTTGTTTTGAACTTGAAATAAGTTTGTTCCAATATAACTTCTTTTATAGGTTCTTAAATACCTGTTTTTTTATTTTAAAAATTATTTTGTCATTTCATTTTTGTACGTGGTTCGTTCAACAATTTAAATTGAAATCAATTTTTGAAAATTATCATTTCAATTCAACCTGAAATATGGTTGATTCAAAAGGAAAATCTTAAATTTTGAAATTAAAAATATTCCTTGTTGAAGCCGTTTTGTATGTTTTCCCTTTTGATTTAACCAGTTTTCTGGTTGATTTTTTTCTCTGTGTATTCTCATAAGCTTACCTATTTTAAATAAAAAGCGTAGCTAGGGAAACTAACTTATAAGGATTATTTCCAATAAATATAGTAAAAAGGTTATGCTTTCTTATTTTTATTTGGTTTCTATATACATGTATATGTAATTAATTCTGAATTTTCGTTAAATTTCCTCGTTTTGTTTTACTCTCATTTAAAATAATTTTAATAACAAATTATGTTTTTAACAATATAACTTAATCAAAAATTCAAAATGGTAAATTTTTACACTTTGGACTGGAGGATTAATGAGGATTAATTTAATTTACCTCATTATTAATTAGTGCAGGACAAGGATTCACACCAATACATCTTACTTTCCACCAGAGACTTATTAGTGGTATTCAAGCAGCTGTGGAAATTCGAGTGTGGAAATTTTCCACAAGCAAAGCTGCACTCTTGCATGAACGAACCTGTGAGCAAAGTGTGCAGTGTAGGCGCGTTGACATCTAATTTGAAAACATTATAGCTTCAATTTTAAATAGGTGGTTGCTTTGAATAATTTTTTATATGGAAATGGTTGACGCAGTAGGCTTGGGCTTTACAAATTTCCACACAACATGGTGTATATTGTGCACACCGAATTCACAGCTGTGTAAAAAGTTTTTCATACGAAAGAAACTCACCACAGTGGAAAATTTCCGAGGGTGCAAAATATGTGCACTTGCTTTATTAGAAATTAATATTGCAAAATAATCGTAAAATAATTGGGGCCAGTAAAAAAGCTGTAAAAACTCCATGTTATTTCAAAAATAGTCTCAAATTTATATTAGATTATTTTGGATAATATTTTATTAACACTTTGTTTCGAATCAAAATTCAGGACAATTGATTCTAAATTTTGTCGGGATTAATTTTTAAATAATTAAAATTTTTTGCTTAATTCGAAATATTCCCAATTGCTCTGCGACTATTTGGCAGCACTAATCTTTGATTTTTTTCTTCTTTTTGCGTTTTAAAAGTCCCTGTCTATACCGGCGTCTGCAAAACGCGACCAGTTCCTCCATTTTGTTCTGTCGGTTGCACCATTCGAGTCAAGTACTACAGCCTCTAGGTCCCATTTTACTGTATCCAGCCTTGTATTTGTAGTGTATAGCCCTTTTTCGCCAATCTTCTCTCAAGACGTGTCCATACCATCGTAGCCTTGTTTCCAGCAATATGCCAATAATTGGATCAACTCCATAACGCCTACGAATGTCCACGTCCTTATAGATGATTGCTAGCTAAATATATCGAATATATAATTAATAACAATTATTATTTTATGTCCTCATCTGCTCTCAGGACATGTTCATACCAACGTAGCCTTGTTTCCCGAATTTTCTCACTAATTGAAGCAATTCCATAACGACGAATGTCCACGTCCTTATAGTTGATTGTTTGTTTGCTAAATATATTAAATATATTATTAAAAATAATTATTACTTTATTATGAGCCCTCTCGAAATTGATCGTTATTGAACAGACAAGCTTTAAATTCATAGAATTTCAAATTAAAAACTTTCAATAAAGAAATTCTCAGTAGGCTATCGAATTCCTTTCTCAAAAACTAGCTCTCGAAAAAAATCTCAATTTCCTTCACAAATGAAAAAAAAACTTTTAGTATCCGCGTAGCAAAATTTTTAACATATTTTTAAGGACTTTAACAAAACAATTCTGTGTTAGTTAATTTCCAATCCCTCGCGGATTCAAAGGAAAATTTTGGTTTCTGTGGCATTTCATAAAATTGCCTAATCGCCATATTATAAGTTGAAGAAATTTCCAAATAATCTAATTTTTGGTAGTCTTACCCACAACGGCCTCAAGTGCTGCCCGCCCGCCTGCCTCCTCAAAGCGTTTTCAGTTTTTTGTTTTCCTTTTTGTTCAAGTATATAAAATTGTCGAGATGAGTTTGAAGCACATTATCCGTGACATAAACGTTTCAAGTGCACGTAACGCATTGTGTACGACATACAATACCAGTTCAACTTGTTACCCATTGGACACGATTTCGACGACGTCTCTTCAGCTGGAAAGCGATACGTCTCCGAGTGACACCAGCTGCAGTTTGCCGCCCAACGAACTATCCCAAATCAGCATCACTCCGAGCAGAGTAACATATAAATGCGTTTCACAGAGCAACGATCAGAAATCCTTGAATCCTGCAGCAATTCCCTGCCATGAGGCGAAAAATGGAACACAGAATGCATCGAACAGAATATTTATAGCAGCAATGCTGTTCTCATGGCGACGGCAGCGAGAACTTATCGGGAAATTATCCCAAGAGCTTGAAGATTTCAGGCGCAAGGTATGATGGGAATGAAATATTTCCGTTCACATTTCTTATTTTTTTTATTTAATTTTTTTTTTTTGTGCTCTAAGTCCATGAAGTATGACCACCGATTACATGTCTATGAGAAATTGTACGATACTGAGAAGCAGCGTTGCCATGAATTGCGTAAAAAATTCAAACAATCCCAAGAGCAATTGTGTGTGGTCAAGGGGAAACACGGCTCAAATGCCGGGACAATTGATTGTTTGAATGACTCAATATGCCTGCTCGAGGAGCAATTACAAATTCGCGACGAACAGTACGAAGGACTTCAGTTATCCTTTTCTGATATACAGACAGCACTTTTCCGATCGATGGCCAAAGAGCGCGAGCTGCAAAGGCAACTCTCCGAGGAGCAACGTAGAGTGCAGTCGCATTTGGCTCGCGAAAATGACTTGTTGGCAAAGGTTGGATAAATTTTAATTATAATATTATCAATTTCACATTTCATCGAACTCTCTGCGTAGATCCAAGAACATAAGCTATGTGCCGAGCTCAAGGAGCAAAATTTTTCAAATCAATTAAACCTGAAACAAGCTGCCTTAATGCGGTGCAAAGAAGATAACGATAAGCTGCTCGTTTCCGTCAATGCGCTCTTAACGTGAGTCAGGGAGAAGGATTTGAAGGATTTTTGAATTTTTCAACCATTGTTTGGGCTTTTTTTTTTTTTTTTTTTCGTAGAAGGAAACGGGAGATCGAAATCATTGATTCGAAAATACAAAATACCATAAATGAGGTTATCCAAATGAAGCGTGACGTTGTGGCATTGCGAGAGCGACTCGAAAACAGTTGGGATAATCGCGTCAAACGTTTGTGGTGCTCAACAACGGACCTTCGTCGATGCATCGCAGAGGCCTTCATTGTGCTCGCATTCCTTGCGTGGCCTAGCATGCCAGTATCGAAAGTTTCTTCGATAACTTTATTCCCCTTGCGATTGAGCTAAGGACGAAACGAGACGAGACTGAACTGAACTGAGAGAGCCAACCGGAAGTTGACGCGTTTCATGCCGGAACCAACCCAACGCACACACACACACATACACACTACACATTACTTTTCTATTCATATATTTTTTTAATTTTATTTTTGTATTTTAACTTTATTGCTCATCAATTCATGTGCGTGCGTGCATCCTTTATATATATATATTTATTTTTTTAAGACGTCTCTCCGATACGAAGGCAGAATGAAAAAATTTATTAACTGGAAGACACACAAGTTCCTAACGTCTTAAAAATTACCAAATATAAATAAAAAGAAATTGAGTTGAAGTTAATCAAGTCTCGAGTGTTCCTTACGATGGCTCACGTGTATTTGGCTCAGCTCTGTTGATATCAATGGTTCTCCTCTTTTCCTTCTACTTTTATTTTTATTTTTGCAGTGGTAGGTTTTGTCTTCATTTAATGACCTTTCGCGCGATAATAAGTAACAACGGATAATGAGGGCCACCTTCCGTCTTCCTCAAATTCAACTTGAAAGCAATAAACTTTCCATGCTTTCCAAAAATAAAAAAAAAATGGCATGTCCTTCAGCTTCCTTCAATGCGGAAATAAAAAAAAAGATTTCGTGAATTCAAGACTAGTTAACCGAAGCGTGCTCTCACCCTGGAACGCTTATTGCTTTTGTTCAAGGAAATGCTCTTAATTTTTTGTTCGCTTTGTACTTTTGGCCCATTAAGAGGATTTCGAAACACTTCTATTCATTTGCGGCGTTATTATACATTCTCTGAAGCGTTGCTTAAAACGCATTTTAAGGCCTTTTGTTAACGAGGATCCTTGCGGTGAATTATATTAATTTTCGTGGCAGAAATAATTTAATAGCCTCGATTTAACGTAGAACAAAATGCGTTCATTCATAACAATAACTACGTCAATTATTTAAAAGCAAAATAGAATTTGTCATCACACAAAATGCGGTAATGATGATTATGATGTGGCGATTTTTAAATTACTCTGCGTGGGGAAAATTTCGTTCGGCGCGGCTTTTGTAAATTGACATATCATATAAATATATAAATACGACATGACACATCATGGTGCACTCCACTCAGATAAATAATTTCATATTGTTTTTTAATTCAATAAAGAACAAAATTGAAATGAAATTTGATGTCGCAACAAGATCAGTGGGAAAAATTAATAATTGAATTTGTTTAAAGGTTAATTTGACGATAGTTACTATTTTCAGTATCAGTTAATTTTTACTGGTAATGCAGCTGAAATTTCAGTATTATTAAAAACTTACTGACACTGCAAATTTAATTGCAGCATCAGAAAAAATTTACTGAATTTTTACTTGTAACCAAAAATGCCCATCACCGGTACTGAGAGCATTTAAGTGCACAAACTAACTTCGTATGCTAACTTCTGATTTTAATGAAGTAAATTTCAATTTGAGAAAATACTCAGGGGTATTTTTCAAAAAAACAACTAGAAACTGGTGCCTTGTCTTATACACTACAAGTCGCCATTTGTTCCGTCTTTCTATTCTAATTAGTTTTTGAGATATAGCAATTTGAAAAGGAGCTTATTAAAAGCGATTTTTCACACCGTCCCCTACCGAAGATTGATAAACCCGTACAATTCGTATAAATTGAAAAATTCAATTTTGATTAAAAAATCAGACTGATATTTAAATATCAAGTTAATATTTTTAAATTTCCTCTGAACGAAAATCATCAAATTGATACGGAAATTTTTTACACTTGCGTATCAATTTTTGTAAATCTTACATTTTCTACCGTGGAATTTGGTGATAAATTACATTTTTAATATCTTTTCCATATTATCAGTACAAAACTATATTTTGCGTATCAATTCCAAAACTTAATAAATTGTCCTTTTTAGTATCAATTTGAAATTTTTTCATTTCAAATTTGTCATGCATTCATGTCAAATTTATTTTTTTCGATATAAAAAGTATAGAATTGATAGAATAGTATAATTTTAATAATATTGCGTATCGGTCACTTTGTAAGTGAAAAATATCTAATGCGACGTTACATTTTTTTTTCAAGGACAAAGGAACCTAAAAAGTGGTTTCTATATTGTTCTTTAAGGTAGTACCTATCAGAAAATCTTTAAAGATCTGAAATCCCTTTCAGAGGGCTGGCACGCTTTCTTGAACCGGCAAGACCTTAAGGATTTTGAGAGCTGCGCGAATCTTCTTAACGAACTAAATAAGATGCAGTACCTAGTAAGGGGCTTACAATTATTCAGATTGTTTTTTAATATTTTAAGGTGTTAAATTTTAATATTTACTCTCAACATTATAGTGATATAAAATATAGTTTTACATAGAAATATTGCCTTAACTGATCAATTTGTTCTCTTGCAATTCAAACATTGAACAAAAATTTTTCGAAAACATCTAAGAAAAACTTTACCTTTCGTTATTAGTTATAAATTTCAGATCCATTTACTTTTAGCCGAAACATAAAAAATAAGTTAAAGAGAGACAGAGAGAAAGAAACTACGTTCAATCCATTTGTTCAATTTGAACAAAATCCATATTCTTTTGAATGCTGTCAGTATCAGTGGCGTATGAGCAACGTCGCTTCATATAAAAAAATCACATCAAGTATACGTCGCTCATTAATTTGTCTGAATTGAAGCTCTATGCGAGTGGTCGGCTAATACTTTCTTTCTAAGGCCTTAAAAATTGTTTCAGACTATTTTACGGCACATATGTGCATATATGTGTGTTTTGTTTAATACAAAAAAAAAAAAAAAATTCAAAAGACTCCAATTAACACCTTAATATGACAAATGGTTATTTTTCTCGGAATAAGTTTTATTCACAGTCGGAGTTCCACATTAAAGAGACCTTCTCTCTTTTCTTTATCCAATCATGCGTTAATGTTGAAACTCCTACTTCACAAAGATATAATGAACCAAAAGGGGGGCAAGGATCATACTGCTTCTTTGGCCACACTTAGAAAAATATTTTTAATTAAAATTCAAAACTCATTAATCATATTGCTTTCTTTCCTGCGTTATTACTAAGATCGATTAAGTTTTCTTGATCTGCAGAGCTTAAGAAATAGGTGTTGGTAAAAGATATTGGATTTATAACCCATTGATTTTGAGTCACATCTAATTCAGGAAAATATTCCATTACTGAATTTTGAAAATTTTGGGGCGGTTTAATTCTTATGACCTTCTGCTTTTATTCCAGATAAAAAGTCAACATGCCCCCCTCAATTAACGTTCTCAACCATAAGAAAAGTTTCATTTCAAGTGCTTTAAGCTTGCCTGATATTGTTACTTAGATTTTTCCCCTAAATTTGAAATAATTGAAAAGTCGGAAAAGTGTAAAAGTTTTCATACAAAATGCATTCAAAATCCTTTTAGCCTTTTTTGATTGACGAGTTTTCGGGGCAAATACTCGTTTAAGGGAAAACCAACCTCTATTATAAAGGGTAGGTCATATAAAATTTTAAATTAAAAGTAAAAAAAAAAAACGGCTTGATATTTTTCAAAGGTCTAACATTTATTTTCAAGGTTGTCTTATGAAATTTATTTGTGGAAAACAATTTCGGACAAATGACCACCACGGCTGAGTATACAGTACCTTATCCGATCCACCCAATTTTGGAGTACTTTCTCGATGGTTTCATTTCTTATGGTAGCAACAGCAGCTTGAATACCGCACTTTAGATCTTGAATTGTTTCTGGATGGTTGGCATAACATTTATCTTTAACCGCTTCCCAAAGAAAATAGTCGAATGGAGTCAAATTCTCAACTTCTCGCAGGCCAATTCACATCACATTTTTTAAAATCAAATTTCTCACAATTTGGGTTGAAGACTTACCACTTTGGAAAAAAGTTTTCAATATTTCCCAGTTTTCTTCTAGCGAATAGCGACCCATTTCGTAAATTTGAGACTTTTTACTGAATATCTGTCACTTTCCGAATGATATTTGACGTTTCCAATGTCGAAATATAGATAGTTCAAATTTAAAA
Organism: Chlorops oryzae; assembly: GCA_020466095.1. Classification (NCBI taxonomy): domain Eukaryota; kingdom Metazoa; phylum Arthropoda; class Insecta; order Diptera; family Chloropidae; genus Chlorops; species Chlorops oryzae. The sequence goes on from CM035807.1 coordinate 82,112,826, forward strand.
CGCTGTATTTTCCTTTTCGTCTTGTAAACTTAAATTGAGAGGAGCATTCAGTTGTCCAAATAAAACATTCCAAAATTTTGCATTAAGCCAAACGGTTTCCTCATACTTTCACAGTAATTTATAAAAAAATTTATTTATTTTCGTCTTTTTACAATTAAAACAACCACAAAACATCTTCCAATAATTTAATAATTAATTATAGCATTACAAAAATATAGAAAAATTAAATTTTAAATTTAAATTAAATTAGAAAAAACAAACAAACAAAAAAAAAAACATTTCACTAGCGTTTTGGTAATGGAATTCTTTAGATCGATAAGCAAGACAAAAATTAAAGCGAACCTTTTTTAAGATTAGAAATCTTTAAAAGTTAATATCCTTAATTGCTATTTTAATCCCTGTGCGATCGAAAGCGTTGAGGCAATTCGATTGTTGGAATGACCAGCGGAGCACTGGAATTCATATCTGTTATGATGAAATTGACAAATTCGAAATTTGCAGGTCCTCGGAATTTAGTTGTATATTTTGCTGATCCTCCGAATTGAGGTGGAGGAGCTGTCCACTGTCGAAAGTCAATAGATTGCTAACGGTTGGACAATTTTCGTCGTTATTTCGAGCTATCGCATTTGCATCAGCGGTTGTCGTTGGATTGGCATTTTCAAGATTATGCATGGGAGAAGCAGCCGCTTGCTGGTGATGATATTGCTGCTGCTGCTGATGATCCATATATTGATGCTGTTGTTGCTGCTGCAGCATCGATTGTCCTTGCTGCAATCAACAAGTCTTTCTTTGTAATTTAAGAGCAACGCTTAGACTATTGGCTTATATAGAAATCTCTTACCATATTGCTCGGTGGAATATTCCACGATGGATGCACTGCCATCGCTGCTGTGGCATCAATAACAGCTGCATTCGTATTCGACATGAGATTATGCATGACAAATGGATTTGTTTGACTGAGATTACTCGCGTTGTTGGTATTCATTTGATTGTTACCTATAGCGGCATTGGCACCCAACATATGCAGATTGAAGGTATTGCTACTGCTGAGATTGCTAGCATGAGTGTTGGGGTTCGGATTTGCGTTATTGGTTTGGCTTCCAGTACTCCCCGCCCAATTTGTGCCCTCATAGATTGACTGTTGGTATTGCTGTTGATGTTGTTGTTGCTGTTGGTGTTGTTGTTGCTGTTGCTGTTGTTGTTGCTGTTGCTGTTGGTGTTGCTGTTGGTGCTGCTGTTGTTGTTGTTGGTGATGGTGAACAGCTTGTGTCTGCTGCTGTTGGAGGGAGCTATAACAGTTCTGCACACTCATTGGTGTAACTCTGGAATCATTCATTGAACTTTCGGTCTCCCGCGCATGAAACGCCGGAGGCATTTTGGAGGTTGCTTGAGAGTTCTTGCTAGCCGCCATACTCGTTGCTCCCGCTGGCGTTGGAGGCATACTGTATGGCAAAACGGGACTATTCTGCGCGTACATATTTGAAGGGGAGAGCGGTTGCGGCGATGGTGTCATATCGGCATGATTTCTATAGATGCCATGTGGCTGTGGTGAGGTATCTGTAGCGAAAAAAATGGATTTTATTCTTTAAGAGCAAATATATTTCGAACGGAAAAATTACAAAAAAAAAAAAAAAAAGGAAAACAATTGAAGAAAACACATAACATTGCAATGAAAAATAATGATTTAAATCAGTTTTGCGAATATCTAGATCTTTAAAGTCATAAATATCCATTTCTTCCATTTAGAAATGCCATCTCCTAAGGGTTATTGCCGACTACGGTCACTTAAAAGGGGATCAAAAGTTTTGTTAATTTCTTGATAGGTACTAACGTCAAAAAAAAACACTCCAGGAATCGCTTTTTAGATTCCTTTTGCACAGTGTCCTTGAAAACCTCTTTTTTGGTAAGCATTTTTTTTTAAATTTAATATCTTAAAAACTAACTAAGATGAAATGGTGGCCCAAAAGGAGAATAAATTGTAAAAAAGAAAGGAAGTCAGAACAATTATTTTTTAATTTTACGCTGAGAAAATTTTTTTCACAAAAAAGAAAATATAAATTTAATAATTTTTTTCAGTGTATTTCGGCTTTTGCGTCACTTTTTGGTAATTAAAAAAAATACCTCTGAGCATTAACTTTCATTAAAAAAAATTTTTTTATTGAAATGAAAACGTTACTTTTTCAGATTTTGAGGTTCACATACACAGAGAAAAAATTCAACCAAAAATCTGGTTAATTCAAAAGGAAAGATATACAAAACGACTTCAAAAAGAAATATTTTTAATTTTAACAATCTATCTTTTTCCGTTTGAATCAACCATATTTTAGGTTAAATTGGCATGATAATTTTCAAAAATGGATTTAAATATAAATTGTTTGAACTAACCACGGACATAAATGAATTGACAAGATAATTTTTAAAATAAAAACAAAATTTATTAAAAAATAAATATACTTAACGTTCAAATCAGTGCTGTCGAAATGCTACTATAGCAGTTTTTTTTTTGCTACTTTTTGTCTCGTCGTACTACCTTACTACTCCTTTCATTAACGTACTACTATTTGGATGTAAATAAATTTTTTTATAGCTTCTTCGAAAACTTTTTATATTCGCATACGATTATCTGTTTTTAACATGCACGAAGAACGAGCAATAAGTTTGATATAATTTTTGGCGTCAAGCCATATGTCTGATGCCATTTTTGGGCTATAGGTATATATTCAATAATCGAATGTTCGAAAGTTGAATAAAAATTAAACTAAAAAAAACAAAATTTAAAAGTGAAAATATTGAAGAAGTGAAAAAGTGGAAAATTTTTCTTACGAAATTTCATTCATTCATATTATAGTCTTCTTGATTTATGAGTTCTCGAGGCTTTCGAAGGAAACCTTCAACTAGTCCTTCTTTTGCTTAAAAACTCCTTTTTTTAGAAGTACTCCGTTTATTTTATAAAAACTACCATTTTAAAAGCATTTTGCTACTTTCTAAGATACAAAAACGACAGCACTGGTTCAAATCAATTGGCCACAGAGCCCTCTGCTAAACATAACCCCAAAAATAGCCATCGGATGGACTTCATCCGATGTTGCCACTCCATTGTCGTGTGACTGCTTTCGCGATGCTTAAAAAGTTCTAAGATGAATACATATCTTATATGTGCTTTTTTATAAAACAAATGAGAGTTATACCGATCGTAAGAAAAAACATATTTCGCTTTGCAAATCAACCAAAAATTATGAAATTGACTCAACCATTTTTTCGTTTGAAATATTTCTGTTCTGCTCAAAAATCAAAAGGACTGTTAAAAGTAACAATGCGCCCTTTTAAAAACATCATGTTTACGTTCGTTCAGTGTAGAATCATAGATGCTCTCAGTACTGACAAAATGTTCGGTGTGTGATAGAAATAGACATCACTCATACGGCATGTTGGACAGAAGAGTTCTAAGAATATATCTATGAAAATTACCCGATTGATGTGATATACGTTTGCAAGTTTTTTCACTCGATTAATGAAAGATAAAAAAGCAAATAAAAGTTAAAATGTTTATAAGAAACAAATGTTAAAATAAAGTTTGATAAACTAGCCGTCTAAAATGACTGTGATTCCAGTTCCAGTGCCACTGTCTTTGATACTTCTCAATGTTTTCACATACTCGTAAAAGCTTTGTTCGGCCTTGTCAATTCGATTTGGGACATTTCTGACATTTATGACTTTAAAGAGTTGCATACATAGATGTTTCGTATATCGATTAAAAATTTTTTTTTCCATAAACTTACCTCTTGGCTCTGTCTTTATTGCCGGTAAAATGGTATTCCAAGGAGGCATGTTGTTTGATCCTTAAAAGCAAAAAAAAAAAAAGCAAAAAAAGAAAAAATTGGTTAGCAAGCAAAGCGGCAAACAAAGATAGTGCGTAAAATAAAGTGTTAATAAACGCTAAGGAAGGTGTTAAAAATGAAATGATGCAAATCATTCGAGCTACAAAATATATAAACAATAAACATTCCTAATAAAACTATCTTCAGGTCTGTCATAAAAACAGAAATAAAAACTTCATGTAGAAAATGCTTCAGAAAATTTTTGATTCATTTCTGAAGCGTTTTATATATAAAGTTTTTCATTTCCGACAGACCTGGAGATATCCTTAAGCCTGAAATCCACATGAGTTTTTTACGTAGAGAAATTGTAGAGTGTAGAAATCTACTTTGTTGTGTACACTGAAGACATTCTCTACAATTCTACAGCTCCACGTAGAGCTGCCGTCGACATAATTAGGAAAAAGCTCTTCTATGTGCTCTAGACACTTTTCTCTACGTAAAACTCTGTAGTGTATTTCAGGCTTTAAACGTAAAAAGATCGAAAATGCGGAAAAATGTAAAAATTTGTATACAAAACTTCGTTCATTATGTTCTAAGCCTTCTTTATTTACGAGTTTTCGAGACAAATATACGTTTAGAAAAATACCCTTTTATTCATTTATCCAAATAAAATATATACTTAGTTATTTTCCAGCTTAAAAATTTTACTTTTCATTTTATTAGTTGAGTCTTTTATTAAAAAATTGAATTTTCTAGATTTTGACAATTTTTTTTTCTTCTTTTTGATTCGGTTAGAATTGCTTAAGTGTTCGTATACTTATTTTAAAAAAATATATATTTGGGGTATTCCCTTAAAAGTGAAAAGATTGAACAATCGTAAAAATGTAAAATTTTTCATACAAAATTTCGTTCATTACTTTCTAAGCCTTTCGAAGTTTTCGAGGCAAATACACGAATAAGGGAAGACCCTTATTTTTCTTGACAAAGGTGTACAAAAGTGTTCAAAGATGTCTCCACTAACTTTGTGCATGTTCTTTCTCTGTTTTAAAAGTACTTCGATTAATTTTTATTCTTAGTCTTGAGTCACCAACGATTTGATTTCAAAAAATCGCTTTATAAAATACAAAAATATTTGAAAGCCTTGAGCTTTCCATTTTAAAAAATCTTTTTCTATTTATTCATTTAATTATTTATTTACTATTTTTTTCGTAAATTTCCAAATATTTTTTTTTAATTTTCATGCTTAAAGCACTTTTCACTTTTCTTCGTTCGTTTCATGCAGCTCGATGTTTTCATAGTGCTTTTATGTATAAAAGTATTTATATTTTTAGGAAAACTTTTCTTTATAAAAATAGCATCTGTATCTATTCTATGCATTAACCATCAGCTATTTAAGCTCTTTCGTTTGCTTTTCGCTAAAAAATGGCAACACCAAAAATTATTTTTTTTTTTTTTTTTTTTTTCAAATACAAAAATTGTTTAAAAGCTTTTTGCCTTTTAATTTCAAACTTGCTCCGAAAAAGAAATCATCCTTCTCAAATTGTTCATCAAACTAATGCCGTCTTTCATAAATGGAAGACAAACCCTTTCCATTAGTCCAGTTAAACAGTAATACTTTCCTGGACGACAAATTTTTTCATATTTTTTACTTCAACCATTTGGAAATTTCCTTTCAAAAAAGCCTCATGACTCAATAGTTCATCTCGTCATTTCAAGTGGCTAAGGACACCAAATTATCTTGTTTTTTTTTTCATCAATTTTTTTAACAAACTTCAAAGTCATCATCATATCTTAAATCTTTCAAATCTTTTGCATTGTAAAATCCAGTTCCAAAATAAACCCATAAGTTTAACCCATCAATTCCGATTTCTTTCAACCATCAAGTCATTGTAAAAACAAATCCGTCTCTTTCTTTTGAGAAGTCCAAAAATCCGACCTCCTTTGAAGTCATGACAAGACTTCATTTATGCGATTCTGGGGCTCTCCCCGGAAGAGCTCGTACTTAAAGACATACCACACTTCCCGTTGCCTCTTTTAAGAGAAAGTTATTCCGGCCTTTGACTTGTGTTGCAACAAACACAGGCAAACTCTCTCTATTGGCAGAATTCTGCCGGCCTGGGGCTAGAGAACGATCCAAAGGCGACCGTTTAAGTCAATAAATTTGAAACTGGCATGACGCATTTGAATGAGGATGTCGCGTCGCTGTTCCAAAGGGTTTTGATTACAAAGATGCACAACGATGATTTAATGAGATAATCTAAATTATGATTTAAAAAAAAAAAAAGAAATACACATGTCATGATACTGGGCCCAGCTATGAAGATGCGATGAAAAGATGAAAAGATTCCTACTAGGAATAATGACCATCACCGTTGAGTGTGACACATACAGGAAAGTCTACGAATAGATACATAGGTAGTACCATAGATTGGCGTATACAAATTATCAGAGAGTAGAGTAGAGTAGAATAATTGGGGGCGAAAAAACTTACTCCCTGCCTGATCAGGATGATCTTGGCTTGTACTCGGACGCGACTTATTGTGCTGCAGCAGTGAATACCTATTATCGTCATCGGTTTTCTGACGCTTTCGTCGTAATGTGACGGGATCTAAAAGGGTAAAAAATTGAACAATTAAATATTTTCGTTTTACAATTAGGTACACTTTATAAGTACAGTAAAATTTTTGTTTTTTATAATATATTTTCAGGCGTTTCGCCGTTGTTTTGCTGAAAACAATTTTTATGTTATTTAGAATTGTATATGGTAGATATATGTATATAAATGTATTTTTGTGTATCTAATAATGACTAGAAGTTTATGCTACTTTCGATTAAATATTTTCAATTGTTGCTTAATTAAAAATCTTTTCCTAATTTCTATGAGTATTTCGAAAGGTAAATATCCTTTTGGTTCGAAACGCCGACGTTTGACAAATTTCTTTTGCAGCGTAAAAAGTTTTCCTTTTTGTAAAAATTTCAATATTTGAGCACAATTATTTTTGTTTTCTTTTCAATCTCCAGTTACATACAATAAATTTCCCATTGACCCATTAGGAGGGCGGGAAAATAGTACACTTTGAAGCAGCAATACAAACAAATTCAGTGGTCTCGGACCGTTTCGAAAGCTCATGCTTTTCAGTTATTCAAAAATTCTAGGCAATACTCCTAATTTCAATACCGCTTGAAAAGGCGGCGCCCTTCTTAAATCCTTTAACATTCGAAAAAATTTCTCCTAATCCTTTCAGCTTAAATCCACTTAAAGTTAAAATCATATCTGGTAGCTTCGAAGTTAACAACGTAGTTTCTGAATATTATCCTTTATGTTTTGTTGTACAGTACGAGTCGTTGAGAATAAGTTGATTGTTCGTTCCTCGCGAAAAAATCACAAATAGGTCGGTATATCCTGGCTCTGTAGCCGGGTAGCCGCACAAAACAAATTTTTTTTTGTTTTTTGTTTTTTGAAGCGATGGTGGCCTTTAAAGTCACCACCTCATGCCTAAGCCAGTGTATGTGGATTTTTGCTCTTGGTCAAAAATCGCATGGCTCAGGACTTTTCAAATACAATTCAAATGGGGAAATGCTCTTGCTAAAGTGTTTTTTTTTTCAATTGATGCGATTAGCTGCCGCCAAACGCTTTGCGATCTCATCAGGTGTGAGAATTTCACCGGCATCCACCGGTGCATAGTATGCGGACGTTTCATCGAATTCGCTTGTCGTCGCTTGCGGTGGTATGCTCGTATAGAGGGCGAAATGTTCAGCCTCGGTCAGGTCGACGTCCGGATCAAGTTGCACATTGAATTCACCTTCGCAGAGATTGCGCAAACTCTGTCGATCGGCAATGGCCACCAATTCCATATTGCCATCGCTGATCGGTATTTCGGCAAGTTGAAGTGCCGACACCGTGCGCCGATCGAGCGCTCCGAGAGTGATCGTGCTCGAATTCGAATACTCTTCGTTGTGCGGCAGGCTGCTCACGCTGTCGCCCTTCAGCGGTATGTGCACGACATCGGCCATCAGGCGTGCTGGACGCTTTCCCGAGACGCTACTCACACTGCGTCCGACCGGCTTACTTACTTTCGATGCTGCTGTTTTCTTCAATGGGCTCGTCTGAACGGAATTGGGCTGTAACGATTTCGCTGAGCGCAACGAGCCTCGCAATGATTCATTGGTCTGGAAATGCCCAATACTGGGCTCGCGACTGCCATTCGGAGTGGGTATTTTCGAACCGTATTTTGAGCCAGGTGTCGCGATGTTCTCACGACTCTCGCCACTCAAGTCGGGCTTGCTCTTGCCGCGCGAGAATAATTTCGAGAAGAATCCTGGCTTCTTTCGTTTCGGTAGAGTGTTGGTGCTACCAGTTACGGGCTTGGGTGGCAAACGTTTTGTCGGTGGCGACTGATCTGGGGTTTTCATTATGATTATCGGTGCTTGCTGCTGAAGCGACTTACGATCCGGCGTACGGTGTCCGCCTGTATTAGCTTCGATCGATTGATTCTCTGCGTTGCTGTCCTGTTTGCGCAAGCGTTTCGGCGGCAAAGGCGGCAATTTTTCCTCCTCGGCTGCGGTGACGTGCATGTGTGGTGAATTAACTGCGGTGTGTGGGGAAATTTGTCTCAAAGGCACTGACGATCCTAATGGTTTCGGACTAGTAAGAAGATCGATCGGATCGTAGATCTGAATGTCTTCAGGTGCTAAATTGGATAGAGGCGGCGTTGGTGGCATAACATCGTCCATTGGTATAGAGATTGGATTCTTAAAAGCGATCTGTAAGCTTGTATATGTTGCAGCGTCGTCGAAGCTCTCCTCCTTTTCCATTGTAGCAAAATGATTGGATTTTCCGCTTCGATTTTCGATGCTTGCAACTGCATTCGCTTCCAGAGCATTCATTTCATTCATGATTTCCGAATTATAGCTATCACGCTGCAATACATGATCCGCATATATTTCGTCCAGTTCGGCAACTTGATCCAATAGATCGTTCAGTGTTTTATCCTCATCGATGGGTACGGCGGACGACAGAGGCTGCTCTATCGTGGCCACGTTAGTTTCATCAACTTTCGTTTGATCGAATTCACTCGACTTCATCCATTCGTTGATCTTATCAGCTGCCGACAATTGACGAGAATCACTCGATTCTGGCTCAACACTCTCGGAGGCCTTCAATTGTGCCTGCTGTTCCATTTCTCGTACTTTCTCATCGATGATTGTATCAATTTCCTGCTCACTGCGTCGCTTTGCTGCTGCCTCGTCCCTTGCATCTTCCAAAGGTGTAGAGATGTTCTCAACTTCCATCGACTCGACTGTTGTTGTCTGTGGCGTTTGCGGCGGCTCCGTTGATATTATAAGACTAGAGTTTTCGAGTCGTTGCTCTGTTACTGGCGTATTTAAATCTATAACCTCTACAGGTTCCATTGAAATGGCCTGCTTCTTTCCGCTATCAATATCGCTTATTTGTTGGAATAAATCTAAGTCGGGCTTCCGCTTGAGATTACGATGCAGATTCCAAAATATTGTCCTACCTGAGTCAAGTGGTATATACTCGAAGGGCAATGGTTCACTGGTAATGCCGTCCGATGGTCTCTTCAACTGTATAAAAACCTGTTCGAAGGGGGATAAAAAAAATTTGAAATTAGATTTGAAAGTTTTACGCCGATTGCATTTGATGAATGTTCGAGCTTCCTCCGGAAGTTTGGGTTTACTTCGCGGTGGATTTTTTTGTTTGTTTTACCTTCGCCGGTTCCGTTATATCCAGTGTATGATAACGCGGTGTCCTAAACGTAATGGCAGTCTGTTTGTGTACATCGGTTTGCTGAAAGTCTCCATAGGCTTCCCAAGCTTTTCCCTCCTTCTCCTCGTAAAATCTAACCGCAATATCATCCTTGGCGACCTTCTCGCACAATAGCATAATTTGAGTATTTCCCAAGACAGTTGTCGAGCAACTGCACAATCGACAAATAACGAGATCGGACATGGCTTTCTTATCGAATATTGGATCGGATATGACTGGCGTCAATGGCACCGTGAAGCGTCCGCCTTGTTCGCTTTCCAAAAAAACTTGAAAGCACAATCGAACGGAATTCAAATCGATGCTCGACGGTTGCGAGCGATGCTCGAAGCCAGCTGCACGAGCGTTTAAAAATGCCAGTTAAATTATGAAATTGATCATTTAATCGTAACATACGTACTTTTGAAGGGATCCACGCGTATATCCTCACGTGCCTTCAGTGCTGCATCGATGTCCTTTTTCTTAACACACTGTATGCCTAAATTACTAAAGACCGCACGCATTGTCTCGCTGTTGATCTCAACCGTGCAGACACCCTTTTTACAGCCCTCCTTGCCAACTAAATTATGCGGGTGAGGTCTTTGAAATACACACACACACACAAAACAAATAAAAATAAGAAAAAAGTTTTTATTAAGTATTGGAAAGTATTGAATATTTGGACGTCTTAGTTGCTCACCTGTAGGGCGGATCTTTGGTAACACAAGAGACCACAACGACTGCGCGGCCCTTATAGCCTACTATTTCAATAGTAGGATAAGTTTTGTTCTCAGGCGTTGAGTTGACGCCCGGTATGGAGCCAGCTGAACGACCCTCGCACTCATAACGAAACCGCAGAGCCTTGCCAGCGGGCTGTTCAGTTATTTTCACATAGGGCTTTTTGCCTTTACTCTTATTTGTTGTTGCCGTCCGTTGCTGTTGCGGCTGTTGTTGCAGGCCATTGAAATTTAAATTCTGCTGTTGCGTTGGACTCATCGGTGTTCCACCTGCATGTACGCCATTATTGGCGACACTTTGATTGGGGTACATAGCACTTTAAACTACTTTAACTGAAATGGCAGACAAAAGAGAAAAGAAAAAATTCAATTATAGATATTATTTATGGAGCGGACGTCTATAATCCTCTCACTCGATCACTCTCTCTCTCTCTCTCTCTCTCTCTCTCTCTCTCGCGCGCGCGACTCTTTGGCTCTCTTCTTAAATATGTATTCTATTATGACAACGGATTATGTGATTCGACGAAACAAACATCAATTGCCATTCATTCTAACCTAATCACTCCAAATGCTTTGTTCCTAGTTTTTACAAAACTGAAGACCTTTTCGGGCTCTGCAAAAATTGCGACACGATCCCTGAAAGTCTCCTTTTTTTCAAGATAAATAGGATATGTGTTCACCTTTTATCGTTCAAAGTTGAAAAAAAAAAAAAATTATTGAAAATATATGAAAATTCTGAGTCTTTGTTAAACGCCGTCTGCGAGGTCGACGATGATGAATTGGCACCAAAAATAAAATGCGATATTTTGTACAGAAAAATTTTCAGGTTGCGCGCTCTGCTTTCTCCTTTTCCCCCTTTCCCCTTCCACATCAACAAAAGGCACGTGCAGATAATTCGCGTCTCTGAAAACTGTATGATCACAGTGAAAAGTGTCGAAAGATACTAAATTCGAAATGAAACAACATTTCTCAGGAAGCGAAGAAAACTGTTGAAGCATTTTTCTTCTCTTTTTTCTGGCAATTTTTGGTTAATTTTTTTTTTTTTTTTTTGGAAAATTTTCTCAGTTTATTGTCTTGATGAAATGTGTGAGAATTAAAATCGGCCTACATGAATTTTATTGCCTCAGTAAATGGTATGAAAATAAACAATATTTCAGTTTATGAGCGAAAATTTTTAATACAAAATAATTCATTGAAATTTTTATATGGTTAAAAAAGAAGAAAAAAAAAGGAGAAAAAATAAAAAAAAAGAAGAAAGAAATAAAAACCGTCGACTTCCTTCAATGCATGCGTTACATGGAGCCGTTACATCCTGTGTCGGCTGGCATTAATGCCGTTTAAAATTTGCTACCCTACAACGCAATAAGACGAGCATGAGAAATTGTGAGTTGTGAGTTCTTCCGTTTTCTCTCTCACATATTTTGATTTTCTCTATGGTTATATCTATGTTTTGTGTTCGTTGTGGCCGATGATGATCATTTGTACTTTCTCAGGGAGCTCCGGAAAATGTTTTAAAAATAAAATTTGCGTAAGTTGCCGCCTTGTGGTGTTGGTAGTAGTAATCCACAACATACGTACTGATTACAATTGTCTGGCGTAGTCTAGTTGCGTCTGGTTTCTTGAAGATTTCATTAAATATTTTTTGCCAATTTTTTTTTCTTTCCGAAATTGCAATATTTACAAAAATGAAAAAAAAAAATTAAAAAAAAAAATAAAATGAAATCCATCATTCACAAATGCGATTTGGACGTTAGTTCTTGATGACTTGCAGCATGTTGCCAGCTGTTTTGTTGACAAGAAATTGTTGCTAAGAACTTTAACACTTCTCAGGAGAAAGAAAAGAACTTTTGAATGTATTAAGAGCTCTTGAAAGAATAGGAAAATGATCCTTAAAGCTAGACTCAACTGTTTTTCATAGTTTTAAGGTTATTCCTAACCTGTTTCGAATATTTCTCAAGTTCTTTTTCGACACAAAAAAAAAAGGAAATATAAATGAGAAAACAGAAAGCAAAACCAGCTGGCAAGTGAGAATTATTTAAGCATTTTCTTCCTCATGTTCTGTTTCTGTTCATTACCTTAATTTAAGGTAAACAAGAATATGATTAAAATGTAATATGAAAATTAGTCAAAAAGTAAATATACCACCAACTTAGAGAAATGCGTCAAGGAGGCAAAAACGAAAATTGCGTCATAAAAATGAAAATTTCGAAATTTCGAATGTGGCAAACGGCCAATATTTTTTTTTTTTTTTTGTTTGCAAAACATTAACTTTTTAATCAGTTTACACAATTTTAATAAATGATTATAAATTTTAATTCGAAATTCGAAACGAGAGGGGAAAACATCTTTTGTATTTTTGAATGGAATGCCAAACAATCGAACGTTATTATTCTCCTTCTTTACTTCAAAAATTTCTCGTACATGCCATCCATTTCGGCAAAAAAAAATCTGTATTCGCTAGAGAGATAGTAGCCTCAAGACTTATATAAAATGACTACTCGTCCCTCGGAATGACATCCCATGTTAAATTCGACAGCGTTGTGGATAGCCGAGGGAGTGACTGATTCGCGATGAGTTAACTGACTATAGGGTTAGTCCCATTTGAAGTTCCTTATGAAAAGTGCGATGAAAAGTTCACGTTTTGTTGTGCATATAACCAAAGAAATCATTTATCCAAAATATCGGTTATTGGCCTCAACGAAGCATATCGATAGCTTCGGATAGAAAGGGCGTAACTCATTATTTTGCTACTTTACAGGAGAAGGAAAAAACTTCATAAAATCGCAAAGGTTAGATATTTAAAAAAAGTTTAAACGCAAAGTCAATTAAATACTACGCACGAAATTTGTTTTAGGCTTGAATTTTTATTTTTTCTGTGTTTCGAGCAGTTTTCTGAGTTAGGGCTTTTTGATATCAATTTTCGTTCAAAACACGTGAGTTAGGTCTTTGTACGCAAAGTTTAAAATATAAATAAAATTATAAGATGCGATCCAGCACTATACTATAACCAATAATATCGGTTAGTGGTTTCTATTGATAAAATTAATTCAAAACAAATATTTTTTTAACACATTATTCACTGTTTTCACGTTCGTGTCTTGAGTCTTTGCATGCATACAGACCAAGAGAGACATGCAAAGACTTAAGAAAGGAACGTGAAAACAGTGAATAATGCGTTCCAAAAAATATTTGTTTTGAATTAATTTTATGAATAGAAACCACTAACCGATTTTAATGGTTATAGTCTCAAAAAACTCGTCATAGATTGAGGTTTGCGGCATTTGAGTAGAACATTTATTTTTTTTCTACTAGGGTCATTATTTGGCCAGTTAGGGGATGGAACCCAAAATTCAGTTTTAAAAAAAATAATAATTATAACATATTATTAAAACATACCAAAAACGAATCCAATATTCTTCATATTAGGCTCGTTTAAAAGGTACTTGTGTAAATTTTTCGAATATACATACTGAACATGCTCGTTCTTGTTCCTACGGCATCTATATTATAGATTGAAGTTCGTGAGGCATTTTTCTTTAATTTAAGCCTATTTTTGTATGGGGACCCCCCTAAGGAGGGGAGATAGAGGGTAGGTATAGTTAAAGAAAATACTTGGGGTAAAAAAATAATGGGGGTCGGTCATATATATCAGCCCCCTAGGAGGGGTTTGACTGTAGTGACAGGCATTTTGTCTGAAATTGTATTAAAATTAAGGTAATTTTGTATGGTTAAAAAAGAAGAAAAAAAGAGAAAAAATAAAAAAAAAGAAGAAAGAAATAAAAACCGTCGACTTCCTTCAATGCATGCGTTACATGGAGCCGTTACATCCTGTGTCGGCTGGCATTAATGCCGTTTAAAATTTGCTACCCTACAACGCAATAAGACGAGCATGAGAAATTGTGAGTTGTGAGTTCTTCCGTTTTCTCTCTCACATATTTTGATTTTCTCTATGGTTATATCTATGTTTTGTGTTCGTTGTGGCCGATGATGATCATTTGTACTTTCTCAGGGAGCTCCGGAAAATGTTTTAAAAATAAAATTTGCGTAAGTTGCCGCCTTGTGGTGTTGGTAGTAGTAATCCACAACATACGTACTGATTACAATTGTCTGGCGTAGTCTAGTTGCGTCTGGTTTCTTGAAGATTTCATTAAATATTTTTTGCCAATTTTTTTTTCTTTCCGAAATTGCAATATTTACAAAAATGAAAAAAAAAATTTAAAAAAAAAATTAAAATGAAATCCATCATTCACAAATGCGATTTGGACGTTAGTTCTTGATGACTTGCAGCATGTTGCCAGCTGTTTTGTTGACAAGAAATTGTTGCTAAGAACTTTAACACTTCTCAGGAGAAAGACAAGAACTTTTGAATTTATTAAGAGCTCTAGAAAGGAGAAGAAAATAATTCTGAAAGCTAGACTCAACTATTTTTCATAGTTTTAAGGTTATTCCTAACCTGTTTCGAATATTTCTCAAGTTCTTTTTCGACACAAAAAAAAAAGGAAATATAAATGAGAAAACAGAAAGAAAAACCATCTGGCAAGTGAGAATTATTTAAGCATTTTCTTCCTCATGTTCTGTTTCTGTTCATTACCTTAATTTAAGGTAAACAAGAATATGATTAAAATTTAATATGAAAATTAGTCAAAAAGTAAATATACCACCAACTTAGAGAAATGCGTCAAGGAGGCAAAAACGAAAATTGCGTCATAAAAATGAAAATTTCGAAAGTGGCAAACGGCCAACATTTTTTTTTTTTTTTTTTGCAAAACATTAACTTTTTAATCAGTTTACACAATTTTTAATAAATGATTATACATTTTAATTCGATATTCGAAACGGAAGGGGAAAACATCTTTTGTATTTTTGAATGGGGTGCCAAACAATCGAACGTTATTATTCTCCTTCTTTACTTTAAAAATTTCTCGAGGATGCCATCCATTTCGGCAAAAAAAAAATCTGTATTCGCTAGAGAGATAGTAGCCTCAAGACTATAAAAATGACTACTCGTCCCTCGGAATGACATCGCCATGTTAAATTCGACAGCGTTGTGGATAGTCGAGGCAGTGACTGGTTCGTGATGAGTTAACTGACTATAGGGTTAGTCCCATTTAGTTGATTTTCTCTGTTATGCCCTCTAAGTTCCTTATGAAAAGTTCGATGAAAGTTCACGTTTTGTTGTGCATATAACCAAAGAAATCATTTATCCAAAATATCGATTATTGGCCTCAACGAAGCATATATAATAACTCGCTTTTATGAGCCAGCGTCGCATTCAAGAACAAATTCGTAGCTTTGAAGAACCATAGCAAGAGCCAGAAATCACTGTAAAAAATTGTTTGTTTGTTTCCCATATGCTAAATTTCGATGGAATTGCCCGAAAAAGGACTGCCTTGGTATCACTGATTGTGGAGCCAATTCGCATAGTTAGATATATAACATTTAATGCCTTCGACCTTCGTACAGCTGGAAACTTTGTGCTGTTACGATAGCTTCTTAAGTAGTGGGACAATGCATATGTATGTATATTTTAACTACAATTGAACTGGACCCAAAAATTCTCATTAGGGGGTTCCTAAGGCCACAAAGAATTGAAAAATCACCTATTGAAGTGAAATTGTATCTGTGGTAATTTATCCTTTTCGTCCTCAAATATAGGAAACGCGCAACGCGAACGTGTGTGGTTTTCGATATAAAAGAACTTACATAATTACTAGGCCCCAAATTAATTTTATTAAAATGGATTTTTGGATGCCCCTATATAAAAACTGAACCTTATCAAAAACCATCTGAGTTATGAAGGCACCATAGAGATTTTTTTTTTCAATTAAAATGAAAATAAATTCGAAGAGGATTCTGTGGGATATATTGTGGCAGTGGTAGTGACATGGTTAAGACAATATGCTTAAATAAAATACTTTGAATGAAGTTATTCTTCTAGTTCATTATTCTGTTTTGGGTCCTAGACTTTGAAGCTTTGCGACGATCATACGTTTTCTATTCTGCCTTTTTGTTTTCTTTCTCAAATCGATGGGCTCTATTGATAGCACTCTAAATGTTTTTCTGAATGTCCCTAATGGGGAAATTATTTATCATTCACGATTAAAAATTCTGTGACGGAATCTTTTAAATTTTCGCTGATGACGAATTATAATAGGACATTTAAAAGCCAGCTCTGTAATATTTAAATAATCTTTCATTCACTTCCACTTCAACTTTTTTTATCGCTGATTTTTTTTTTTTTTTGTTTTATTTATTTGTTTCATGAGGCAAATACGTGACCGGCAAATTTGTGCGCTTCGGCAGCATTGAAATTCGTGAAAAGTCGCGGTGAACGTTTGTGTAAAGTCTTCCTACATTCTCTGCCTCTTTTAGCTGATTTTTTTCTTGAAACCTATTACCCAGTTGCAAAAATGATGTTCCCCGGGATGCATTATTTGAACAAGCCTGAGCGACCGGTGATCACTCGCTAATCCATTCACTTTTATATATCCACTTTGTTAGAGCATGATCGTTTTAGGTAGGCCTTGATCGTTCGATCACTTGAGCAAGAAAAAAGAGGAATTGGAAAAAATTTCTTTAAACATTCTTCTTCTTCTGCCTAAAGTAGTAATGCCTATAGCCATCGATTGGGATACTTGAAATGACGCATTGCCAGAATAGAGACCATCGCCCTGTTTGCAACTGAGTATTTTAGAGTTCCCATCCGCCCGCTCTATCGCCCTCAATCCCTCTCTCTCTCTCTCTTTCTCTCTTTCTCTGTCTCTCTATCGCTCCCTCTCTCTCCCTATCGCTCCCTCTCCCTCCCTCTCTCTCCCTCTCTCTCCCTATCGCTCCCTCTCCCTCTCTCTCTCTCTCGCTCTCTCCTTCTTTTTCTCTCTCTCGCTTCCTCCTCTCTCGCTCTCTCGCTCTCTCTCCCTCTTTTTCTCTCTTTCGCTCTCTCTCTCTCGCTCTCTCTCTCTCGCTCTCTCTCTCTCGTCTCTCTCTCGCTCTCTCTCTCTCGCTCTCTCTCTCTCGCTCTCTCTCTCTCTCTCTCTCTCTCTCTCTCTCTCTCTCTCTATCGCTCTCTCATTTTCTGTTGGGCATTTATGAAGACTATTTGATATTGTTTATAATATATTTCATATACACCTACATTCTTATTGAATTTCTGTTTTAAAAATTATTCATCTTGTTTATCGCCAGAGAAAATAGGAGAAAAGTTTGGTAAAAATTGTATGAAATTTCTTTAAATAAATTTTGAGTCTCTTTACATATAGTTTCTGGTGTATATTTTAATACTGCAAGAGCGTATTCACTCAGAATGACAAAGATTTTATAGCTCTTGTCTCTCATACTCAGCTGGTGGTCAATTCAAAATACTTTTTGGAGGTTCTTCAACCCAATTTATCAAAGCTCTTATGCCAAATTATCCGAGTGTCAATTCAAATGAATTGTTTCCGCTTAATATGCCCAGCGTAAGCAGCAATCGTACGCTACGTTAAAATAAATCCCTAGATCCAAGTGGCGTATGGAGAACTAGCGAGGCCCTATAAAATTGTATGCCTGTATCCTTCGATCTTATGCTCGCTTACATCGGAGTCTGATTTATGCTTAAATATGGCTATGCGGTCCTTTTTTAATCGTTCATTCAAATAACTTCGTGCCGAGCCCTCTTTGGGCACGAGGCCGTGGGCGATGGCCCACTTCGACCACGCCTATCTACGCCATTGCTAACATCGAATGGAAATTTAAAGAATATACTTATGACTGTCAACTTGGCACTTTCAGTGCCAGTCAAGGATAGAACAAGAAGAAGAACAAGGCTTTTGCCACCTTGAGTTCGACCTTGAGTACTCACCAAATTAATAATAAAATTTGTGATTGGGAAAATGTTCGATATTCGGGACACAACTGGTCTCGAAATGGCGCAATAATGTAAAATTGTACACACAAGGAAATTCCCAAAATTCCGTTCCGCCCTTTCGCCCTCCCGCCGATTAACGTTGATAGATATTTTTAAAATATTCGAATTTAAATAACGTAAAACTTTTTTTAAGCCCATCGGCTTGACAGATCGTCAAAGACATTAAATTTTGGATGTGCCAATTTTTTCCGTAAATGCCAAACATACATATTGTTCCAAGAAAAATTTTGAAATGCCCGAATATGCATTCCTACGACGAACAGTCCGCATACGACATACAATCTATAAATGTATGTTTGTAAGTATGTATAGTATACCTAAATTGTATATATTCAATAAAATTTTCTCAAATACGTAAAAAAGCTTTTAAAAGTTCAGTGCATCGTTTCGACAGGGATATACACATACATACATACATACATACATACATACATACATACATACATACATACATACATACATACATACATACATACATACATACATACATACATACATACATACATACATACATACATACATACATACATACATACATACATACATACATACATACATACATACATACGTACATACATACATACATACATACATACATACATACATACATACATATACCATCTTCTTTGGTATATATGCGCGTCGGTTGAATGCAATATTTTGAAGAATCTTTGCCACGCGATGCCATTCAAAATTATTTGAATTTGAAATTTTAAGCGCCATTTTGAAGGTTGTGGGAATTATTGTATGGAGCCACAAATGTACACATATGTATACTCGGTTATATACTCTGATTAAAACGTAGGTATATACTTATGTGTGAATGTATGTATCTACATACATTGTTTTCTCTCAATCGCGCGAGCAAATTTTTGGCATAGCCAGGATGCTGCGAGTCTTATTCATTCATTTCTTGGAAATTTCCTCAAAATTTTCTTTTATTTTAAACTTTTTATCCCATTCATTTACTCGTCTTTATTATGTTTCCGTAAAAACAAAAACAAAAAAAAAACCAAAAAAAATTATAAAATAAATTAAAACACCTACATATGAAATTGTTTTCGAAATAGGCCATTACCGGGGGCAATCATGAACGCCGTAAGAGTGTTTATACAAACATACATATTTATATATAAGTATATATGTATAACGTGTGATATATTGAGATATAAGTACTCCTCGCCAGTTAATTAGAAACAGTATTTTCTTGATTGTTTGTGCGAAGAATTTCCCATTTGTTATTTACTTTTTTGAAAGCGTCAATTCTTATTTTGAAAAGCAATTCGCGGTTATTATTTCCTTTTTTCTTTCTTTCTTTTTTAGTTCTACTTATATGGTCTGGCATTCGTGGAGGCGGTAGGTACACATAGCCCCAAAGAAAAATTCACTTGGTAAGTCACCATTCCATAGAATCTCATTGTTTAATCGTCATTATTGGAATTAAGTTTTTAATGAGGATCATTCTTTGAGCAAACACGGGCAACGGAAGCTAAGTTTTAGTCCCGGTGCTCAAAAGCTTCAGAGTTTGATTCAGTTAAAGAAAAAGCGCTTCCGACGTGCTTTCTTCTGAGAGGAGACAATCGTAGAAGAAACTAAGCGTTTCTTAGAAAGTCAGTCGATGTGGCAAAGTATTTTGGATGGATAGTTAAGATCCATGAAAGCAACTATCACAATCCATCCCATTGATTTGTCAAGGAAGTTTGCAGATGAGTGCATTTTTTTCTTCTTTTTTTTAGATGTATAATGAAGGGAATTTTGGCTGAGATCCAAAAATCTGGCTTTCATTAATCTGCTAAAATTTAAATATTTACCAATATGTATTATGTTTCGAAATTTGCTTAGCAGATTTTCTCCGCGTTGTTTCATGAATGAATTTTTTTTTTTTTTTTTTGGTGATTTGATTTCCACAGTGAATGGATTTTGAACAATGACTCACAACAAAAGAATTTGTTGTTTAACGCACAATAAAAGTGATTAAGGCAAACTGATCAAACAGAAGACAAGAACAGAATACTAAAATTTATGTTTGCATTGAAATACATACGAATGTGTATGAACATACATGAATACGTGTCGTCGTTTCTATCTAGATACATCGAAATCGTGATTGAGTGTAAAAAAAAAAATAATTTTGTTTTCCTGAATTTCAATGCATATGTAGCACATATGTATTCTCTTAGATTTATTTCTATGGAAATTAAATTAAAGGAAAGGGGAGAGAGCAAAGGTTAGACACCTACAACCAAGCCGGCTGTGAAACCAAAGCTCTCTATTATCCTAGATTTGAGGCAGGAAGACCCCATGGCACGGAAAACGGGCTTTACGGTCCCACCTTTCCCGAGTCGCCGTTGCTAGCCGATTGCCCAGGTCGAATCAAGCAGACTTGTTAATAAATGCATGAAATCGAGAATAGTAGGAAGCGTGAGCTTTGATGAGAAACGGACCCTACCACGAAGTATTGCCACAGCAGTACCAGGGTAGGAATGCCGATGGGAAAAAATAAAATTAAAACTAAATAAAAATATTAAGAGCTTATCCTCTAGCTACCTTCCAGTAATGCTACGTCTCACTACAGGGGTTAATTTCTTAACCCGATACTTTAACTCAAAGCGTTCATATCAGCTTCAAGCGAGTTAAGGTTTACTAACGTCATATGACCCAGCCGGAAAGTTGACTACTTCGGGACTACTTCCGAAGTGGTGAAAACTCATACGGCAACTATTCGCATTACTAAGCCTAACTTCTAATGAAGTTTGTAAGGAGATGGCCGCTGTTTTCATTAGATTCATGTGATAATGTCCGGCTTGGGAGTTTGAAAACTAAAAAACGCGCTAGGTACCTAATACCTAGTAGGTATATCATTGAGAAATTGTAAATAAAATTGGAATTTGCTTTATTAGAAATGTTTAAAGAAGCTGAAAAAGCCAAAGGAATATTAGAAGCAATAATATCAGAAGAGCATTACAATATCCGAAGGAACAAAAAAACATTAATGGAGCTAATGGTGAAAGCGGGCATCACAAAATTTTCCCCGACCTGTGATCAAAATTTACATATCCAAATACGTGCATCCTGCCCCACTCAATTTCTGCACGTGAAAGCTTCCTGCCAGTGCCGTATTAAATTTTTACCCGGTTTTTGTACTCGGTGTTAGCAAATGTAACTGAAATTTTCAAATGCGACTCTGCGCTATCCTTAAGAGTTAAGAGTTAAATGTTAACCCAGGGTATATTTTCGGGTTAGATGATTTTTTTTTATAAGGTAAGTGTACCACGTAAGGCCCGGCTCCTCGTAAGGCCCACTTTCATTTTAACCAACTTCTAACTATCAAATGATTCTGTACTTGCACATGTTGAAACATGTCCTCAAGTTATTTCGTAGAAATAAAAAATTAAGACAATCGCACTATATTTGCGGCGACCACAGTCAATTGAAAATAACAGAGGCGTAAAAAAGCCATTTTTATAGTGGACGATGCTTAAAAAATAATGATCTATAGTGAAATTGTGGGTTGCTTTCTTAAAATAACAAAGTTTGTTGTATTGTGAAGATACAGAGGTATGTTTATGGTAAAAAAATCAATAGCAAATTTTTTTTTCTTGGAAGGCCTATGAAGGCCCACCATAAAAAATTCAACAACGGTCATTAAGAAACCTTATATTGAGTTGCTCTGAGGTCAAAAGACGGCAACTATACCTTTTTTTTGCTTAAATAGCGTTTAATCTTTAATTCTTAATCAAAAACAGGTTAGTAACATTCGTTAAGTTTTTTTTTAAATAAACGAATTTTGTCTGATATTTTAATTTTTTTACTACCTTTTACAATATAAATTAACATAAAAGGCTTTCAAAAGTAATGAATGCAGTTTTGGGTTCATTATCTCAAACAAGGAGCAGGTGGGCCTTTTAAGGTACACATGTTCCTCGTAAGGCCCAAAATTACGTTTTTTTAAATCGCATTTTAGGAGCTTTTCCGATAATGATTTTTGGTAGAATTTTTTGTTTTTCTATAGAAAATTTATCAAATAAAACAACACAAAAACAATCGGGTTTCTATCATCAATACTTTGTACGCTGTAATCGAAAAGGTGTTAGGTGGGCCTTACGTGGTACACTTACCTTATGCGTTTTGACATTTGAAACCCTGGGTTTCGCCGATAACCCTAACCCGGCCTAGAGAGAACATAGCATAATGCTATGTTCTCACTATAGGGGTTAAGTACCTAACCCGATACTTTAACTCAAAGCGTTCATATCAGGTTAGAGCGAGTTAAGGTTTACAAACGTCGTATGACCCAGCCGGAAAGTGCACTACTTCTGCACTACTTCCGAAGTGGTGAAAATTCATACTGCGGCTACTCGCATTACTAACCCTAACTGTTAATGAAGTTTGTTAGTAGATGGCCGCTGTTTTCATTACATGCATGCGATAATGTCCGGCTTGGGAGTTTGAAATATAAAAATTGCGCAAGGTATATCTGATATACTATATCATCGAGAAATTGCAAATAAAAATGGAATTTGCTTTATTAGAAATGTTTAAAGAAGCTGAATAAGCCAAAGGAATATTGGAAGGAATAATATTAGAAGACCATTGCAATATCCGCAGGAACCAAAATAGATTAATCGAGCTAATAGTGAAAGCGGCATCACAAAACGTTCCACGACCTGTCATTAAAATTTATATATCCAAATACGTGCATCCTTCCCCACTCATTTTCTGCACGTGAAAGCTTCCTGCCAGTGTCGTATTAAATTTTTACCCGGTTTTTGTACTCGGTGTTAGCAAATGTAACTGAAAATTTCAAATGCAACTCTGCGCTAACCTCAGAGTTAAATGTTAACCCGGGGTTTATTTTCGGGTTAGATGATTTTTTTTATATGCGTTTTGACATTTGAAACCCTGGGTTTCGCCGATAACCCTAACCCGGCCTAGTGAGAACATAGCATAAGGAAAGGATCAGCTTTTCAAAATAGAGTACTCTGGGATTGCTCGGAATATGACTGGTCAACATGAAGAGTGTCTTATATATGAAAACTGATCAGTACCGGATTAAGGTAGGGCTAGCTGGGGCTATAGCCCCGGGCCCCAACTGGCAACGGGCCCCGAGCATCCAAATAAAATATTTCTTTGCTTTGAAAGAATTTATATTGTACTAATAACTCATCTTAAATTGACTTTAGCAGTTATTCCTAATTTCAAAAAACTGCGCCAAATAAGTATCAGGGGGCCCCATCACTATATAAGCCCCGGGCCTCATAACACTCTAATCCGCCGCTGGAACTGACTTGTGAGTAGACCGTGAGCAGAAACAAGCATACTTGTACCAATAGGACAATTGACCTCTAATTAAACACAGGAAGTCTGCTCGGGGAGCAATCAAATGTGGGAGTGGAAAAAAAAAAGAAAGATTAAAGTCTTAACACACTAATGACCCAATATGCCAATCGCCTTATACTACATGCGTTATGAGTTGAACTTATGATACAGTACATATGTAGGGCAATCAAAAATATATGTATATAAATTGGTCCTTAAAGGTCCTGTTGTGAGTCAACACTTGACTCACGAGCATTTAACATTTTTACCGTTGGTCACCTCAAAAGTGCAGCATTACGAAACAGCAACAAACTCATGAGCAAGCTAAACGTCCAGCCCAAGCAACGCACAACAACAACAGCAAATCGTAAGCCAACGTCGTAAGCGAATTTCAATACAAGCAAATTCGTGAAGAACAATTGTAACACCTGTTTGGGTTTAGAATGCAAGTCGGCAAATTGAAGCCGAGCACAACAACAACAGCAACTTGATGGTACACGCAGGTCAGCGTAGAACTTACGAAATAGTTCCAGAAGCTTCAACCTACAACTACGCAATATTCGACTAGCATTGATTGGGAAATCGACTATGCAGCATTGACACTTTTGTATTATAAAAGCCAACGATCAAGAATGAGAAAAGACACTCAGCGAGAAGCAGTTTGCGAGATCCCAACTCTTACGTATGTACTCACCAGTGGCAACAGCGGAAGAGTGTGGATCTTAGTGTTTCAAAATGTAGGGATTTAGGGAAGTTAATCCAGTAGTTGCTAGGAGTTTTTGTATTAAGGTATTAAATTGTGAATAGGTAATAAGGACTTTAGCTTAATAAAAGATTTGAAAACAATCTATTTTGTGTCCTTTCACTTTATTTATTCACACTAAAGTATTTAGACGGTGTATTCAATCGCGAATACAGCGGAAAATACTTTAACAGTCCAAAAAGGGCATTGGTAATTTCGGGAAACCTTGGTTGGGTTTCAGAGCTATGCACCACTTATAAAACTACAAGAGCCACAGCAAGATCCCACAAGCGTGCCTTCCCAAATCGGGCAGAACCGCACCACTCCACTTTTGGGGATGTCGGTTCCTCCTGCATCATATTTAGGGTCATAAGTTCAACCATTCGTTTATTGCCACCGAAAATCCATTGCCAGTTTTATCCAATTCCCGATCCACCTACTCTTGAAGGTTTGGTTAGGGGCTGCGAATGCGCTATACCCGTAACCGTCCGAGGATCATAAATTAATGTAAATATATTTTTTCCTTAAAATTAGTGTATATACTTTTAGGGCGTGAGCCGTACAAGCCACATACCACTTGGGATATTGATATATCTTTCCTCTTTTAATGTTTCTTTGAACTTCTCAATTGATCGTTAAAGACCTATCTATTGCCATTATTTTCTTCTCGAGCTTACCGTTTGAGCGTATACTAACATATTAGGTGTAGTAAAAAGAAATTTATTATTTTTACAATAGATGGCGTTATTTATCTGCATCTCGCGTTGTATAAGTCCGATCGTGTTCCGCTAGGGGGCATTAGAAAGATGACAGTTCCTACTAAAAAAACTTTTTTGACACTTTTTTGATTGATTGATTCAGTTTTGTTTGAGAGCTTGTCAAAGATGGACATCAGCAAAGAGAAAATTCGCTACATTTTACAGTTTTTCTTCGATAAGGGAGAAAACGCAAGCCAGGCGGCTGAAAATGTGAATAGCGTTTATGGACCTGATACTGTAACAGCCAATCATGCGCAATTTTGGTTTCGTCGATTCCGTTCCGGTAACTTCGATGTCAAGGATGCACCACGCACTGGAAGGCCAATTGTCGAAAATGTCGATAAAATCATGGAAATTATCGAGTCCGACCGTCATGTTAGCACTGTTTCGATTACAAAAGAGCTAAAGATTGCACAAAAAACCGTTTGGAACCATTTGAATAAGGCTGGATACACAAAGAAGCTCGATGTATGGGTGCCACACGAGTTAACGCAAAAAAACCTCATAGACAGAATTTCCATCTGCGAATCGCTGCTGAACCGCAACAAAATCGACCCATTTCTGAAGCGGTTGGTGACTGGTGATGAAAAGTGGGTCACTTACGACAACGTCAAGCGAAAACGGTCGTGGTCGAAACACGGTGAACCGGCGGAAACGGTGGCCAAGCCAGGATTGACGGCCAGGAAGGTTTTGCTGAGTGTTTGGTGGGATTGGCAGGGAAATATCTACTATGAGCTGCTCCCATACGGCAAAACTCTTAACTCGGAACTCTACTGTCAACAATTGGACTGTCTGAAGGAAGCAATCGCCCATAAGCGGCCAGCTTTGGCCAATAGGAGAGGAATTGTGTTCCATCAGGACAACGCCAGGCCACACACATCGATAGTGACTCGCCAGAAGCTCCGGGAGTTTGGTTGGGAGGTTCTTCTGCATCCACCTTATAGTCCGGACCTGGCACCAAGTGATTACCATCTGTTCCTGTCCATGGCGAACAATTTTGTTGGTGAAACATTCGCTTCAAGAGAGGCTTCTGAAATTCGACTGTCTCAATTTTTTGCTAATAGGAACGAGGGCTTCTATGAGAGAGGCATAATGAAATAACCTTTAAAATGGCAACAAGTTATCGAACAAAACGGCGCATATTTGACCTAATTTGGGTCATTCTAACTATCTTAAATAAAGCCCTCAATTTAATGCAAAAATAATGGATTTCTTTTTACTACACCTAATATTTCAGCAATCACAAATTTTTAAATTCAGACCTAAAATTATGCATGTAAATATTAGAAATATGTTTGAGATTGCAACACTTTTTTTTGGAAACATGCCTATTTACACACATCTTGTGGGAAGTATTATTTTATTCTTTAGATCATTAAAACGTTTAACTAGACTCCGCAGAAAAATATGTATTTATTCTTAAAATTTTACCAGGCATACTTTTAGGGCTTGTCTGTTTGACATACTGGAAAGACAACAAAACTATTGTATTAATCTTTTACTGATTTTGATTGCATGATTAAAAATGGGTACTTTGAAGGTCAAAAATTTTGAAATTCATATTTTTTATTAAAGAAAATTATAGAAAATGCGCTACTTGAAATAGATTTTGATAATTCGCATAAAAATGCGAAGAATGCGTGGCTCTTTTGCGAAACTCGAGTTGGGTTAGTTGAGTCCAATAAAAAGGTCTCCACCTTCCGGCAAGTCTATAAATAGCTAAGTCAGTAAAACTGATGATAATCCGATGATATGTGCTCAAAAAGAATTGATTGCCTTCAGCGCTATCCTCATCTTCTGCGACGTTAATTCTAATGAAATGCGAGCATTATTTTGTGGCTTCATAGAAAAGGGGCTAAACTAACCAACATTGACGATAAGAAACGCTGCTGCCAAGGAAACTTAATGAATTCCCAAAAACGTTATTCACAAACGAATGGGACTGCAAGATTTGTGTCTTGGATTAGATAAAGACGCATCAATTGAATTTTTTTTATTTATTTTTTTTCTTAACGAGATCCATGATAAATTGTAAGCTCATATGCTCGGTCAATCGGAAGGTGGCAATGCCTTTTCGATGCCAATTTGAAGAGTTGATTTTATGCGTTCGCATGGCATGGCGCCAATTTACAACAAATGACAATTTCTTAAAATGAGTAAATATAAATTAAAAGTTTTAGATAAGAAGCTATTTTAAAACCATAAAAAATAAGACTTAAATTTTTGTTAATCAATCGCAGCCGAATCGATAATTTCATAATCAGCAAATGGAAAAGGGGTTCGTACATTTCATTTTATTGCGACGTATGTTCGTTTTAGTATGTCTTTTCATAACCAGCTTCAGTGGAGAATATGGTCTGTCCATCTGTGATCGGAGTCCCCTAAACGCAGCTCGGGTCTTAGCACTTCCAGGTCCCTGGGCGAGATTTCTCCCACGCCCCTTCAAGTCAAAAAAGGGAAAAGTAAGTTTGAATGCGCCTTTTACATCTGGCGCCCTAGGCGGTTGTCCAAACGCGCTCTGCCCAAACGTCACTACTGCCGAAATAACTATCTATCGAGTCTAGTGCTAAAGTGCTAAGGGAGACATTTCCACGAAAAACTGGAAGATGTGGAAGCTTCTAATTCATTGACGAAAAATATATGAAATATTTAAACAGTGCCTAATTTTTAGTTTTTTCTTCTGATTTCATGTAAAAATTTTCAACTTTGCAGTGCCGTAACGGTATCAAGGAGATCTCTTATGCATGAAGTGAGCTTCCAGGATTTGCCCAGCTATGTTCTTTCTTTAATTTAATTCAAAAATTTTCATAAAATTCCTACCGGTTCGATAGCTATGGGCCAGAAATGCAAAAAATGGGTCGAGAAAAATAGTTCACTTTTGAAAATCTTGATTATGGAGTTTTTATGAGTCAGTTTTAAATACATTCCTTCACCGTCGATAGTCTCAAATATCGATAGTATCGATAGTATTATCGGAATATATATTTTAAAATTTAATCTAATTTCATTGGAAAATTGCTAGTGATTTCAATGAAGCGTGTTTGAGCTGTTTCACATTTAAATACCCACCATTTGAAAATTGGTCCTACATATATTAAAAACTTCTTATTTAATAAAATATTGTGTAAAATTATCCTTCCTGAATTTATATCACGTAGTAATATAGAAGAAGCCGAATTTTTAAGTCTTTCTTGCTCAATTCTCCATACTTTGTAACCATATTACCAGTGCTGCCAGTATTTTGGTGACTTTTTTCCCTCGGATATTGAAAAAAAATGCCGTCATTTCTGTTTTCTATAGAAAAGAAATAATTAAAAATCCCTTGTAAACATTTGAAGTGATTTTTGGTTAAAGAAAAAATCGAAAAAGTCACACAAAACGGAAAACCCGCCTCAATCTGGCATGACTGCATAGCGTACGCAGACTAGCATAACGCCTATAATTCTCATTCGGTTTTTAAAATGGGACACATAAGACTCGTAGAATTTCTGAAGATTTTTCACGAGTTGTATTAAGTAGTAAGAAAGTGTGTAATTTTGTCTTATTTATATGGAGCTCGAGAGCTATCGATAGTTCGATAATCGAATGTCTAAATAATCGATTGTTTCAATAATCGGTAGTTCGATAGTCGATAGGTTCAATTATCGATAGTTTCAATAACCGAAATGTTCAGTAATTTCTGGTCGATAGTTTAAATAATCGATTTTCTGAATAATCGATCGTTTTGAAAAATCGATATTTTCTATAATCGACCGTCTAAATAATCAGTAATTTCAATAATCGATCGGTTTGATAATCTATCGTCTAAATAATCGATAGGTTCAATAACACTAGTTTACAAAAAAAAAAAGAGCAGAGACGAAATTATGGTTTTTAGACTAAATTGGGGTCGCTGATCACGAAAATGGCATCCGTTTATTTCTCCCCAAAAAATAGTTTTTGATATATACGCAAAAAACGTGTTTTTTGGTTACTTAATGAGATTTTGCCAAAGAACTCAAAAACTACCCACTTAAATAACATAAAGTTTTATTAGTCTAAAGTCATGTTCAGACGGCACCATGAATTACGTAATTCGCCCCTCATTCGTAATTCACAGCCGAATCACGTTGTGAATAACGTAATTCGCCATATAAAATTTGACAAGCTGAACAACCTCATTCGAACGTAATTCACTTTGAATTACGATCCGAATTACGATAAAATCAGTGCCTTCCCTAAATTTTATCGGAATTTATCGAAACTAGAAGAAGGAATCAGCAAGAAAAGAAATACTCCCAGGCAGAATTTATTGCATTCATGACATAAGAGATCAATTAGTGCTCTTTCCAATGTCATTCTTGTACAAAATATCATGAAAATAAGAGCTGGCTACAACAGACCATTCTTCAAAAGAAATTTTCATGGTCAAAAGAATTTTTTACTTATATTGAGACAGTTTCATTACATTGGAATTGGTGAAATTTTCGACTGGGTTGTTGCTTTTCACACAAAACGTCAAAAACGAATTACGAATCTTTCGTCTGAACGGGTTAATTCGCATTTGTAATTCATGGAGCCAATTACTTAATTCATAATGCCGTCTGAACATGACATAAAGCAGAAAAGTCTCCCCTTTGCAACGATATATCATTTGTTGCAATCGGTTTCTAAGTTTTTAAGCAATAGACATTTGAACTTGCAAAAGTTTGATTTTTGAAGGTTGTTTTTTAATTTGCAAAACTTCATTTTAACTTTTAAGTACTAACAAAATTTAAAAAAAAATATCGATAACTGAAAGCCATAAACAGATATTTGCGTATATAAAAAACTAAATTTCTCCAAAATAAGTTGAAAAATAAAGAAGTTATAAGAGATTTTCCAAATTGACTAAGAAAAAGTTATTAGCGAAAAGCGCGACTATGTCCACAACCGTTACACTCCCCTACATACTAAGTAGAATAAAAAGAGTTCTCAGTATGGGATTTATTCTATTTATTTATATGCATACCTTTGGGTGCTGCATAAAATGCGGCCGTTGAATATATGAACGTGTCTATTTTTTGCATTTAAAACATATTTAAAACTTTAATGCATGACATTTTAACAAGCCAAACAAAATGTTGTTCGCTGTAAATGGTTTTATTAAACCCTTTCCTGGATGATATAGGCTTATTGCACCAGTAGTCGGCTGTGGAATTGGTGACTAGTTATTACAATTCATTAATTTGTATAGCCCTAAACAAAATATGTTAATTTTAGGCATTCTTTATTAAAACCTAGAAACCCGCCTTTAGTCGGCATATAGTTTTTTGTTTTGTTTCGATACCTTATAACTGTTATTCTTAGCTACCTAATTGAGTTTAAAAAAAAGCCGACTACTGGTACATGACGTTCTAAGACGCCCTTACTCTTTTAAATAATAACCAAAAAATATTATTAGCTATTAAATCATTGGCCCTTTACTGCATGATATATTGAATAAGTTACAAAAAAATTTTTCCCAACAAATGGTTTTTAAGGCTTCAAAAATGAGTACACAGGGTGATTCACGAGAGCCAGTACATCCGCAGCAGGGTGATAGAGGATGTCAAGACAACCAAAAAATCGGGACGGGGGACCGCAAATGCACCTCTGAGGAGTTATAGGGCGTTAAAATTTTTAAGCAGGAAGTTGAGAAAAAATTTTACCACAATAACGGCTTGTCGTAGAAAATAAACTTAAATGGGGTTTGAAAGCCAATTGAATGGGCTTTTAGGAAAAATTAAATTGTTGGTTAAAATTTGAGCCGTTGAGGGAAAAATAAACGGTCAAAGTCAAAACTTCTGAAAAAACTTTCAATTTTTTTTACTTTTGGAACCATTTTGGTATGGAAAAGGTCCTAGTAACACATGTTTTTCAATTTTTTTTCCCCCCGAATCTGCAGTCGATTTCCTTTAAAACCGCAGTACATAGGCTATAACTTATTTGCGGTTTAACGATCGAAAACATGGGATTTAAAAACGAATTTAAGACTTTCAAATGGAAGTCGAAAAATGCAGATTTTTTAATTGCTCCAAAAATAATTATGTTTGAAGTAAAATTCGGCCCTAATTCACAAAGCAAGTCGTTTGAGTTTTCACATTTGAACGCAAGAAAATTTACTAAATTTAATATTTCTTCGAGCTTTTTTTTACTTTCCCTTCTTCGAACCAGAAAAGGATTACTTATGAATTTCAAAAATTTTCCGCATCCCACTGTTATTTACCTTTAACGTTTTAACAGCCTTTGTGCTCAGTTGTCTTCTCTTTTCTTTTATTTTCTTTGTGTTTCTTCTCTTTATTATTTTTGTTAGGAAAAAAGAAAAGCAACAATAGGACTATCAGGAAAAAACCAACTTTTACACAACACCAACACACGAACGACAGACAATTCTCTGTAATAAATCGCGCGAAATTCTAGTTTTTCCGTTTGAAACGTCTAAATTCCATCGCGGTCGAACGAAAAATGAAATTTGCAGGGAAATTCGAATTCAATGCGATTCGATTCTTTCGCCAAGAATTCATTTTGAACGGGCAAATTTGCCTCTTACCAACAGCAACAACAATAATAACAATAACAATAACGCTCTAATCGAGTGAGCGTGTACGATTGGTAGAAGAGTGGAAAGTGGCTATTAAAACCGTTTGTAAAGCTGCCGCCATTCATCAGAACGCCTCGTCGTTGGACTTCTTCTTCTCCGAATCAAAACACCCGAACAGCGGCACCAACACTGCTCACAACCCACGGCCCATAGCCTATAAAAAAAAGCCCACAACTGCAGAACGTGGTAAAAGCTTTCTCAATTTCGGTTTGCAGAGGAAAGTGAAAATTGGCTTAGAACGCCTACGACTCGCGGAATGAGACAACTAGATTCGTATTGAGCAATATCGCGAGAGCTACCTCCAAGAGAGCGGGAATCTTACGTCGAAAAAGAGAAAGAGAGAAAGAGAGCAAGAGAGCGAGGGACTGCGACTTTTAGCCGGCCGCGGCGGGTGAAAATGTTTATATCGATTTCAATACAGCTGTTGAAAGAATCGAATGGGTGGAAATGGTTCGTTACACTGAGAAAAATCAAAAAGAAAACACATGATTTCACAATGAAAATGTAATGAGTCCAGAGATTGCGATTGTAAGGAGTCAGACAATCAGTCACTCAAAATCTCAACAATTGCAATGATGACTTGAGATCTGGCAATCGGAATTTCATCAAAATGACTTGGATTCTTCTATATTCTTGCACAAGATCTTCCCGTGCGTAAGGCATTTTATTGACTCCTAGCTAAATATAGATCTCAGTGGTATCCTAATCTTATGTCGCTTTATGTAATGCAGTGTAATAACGCGTAACGTGTCGACTTTTATCAAAATTATCGCAAAACGAGGGAAATTTTTCGATAAGCTTTAAAAAAGTCACTAGCCCGTTTTTTATTTTTTATTTATTTTTAATGAATTCTTCGGCAAGCGTGTGCCATAGACCATTGTCAGACAGCTTAAACTAAAAATAGAATCAAATGACTTGTTTTTTACTTAACCCATGAGAGCCTCAACAAAATTTTTTCTTTGTGGGCAATTATCAAAACAAGATCAGCAATCGGTTTTATACGTCGGAACAGAATTGAAAGTAAGCAATTGAGGACAACTATATTTCAAAGAGAGATAATGGGTTAATATACTACAATTAATTTTTTTTTCGACAACCCAATTTTTTAACACGTGTGAGATATAATATAAGTACTGTTATAAAATCTAAAGAAAAACCCATATCAGAATCAGATATTTATTGTAGTTATTTTTGGACACTTTTTTTTATCTATTATGGGTGAATGGTATATGAGCCAATGAAGAATCTCAGTGTTTTCATTTAAAGAATCGAGTAAATAATGGTCTTAAGAATCAAAATATCACATTTTTTACGAATCACCTTCAAAAGATATTGAAGTTAAAATGCTTTGGGCGGCCACCGAATGGACCAGCGTGTTTGACCAATCGAGGGTTAAAGGGATCACTTTATCAGGGCCCTAGACATATGCCTCGAGCTATGTCATTAGTGCTGGTTTTATTATTGATCGAGACGCATGGACTCGCAAAAATGTTAGACCGACGGGTCAAAAATGGAGAATGGCAGCGTTAAGGCGCGAGTTATTGGACCTAACTTTCAGGAAACAACTGATACGCTAAAAACGGCCTCCATTTTTCCGGTGGATGTGCATACGAAGAAACATCCCTGATTCCAAATATAATACTGTAACGGCACTAAGCAATGAAAACTTGTTAACGAGTCCAAGTGGTTCCTACCTAGAACCTATCCATAAGAAACACGCTTACTCCCCACTGGAAATCGGGACAGCGAGGGTATGCAGGCGCACATAATGAATAGGCGGACTGACTGGTCGAAAAGGCCGCGGCAAACTTCTTTTTTTTTTGGACCAGAATCTGCGGGGTTATTATCAGTTTCGGAAACGATCTGATCAGAAAGTGGTAGAAACATGATTGAAGCAACAATGACTACTGGACAGCCCATAGGAGCATGCGGCGACCCAAAAGGCTCATAAGTCTCAAGACTATCAGGGCGGGAGGTAGTCTAAACATTTGCAGCGAGAGAATGAAAATCCACACTGAATTCTTAACAGGGTATTAAAGACTTAAGTATTAACTAACGAATATGGGGGCTAGTAAGTAAATAAAGATCTGTACAGGCTTTGTAGGTCAGAGTAGGGAACAGTGGAGCATGTTCTGTGCACATGTACCGCTCACTTGTCTAGGAGCAAGGATAATATATGCCCAAGATTCATATGAACTTCATACTTAGTCCCAACCTACTCTAAGGTAACATGGGCTGCATAAAAGATCTTTAAATATATAATATAATAATATTAATATCATAAGATCGCTCACCACAGCTGAAATCTTCAAACTGAAAAACTTTCCAGACTTTATTCGAATAACTTAACTCCATCGTTTGCCCATACTACATATTTCGCCATAAATCAATGCGATTACTTAAGTCGATTTAAGTTAAATGTCAGTACCGAGTTAACTCATATGCAAAGATCGTGAGAGCTTACTTCATGTACTCATTTTGAATTAAATATTTAAGAAATTTTTATAGAAAATCCCACATCTTACCGTTTGGGCAAATCTCAGCAGTTGAAAATCCACTTAATTTTATTTGTGATGCATATAAAACATGCTACGGTGGTAATTTTTATCATAATATTACTATGAGCAGATTTTTTTTCTCGAATGGATAAACGTGGTTTTTTCCACGATCGCCCGTAAGTGGAATTTAGCACTGGCCCGCGCGACTGAAAGAAGGCGATACGTCATACGATGTCAATACTCTGTCGTTATATTTTTTTTTTTATTGATTTTTATTTCACTTTTTCGATTTTTTTTTTTTAATATTTTTTCCTTTTTTTTTCGATTTTCTTCCGCTCGGATCTATCCCGATTCCTGTTCAATTACCCATAGAATGACTCTTGCGAACTATTTTTAGAGAACTGGCTTAACATTTGCAATATTTGCAGTTAATATCGATGATCGAGAGCAAGGAGAGCTCCATGCTAACTGAAAAGAAACGTTCAATATTGCTAGAAAAAAAACAATCGAGGCGGAGAGAGAGAGAGAGAGAGAAAGAGAGAGTGAGTGAAAGAGAGAAAGAGAAAGCCTCACACACGATCATACAATGAACGAGTAAATAAAAAATAAAACAAAAACAAAATAGAAGAAAAAAGCTCAAGTTTCTCGCCGATCATGACGTAGTTGGGAAATCCGGACTTTATGCTTAGTGATCGACGCTGGGGATTTTCAGAGTGCTCGTTCTGTATTCGCAGTGAGAAACCTGTAATGCCACTTCAAATCGTACACTCACAACACAAACGTGAGCAAAATTTTGTGTTTGTTAATACAATATCCACATACATATGTTGTATATAATGATATCTTTTCATATAAGTATACATATTTATGTACGCACAGAGTGGCATGTGGCTGCCCGTAAACACAAGAAGCCTCTACGTCTTACACAAGAAATCAAAAAATACAAAAATTAAAATTAAAATTAAAATCATTTAAAAAAGCGCCGGGATTTTCGGAGATTTATATAGCGAAATGTTGAATCACTGTATAATTTACTTAAAATCATTTACATACATACATACATACAACCCGGGCACGTATAAGCAATTAATTTATATTTTTATCATCATTTTATTCACGCACAATCCCATTAAATTTTATTCGGAAATCACTCATGGCTGGATGTTCCCTCTTTTATTATCTTATCAATTTCATAAAATTTTGGCAAATTCTTTTCGGGTTTTTTTTTATCGTTTTTTTTTTCCTTTTGGTCTTAATCGTGATTCTCTTATATGTTATTTTTTCTACAGTTCCATTATCGATATGTGATCGAATGCGGATAACAATGCACACGAATTCGACTTTCGCTCTCACTCTTTTCTTTCCCTGTCTGTATGTGTGTGGGCGTGTGGGTGTACGTGCGTGCGTAGAAATTCCGCGAAATTTCAACAGGTGTACAATATTTACTTTTTGTTAATTTCTATTCTTTATTCTTAATAAGCTATATTGTGGATTTGCCAGAAAAAGTGCGCGAAAACACTAGCCGAGAGGCGAAAATTATAAATGATCTTAGGAAAAAATCGTTAAAACATTTACTTCAAGTTTCGAAAATTACCGCGCACTATATGGATGGCGCTGAGCAGGCCCGCACAACAATTCACCGCGAAAGCTCGGAGTCAACTGTTTCAAGAAAAAAAAATAACGCTCCGCTCTCGCGATCGGACTTATTGAACTTCGTGAAGTTGAGAAAGAAATAAAACAAAACAAGAAAAGAAATCAAGTGGCTCAATGTTGGATATTTTTGTTGAAAACAATCATGCTAAGGCCCATATTTACGGACGAAACATTTCTCGATCAGGAGGAACAGATGATTGGATTAGTTTTTTTTTTTTTTTCGGGGGCACAATAGTGGATGTCTATATAGGAGAACAAAATATTTTATATAACATTTTCCCGAATGATTGGTTCGGCTTTTTCAAATATTGCAATTAATTGGGAATCCCCTTAGCCGATAAACGCTTTGTAAGACCTTGTCCGATTATCGTATTTTTCGGATAACATTAGAATCCAGTAATAAGGATTACCAAGGGAACAGCAACGCTAGATATTTCTAACTAACTGAACGGCTCAAAAAAATTATCGGTTAGGGCTTTGTGGTTCAGCAGAATCTCAGTTATCCGCAAATATCCGATATTGCGTACATTTTTTATCCGTTTATCCATTTATCGAGAGTTTTATTAATGATTACCAGATTATCTGGACTTTTGTTATCCAGACTCATTCTTCTCAGCTTTATTTCCCGAATAAATCACAAATTATTTGCAACCAAAGCCTTAACCCTTTCGAACCCGATTGTTTTTTAAAAGTGGAAACTCTTTTTTGATATCTATTGGTTGGTTATAACTCAAAAAATGTCTCATTGGATAGGATCAAGAAAAAAATCGTCGCCGACAAATTCGAAGATAATATACAGAAAAAGTTGAGAAAACTTAATAGGAGACATTTGTCTCGTCAGCTATTAAAGGGTTACTCAATTTCTTGATATCATTTTAGTCTGTTTGAAGTAAGTTAAACCATTTCTATTATAAAAAAATTAATAAAATTTAGTTATTTTTCATTTGACTTTCGATTCGGTTACCCGGATTTTTGATTATCCGGAATACCCTGGCTTTATTTAAATCAGATAATCGGAAAATTTATTGTACCCAACTATTAATTTAGTTAAAATCTTCCTCGCTAAATCCGGCTCGTCGTTGTATCCGAACTAGACCGTAATTATCACCTTTAAGCCACCAATATCACTATTAGATAATCTCGTTAAATGTCGTCCTGGATTCCCTTTCATATTTATAAAATTTCAGAGTGGGCCTTAGTTATTTCAACAACAATAAAAACAGAATAGCGAGCCTCAGGAGTATTGGTGAAAAAGTTCTCAAAAGAACATAAATTAAGAATTTTTGAAAACAAAAATTTTATCGATACAACAGGCGAGAGAAAAATTTGAATTCAGTTTTTACAGCAAGGTGAACAAATTTGCTTCCAATCTCATACAATATCGTTTAAACTACACCATTACTCTATTAAATATTCTCATTTTCATTCACGAACTAACAACAAAAGCCCATTGTTGGCTCTCCACCGTTGAATAAAAGTTATCCCTATAGGTATGCTTTGATTTTTTTTAAATTTCAATATTTGCGCGATTTCAGTGGCTGAAGACTATCGTTGCTCTTCTTCTCTTCTTTTTTTTCTTGATAATAATTACAATTAATTATTGTTTAAATATCAGACTACTCGAAATATTCTCTCTGTGTAACGAATCAAAACTCAAACAGTCTCTATAAAACCAAATTCCTCCTTCCACATTCGCACCAGCGCGCTCAGGGTCAAAGGCAATTTTTCTCTCAGAGCTTTTGTGAATGAAAATGACTGTATACGCGGCTGCAAAAAAAAACTATGATGTGACTTTTGCAGGATTATGTCGTGATACTTTTTGTACAATGTGCTTTGTTATGGCCAATATAATTCGTGGTTGTTTGTTGTTTTTGTTTTGTTGTTGCTGCCGGCTCTGCACAATATCACACCATAACAACAATTCCGATTGCCGCACTGAATTGAATGAGCAATCAATTCCTGGAAAAAGGATACTATCATACTCAATCGCTGTACTTTGTAGGCCACACATTCGACCGAGCAGCTCCGAATGACTCATCCGCCTTGGGGAGCTATCACTGGAGCCGACGGGAACATTGTGCTGGAGCGGAAAAGGACTTCGAAGAATACATTGAGACTTAGGCTTTCACTTTTAACTTTGACCTTAAAAATTACAGGGGGGAAAAATTTAAGCAAATTGCGCGGCCAGATGAATCATAAAAGTGAGGCATCAATTGCATAAATTTTGAGGCTAACAGCGGGTGATTAATAATCCTGAAACATTATGTTTTTTGTTCGTTTTTCTGGAATGGATTGTCTTTAGGAGTCTAGTGAAGTCTGCTATTAAGTCTTATCCTACCGGAAATATAATATGGGAATATTCATCTCT
This sequence comes from Chlorops oryzae, assembly GCA_020466095.1. Classification (NCBI taxonomy): domain Eukaryota; kingdom Metazoa; phylum Arthropoda; class Insecta; order Diptera; family Chloropidae; genus Chlorops; species Chlorops oryzae. The sequence goes on from CM035807.1 coordinate 82,150,987, forward strand.
CTCTTCAAACATACGTAGATATCTTTGTATTCATAAGAAAGTTCGGACAGCTAGCTGCCAACCAGCTTCAGCTATGCCGTTTTCTAGACTGCTCATCAGATATCCAAAGAGAGCGAAAGAGAACAAATAAAGCCCACTCGAAGTAGGACTCAACTGATATCATTTTAACCTATTTCATATCCTGTACGCTCTCAAGGAATCCACAGCCAAACTAGGGACTTAAAACACCATATATCCTTTTCCTAACTATAAATCCAAATTCATTTTTCAATAAAAGTCAAATAGCTTTTGATATTAAGAATGGTATTTTTGAAGAAAATTTCCCAAAAACACACAACTGCGAATCGTCCGAGCCTGAAATCACAACGAAAACCAAACCAAAATTTTAATGCTAGCGTGCATTGACAAACAAACGGAACATTAGGTAAGGACTCAATAATAGAGATTATCTCATAAAGCTTTCAAGCTAGAGTAACATTTACAATTAGATTCAAATCGAGCCTTGTAATATCCTTTCGAGTTGCGAGCACACTCGCTAATGACTGCCGGTGTCGCTCGCAGATATCATCGATCAAACAATGGAGCATTCGACAATACCATGTGACAGGCTGTTTCGACCGACCAAATCCTTAATAGCATGAAGGAACAAAGGAACGCACATTGTGGTCATATGGAAAAGCAAATTTAATAGCAATATAAACCTTTAATCATGAAAACACGACCCACCGACCGACTGACCGACCGACCGACCGACCGACCCACCGACCGACTATTCAACCTAAAGTACGTCCAATGTTGATGTGAAATTTCTGGCACGCAATGCTGTTTCCTCGGCAGCACGTGTTACAAAAGCGATTTGGATTCAATCGATTTTTCTCGTCGCTCGCTCCGCTCCTGCAAGACCCCGATAGCAATATATGAGCTCAGAGAACCCACAGAAAATCGTTTGCTTCTTCCGTTCGAAAGCACGCTTCGTTCGTGGAAAGCCGCTTTGTCTTCGCTTCAATGAGTATGGGATTTGAAAATCCATCCCAACTCAACCCAACTCTCCTTGAACCACAATCGCTTGACCTTGATACGCTTCCTTTGAGTTCAATGCGAAGGCGAAAGTGATGTCGATTCGTGGCCATGAGAACTCTGTGGGCGCATTTATGAAGTGAATACCTCACGAAGTGCCTTCAGAGAGTCCTTGGCCGATTCCAAGAATTTCTTGTGAAATTATAAATTCTTTTTGTTTGCTTCGAAGTTTTTATGTATGTACTCAGGCAAGCGAATGTTAAACGGCGGTAGTTATTTAATTCATCGTTCATGAGAAAAGTTCATGCACTCGTTATGGAGTTTATTGATTTGTTATTGTTGCCTCGAGTTTTTTTTTTTTTTTTGGTAATTCGCGTAGGGTTTTATGGGGTCTTAGGAAATTTCTTATTTTTTTTCTTTAGATAGCAATAGGTTTTCCATTTCCATAGGCGACATTAAGATATGGTATTGCCTGTTATCTACGGGATTACATTTTTCAGTGGGAAAAGAGACCACTAATAGGACCAAGCCAGAGGAATACCTTTCATACAGTTTTCTATGGACTTTGGCGCTCTAATCAAACTAAAATTAAAATTTCCTTATGTAAGCGATTTTTTATACTTATTTATTTAAATAAAAAATTCCTTATCACAAAATTTCGTTGCATACTTTAAAGCTTAAACCATTGATTTAATTGCTTGTTCCCGATATCCACACAAAAATTCTTCTTTCATTATTCTTTAGTTATTAGATAATACAGGTGTGATGAGGGGGAAATTTCGCTTCTTCTTCTTGCCCTTCTCGCCTACTTAGTCGATTATTTGGAAAGAAAATTTTTTGTGTGTGCAAATTGGGAATAATTTTGCTTTGACTCCCTTACATATAAAATTATCATTTTGCCATTTACGCATAGATTTTGAAAATTAATATCTCATTTTGTTGGGTACGGAACCAAATTTAAATAAAAAATGCAACAAAAAAATATTTTATCTGTTTACGATAAATTTTGTAGATGTCTATGAGGGAAAAAATTTGATGAATTTTGTGTAAAATAATGTGTTTAAGTTTTAAAGGTCTTCAGAATCTTATTTTCTTCAACGATATCGAAACTGTGCAAGAAAAAGATTTTAGAGGAGTTAATTTGATATCATCAAAGCGATAATTGGTTCACATTGAATGATGCATTGTTCAAAAATTTATATAAAAAACGCTTCCATAAAAAACTTTTTATAAATTTTTGTTCGTGTTAAGAAGTCCAAAATCCATTGAAAAAATGTACATTCAAATGTCCTAGGAAAATGTCTGTACACTAGCGTTATTTCTCTGGGAATGGTGGAACCTATTATTCAAGGATGTCTTCGAGTGACGATGGCTTTTAAAGAAGCATCTGGGTGTTATTGTAGCATCACCAGAGGTCTTACTAGGAATCGGTGTCGTTGCGACTGTAAGCAGTTAAAGAAAATTTTGATCAAATGAAGACTTGTTACGCTTCATTTCCCCATTTTCCATTTTTATGATGCCAGTAGAAAACAAAATTTAAAATGATGAAATGAGTCAGAAAGCTTTTGAACGACCAGTGCGATGTTCTCCAAAATACTTAAACCCTTTAATGCTTACGAATCCATATATGGTGTCTGCTAAAAAAAACAATGAAAACAGAGGTACTTTTTGATGAAAAACGATATGTAACTTTTTTTTTGAAGTCTTAATAGACCCATTTAATGCGAAAAAAAGTTTCTTTCCACTTATTAAATATATATCATGCAACAAACGGTTAATGAAGGTTCAAATAAAAAGTGATCCTGCAAGCCTTGTCGAACGAGCTGTCAAAACTTTTATGAAATATGTATACTTTTTGGCACTTAAAACGAAGAAGCTCAAAGATTTCACTCGTTCCCCACTGAATTGAAATATTGTCTTGGTATCAAACAAAACGAAAAACAAAATAAAATCTCTTCTCCAGGAAATAAACGTCTATGCCAGTCTTTCTTTTCTATTAAAGTCAATCGAAAAAAGAGGAAAAAAGAAAATAATATCGAGTATTGATTTCCATCTTAATTTGAAAATTTTTGTTGTGAATTTTTTCGCGAGCCTCAGTCGCAGCGCGTATTCTTTTCTGTGTATCATTTTCACTACATCGCCAAAAAAAAAAAAAAAAAAAAAATATAAGACGAAAAAAATACCGGAAAGAAAAAATATGGACTCGGTCGAAATTTTTGCTGAAAATTCATCAACTGAAGATGACGAAGCTGGCTCTCGCATAGCTTCGTTTATAATCATAAAGGCTTGGTACAGGGCTTGCCGTTCCACGAAAAAACTTAAATCGGATATTGCCCAGTCTTCGGAGGAGGTATGTACATACCTACATTTTATATAGTGGGACTTTATTTAAATGGATGGAAAAAAAAAAACCCCAAATCTCGTTATAGTGTCAAAACGCGAAGGAAAAATACGAAGCGAAGCGAGCTGAATACTATCGAAAGCAGAAGGAAGTTGAGGAGCTAACCTGCCAGATACGTTTCACGCAGCGGGAAGTCCAGGAGCTTATGCATTCGGTGGATGAGCTTACGCTAAAAGTTAAAAGTCTCAAAGACATCAAGCAAGACTTATTTACACAATTTAGTGCCAGATGCGAGGAGTGCCTTAGCATAAACCATAAGATAAGCGAATTGAAGCAGAAACTAGCGAAAAACTTGGAAAATAAACAAGAGCTCGAAATTCAAATCGAGACTTCGAAATTAAAAGCTGAATCGGTTAGCGAATCGAGTGAATTATTGGACGCGGAGGTAAGGCCTGTGAGCGGTGATCCTAGCAGAGCGTTTCGATTGTGAATAATTAATATCGAAATTGGTGGCATTGGTTCATAACAGAAACAATTTAACGACAAAGTGCCCATTAGCAATGAATTTGCATATTCTGGGAGTTCTCAGCTACAAAAGGACTTCTGGCACATGCTTGTCAGCCTTACATTCTTTCCCAAGATTGACTTCGGCAGGTCTGTTAAATATGTAGTTATGGAGGCAATTAACTTCGGACACAGTCGAGTGTGGCAGTGTTGTTGTTTTTGTAAAATAATCAAAAACTTAAGGAAAAACGGTATTCACAGTGTTCAAGTGCTGTCGCTGCTTGGCTTTTTCGAATACTTTGAATATCTCTCAATGATATTAGTGGTATTCAAGCGAGAGTGCATACTTTGCATTCTCGGAAAGTTTCCACAGCTGTGGAAACTATGCACACCGAATTCGTTGTGCAAAATATGCGCCATGTTGTGTGGATACTAATAACAAAGCAAGTCTACTGGGTCAACAATTTCCATACAAAAAAATATTCAAAGCAACCACCTATTTAAAATTGAAGCTATAATGTATTCAAATTAGATGTCAGCGCGCCTACACTGCACACTTTGCTCACAGGTTCGTTCATGCAAGAGTACAAGCTTTGCTAGTGGAAAATTTGCACAATCGAACTTCTACAGTTGCTTGAATGCCGCTCTCAAGTTTTTCTGTCTTCGAGAAGCCTTGCCTCTCTCCTTTCGAATGTGAAAACTGTAGAACAAGTTTGCCCGGTTTTATAGGGATCATTATCAGGCCCGTCATCGAGAGAAATTAGTAGAGCTAGGGGACTTCCTTCCATTAACTCAAAAGATTGACCCATTTCCTTGCTTTCGTAGGGGAATGTCGATATTGGAGGACAAAAAAATCAAATCTCTCGACAATCTCTCGACAAGGTTATGGATCATTTTTCATACCCTATACCTTAAACTTCAAATCGTTTGTGAGTGTGACCAAGTTTCCTATGTTTTGCTTTCTTGGGGTGAGTTTATTGGTCGAACAATTTGACGTTATTCAAGAACTCGAATACCCTTTTCCTCCTACTCGTTTCGATTAGCTTCGTAGTCTTTCTCGGGGAGTATTTTTTATTCAGAAGATAAATTTTTTTTTTTAAATCGTTCAGTTGTCGAGATCCTTAAAAGTCTGCGAACGAACGAGGTTCCTGTATCGGTGTGAATACCCCTATTGATTTTCAATTCATTGATGAAGAGATTTGTTTGGGTGTAGGGAATACCAATTGGTAATTAAATGGCGATTGCTCTATCAATTTAGCAATTTTGTTTGCATTGAGAATGTACTCTTCTGAATTTCCCAGAAATATTTACCTCGGCTTGTTCGTTTTCCAAGTGAACAAAGTACAATGGGTATATTCTGTAATTACACGGTTCAAGTCGAAATAATTGACTCGAAATAATAAATAATAAAAGCTTAATAAATTTTCTCCTTTTCCCCACACATATTCATTCGTAGTTCACAAAATTACAAATCGAGGGCATTGAATTCGAAAATAAAATGGTGCATCAATTGGGAGAGGTTGAGGATGAAATTCATCAGGCCAAGAACGAGCGGAGCGAACTAAAATTACAGCTTCAGGAGTTGAACGAGTAAAAGAATTGCTTTCTCTGCCATAGAGTAATAAAAAAGACAGGTGAAAATTTATTTTTCTATTTAAGATTTGCAAAAGAATACGAAAATATTCAGACGAAAATGCCTGGAGATTCGGTTGAAATGGAAAAGGCTCTATTGCGACACGAAGCCGATGTTCTTCGCGAGGCGTTGGAGAAAACATTTGAAACGAAATTTCGTAATCACGCTTGGACTGTTGGCAAATATATTTTGAAGGCCTTAGAAATCCTTTTGCCGGCTCTCCCAAAAAGCAATATCTGAAACGAACCCTCTCGCATGACAAACAAATTTCTGCGTTAGCTGTATGAAGAGTGTTAAATGTATAATCGGTTGGCTAACGTTCATTAATAATGTTATGCATTTGAAATAAAAGTATTGATACTGTTCTGAAAACGAAGATTCCATAAATTTTCGAATTAACCCTTTATCGCATATGAAGCCATATATGGGTAATTTTCTGAAAAATCAACGTTTTTGTCGCGTCAGTATATATCTGTTTTTTTTTTTTTTTCGAGGTCTGCAGAGAAATTTTGATAAATATACAAGTCCGCATGGACCGCACGAAAGTATTTAGAATCAAAAGTGTCTTGTTCACCGCATTCTTGGATTCGGGACTTTAAGTAATTCAAGCATAAACGGGAACATGGGTACTTTTTGATGAAAAATGAAAGGTGCATAATTTTTTATGAATTATTTAAATTAATTAACTTTACTTCAAAATGTTCGATCTTCTTTCTCCCGTTATATTTTCTTCCCAGTGTGCTTAGAAAGGCAGAATTTTTTTCAAACCCGAAGGGAAAAATTCCCAGGAAATATTTAGAATCGTGCTGAATATATCATGCAGTAATGGGTTAATAAATCCATTTACTACAAACAAAAAATGGGTTAATAAATCCATTTACTTCGAAAAGAATTTCAAACAATTTTTAAAATATGCAGTAAAGGGTTAATAAATCCATTTACAGGGAAAAAATTTTTACACTCATTTAAAATATGCAGTAATGGGTTAATAAATCAATTTACTACGAAAAGCATTTCAAAAAAATTTTTAATATGCAGTAAAGGGTTAATAAATCCATTTGCTGGGAACATTTTTTTGTCACTTATTTAATAAGTATATCATGCAGTAAAGGGTTAATAAAACCATTTACTTAGAAAATATATTTTACACTCATTTAATATATTATGCGGTAATGGGTTAAGTCCATTTACTACGAACAAAAAATGTTTCGCTTTTTTAATATATCATGCAGTAAAAGGGTTAATAAAACCATTTACTGAGGAAAAATGTTTTCCACTAATTTCATATACCATGCAGTAAGAGGTTAAATCGCTTAATTTCTTAATTAAGATTATTGAGCCGAAAGGAAAATCAGTAGATACCTTCTATTGAATTATCAAAAAAACTTTTAGAAAACGAAACTCACATCGAACAAATACAAGTTTCCAATAAGAAAGAAAAAACGGGGCAATTTTTCCTCAATTATTTGGACTATTTGCATCGTACTGAAATATCGTGAATGCCAAAATTTTTCTCTGCCTTCCACGGAAAGTAAGGGGAATGTCGAGAGATTTGTTGTTCAACATTTGGTCCAACTATGCCATGGAATAAAAAGTATTTTCACAAACTTCAAATGTACATACATTGAGGTTCCTTATTCAAACGTTGACCGATCGAGCATGTTGACGATGTAACTGCGGCTCAATGCAAACAACGAACGAGCCAAGCAAGCAACACCGAGCAACGACAACATTTGAGCCTAATAGACAACATTTTGCTGCCTTTCTACTGGGTAAGACGCGATCACTCTAGCACTTTGCGATCTGCTAGCGATAGCTACCAAGAGCTTCAGTTGAACAAGCGAAGCCACCGACAACGGTGGTCAAAAGCGGTGGATCGAAGATTGTGCGTGATGCGACTTGAAAGTGCTCAACAATTCTATTGATTTTCTATAAAAAAAAATTGTTAAATAATTTAGAAAAAAAAGTTTTCGGTCTCTATTTCAAGTGGCTTTTAAAACAGTTGTCGCACAGTACAGTCAGACAAACGCGCACGTGTTGTATTCCTTTCTTTGCATTTCACTTTTCTTTTTCTTTAAACGGCTTTGGCCTCACCTGTGCCTGTGCTCTTCTGTGGCTTCGAATCGCTGCCGTTGCCGCTGCCGCTTTCGCGCCGTCAGACAATTTTCACTCGTTGCGCTTTTTTCAGCTTTGTTGATATTTTCCAATTCGCAAACAAACTCTTCCGTTGAGTGACGTTTCGAAATTAGCGTTATTATTTTTAAATTATATACATACGAAATTTTCAAATCGAAAGACTACGAAGAAATTAATAATGATCGTCGGAAATGCCGGATCGACGCTCTTGCACATGGAGGATCCGTTCAAGGCGCTACTGCAATTTCTTATCGATTTAATTGTTTTTACATTTAAATCAATTTTTTACATTCTGGAGGCTTTGTACTACGCCATCATTCCAGATCGTTTGCGAAAATTAAAGGTGCGTCCTGTACATCCGAAAGAAAAAAAACAATTTTTTTCTTAAATAGAAATAAAAATAAATCAAGTCGCGCTCCATGTTTGAAGCAGCCAAATCGACCCGAGACAGACGTTCCGTTTTCCAGCTTTAAGTTCCCTTGGAAATTCATAAGACCAGCGAAAAAGCACTTTACTATTGACACGCTACGAGTAACTCATAAAAACATATAACTGACGGGATAGAGAGAATCGTTTGCCAGCCAGCCGCTGTCGAAAGTTTTCAGTTTTTATTGAGGCATAAAAAATTTAAAAACTTAAAATGATAGCTGGAATGTTTAGAGAATTAAATTGAAAATTTCAAGTTGAACATTTTTAAGGCACCCTCAGGCTCTTCATATATATAGATTCCTCTTAGGTCTTCATGCCAGCTTAACTGAATCAAATGCAATTGATATTTTCGAATTTATTTAAAACCTTTCATATAAAATTTTAATGACTTCCTGGCAGCAGTCATAAGCCCGGTCTCTAATTACTGGCTCCCTCTCTAGACGAACATTCGAATTATTAATATTTGATTGAAAATCGTTTTCCTCCACCCGAAATGAGTCTTATCTGATTTTTTTTCATTGAAACGAAACTTTATGAAAACTATTTTTTGATAGTTAAGACCTTCAAAATATTGAACTAGGATGAAGACTTGTATGAGAGCTATCAAAGTTTCCTCATTGTGGTCATGGATGGACTTCAGACGGGGAAAAATAATGCTTATGGGCAGCTTGAAGCTATAAGCCCTTTAGGAGTGGATTATAGATTGCATCATAAGAAAATTGAGTTGTCTGAATGGAAACCGAAGTTCAAATTATCACCAATTTTGTTAATTTTTGGTAGATATATCTCCTAAATCTCTAAGGCCCGGTTTCACCAAACTATTTAAATAAAACTTATATGAAAATTGACTTTTTTTATATGAAATTTGACAATTCGTTTCATTTAAGTCTCATTTAAATAGCTTGCTGAAATCGGGCCCAAAAATTTCCTTTAATTTGATTTTTCAATCTCCTTTCAACAATTTTTGAATACCTTAAAATTTCGCTAAATATTTTCTTCCCTGGTGTTCTGAGCTGAAGATCTCAATATGTTCGGAAACTCATCGAGTACCGACATTTTCCCGGTAATAGCTTTAAAATAAAATTGAAAAAAATTATTCAAAAAAATTTTAATAAAAATTTCCATACATTGTGTACGAAATTTAAAATACCAGCGTAAGATTTTCACGCATGCGCAGTAGTTTTCGCAATGCATCGTAAAATTTGTAACTCGTTTAAGGAACATTTATTCGGTTGATCGCTTTCATTTAACCCAAAATGAAGTTTACACCCCATAAGTGCATGGATATGGCTATACTTTAGAATATTTTACCATTGCTTAATCGAAAATTTCTGCTGGTATGAAAGCGGATTATGCGTAGAATAAATCATAGAAATAAAAAGAATTTTATAGTTACTCAAGTGTGTAGCATTAAAGGGTTAAGTGTAAAGTTTTTGAATTGCTGTAGCGGTTAACTTTAATTATTAAATTGCAAAATATCAATTGGAAATATTGTCAGAAGCATCAGTTTTGAGCACACTAAAATGTTGCGAAATGTCGACGGCACAAAAACAATATTCTACATTGTAAGGCTTTATGATCGCTAACGAAAAATACTATTGTTTTTTTTTTTTTTAATATTTAAAGCTTCAAGTCTTCAATTTTCTTTTTTCAATCCAACGCTGAGCGCCACGCGATTGTTAAAACTCAAATCAAGCCTGACGAATGGCAAATTTTGATTTATTGTTTTGTTTTTTTTTTTTTCTTGTCTCACTAATTTGTCTGTGCTGAGGCTGAAAGTACCTACAATTATCGTGAAACTTGATTTTTTTTTTAAAGAATTTATCAAAAGCTGCATTGATTTACAAAAAAATTAAGAAAAAAAAATATTATGATTAGCGTGTCATTCAAATCTCATGCAACCTTTATTATTCGTCTCCAAATGCCTAAAACGAATTCATTTTAAAGCGAGCCCAAACGATTGACCTCAAATATTTAAGCATATTTGGCTTTTATGTAAAGCGCAGACCAACTTACAAGTCAGCGGAAAGAACTAAGCTTGCCTTCATGGGTGTCAGTCGCCATGGTCAAGTCGGTATCGAACATGAAAATTTTTTTTATTTTTTCTAAAAATATGTAAATCTGCTCTGTCGAAGATTTTTGGAGTGCCCAAAAAAAAAAAAAAATAAAAAGGTCACAAAGATCAATATTATTTTAAGCATAAGATGTAAAAGCTTTAGGCCATCAAAAACGACTATACTACTTGAATACATATGTAGGCCTAAAATTATCAAAAGTTATGAGGAGGTAAACAATCGATCCCGATTGTTCGCACTAGCAAAGACGCGCTTACTTAGAGCAATTAAATTTTAAAAAAATATATATATATGTATATAGTATGTACTATATACCTACATATACAGGGTGTCCCGTAAGGTAGTACATTCCTTTACAGGGGTGGTAGGGGAGTCCAAGATGAACGAAAAATCGTAAGTGAGGTGGGGGTCCCAAATGCACCCCTGAGGAGTTATAGGGCCTTAAAGTTTTTTGGCACTAAGTCCAGAAAAAACAATTCTCCCACGCTAGTGGCTTACTGTAGAAAAAAAAATTTTATGCGGTTTGAAAGCCAATTGTACAGGCTTTTGGGCAAAATTGAATTGATGGTCAAAATTGCAGTTATTGTGTGAAAAATAAACGCTCAGTCAAAAATTCTGAAAAAATTTTAAATTATTTTATTTTGGGAGCCATTTTGGTATGGAAAAGGTCCAATTAACACATGCTTTTTTAATTTTTTTTTAAATCTTCGATCAATTTACTTCAAATCTGTGGTACATTTGTTATACCTTTTTAGCGGTTTAACCTCAGGAAAAATAGGATTTAAAAACGAACTTGAACTTTTTTTAAAATCAATTTAAATAATCTCAGCAAAAAATTACCAATTTTTCCAGTTAAAGTTCGTATAATTTTAAACCAAAATTTGTCTTAAATAAGAAATTGCTGGCTGGCCATTGTAAGCCAAAGATTGCTCTTTTAAGAATTTCATCACATAAAAAAAAGTTGAAGTTCGTTTTTAAATCCCATTTTTTCGATGGTTAAACCGCAAATAAGGTATAACAAATGTACCACAGATTTGAAGTAAATTGATCGAAGATTTAAAAAAAAATTAAAAAAGCATGTGTTAATTTGACCTTTTCCATACCAAAATGGCTCCCAAAATAAAATAATTTAAAATTTTTTCAGAATTTTTGACTTTGAGCGTTTATTTTTCACACAATAACTGCAATTTTGATCATCAATTCAATTTTGCCCAAAAGCCTGTACAATTGGCTTTCAAACCGCATAACATTTTTCTTTCTACAGTAAGCCACTAGCGTGGGAGAATTGTTTTTCTGGACTTAGTGCCAAAAAACTTTAAGGCCCTATAACTCCTCAGGGGTGCATTTGGGACCCCCACCTCACATACGATTTTTTGTTCATCTTGGACTCCCATACCACCCCTGTTAAGGAATGTACTACCTAACGGGACACCCTGTATATTGTATATCTATAACTTCTTAAACGATTCGATTTTGAAAGGAATTATTTTTATATATTTTTTGAGGTGCTTCTTGAGGCATTTTTTGAGGTAGCAAGACCAAAAATAAAGGAAACTGATTTAATAAAAAAAAAAATTAATAAAAAAGACAAACCGTCTAGCAAAAACGCCTCAAAAGATATCAATAAACAAAACTAAAGAAAAAGAAAGCCGGCTTGGCTTTGTGTTTTGCCTTTTGTATCAAAATCTAAGGCCTTCGAAATCGACAATGCTACTGTAGTTCGGGCGATTGGAGGAATCTGGGGATTGTTGTTTTTTTTTTTTTTTGGGCTTTGCGACTTTATTTTTGCATGTTTAAATAACAATTTAAAATTAATTTTGACAAAAAGAAAATGATCTTTATGCGGCATTTATTATATCCACTTGACTTTGTGACGATGATCGATGGAGCTTCTTACCTTTTGATCTTTTTAAAAATTTATTAAATTTATTTAAAGGCAAAGTTCCCCGTTAAACGGCCCCATATATCGCACCCGTTATCTCCATGTTGTTTTGGTTTTACATCACAAATGAAAATCCTCAACGTATGATCCTCAACGATGTCAAAAATATCCATTCTCTAACAATCACCGATTTTCTTGGTTCTTCAAGCAAACCAGAAAGTTTTGAGAAATCCCAACCCGTTTCTTCCACTTTCCTCCGTTATCCTTTCCCCATCTCGTACGCTTCTTTTTTTGATCCTGCAGAAAAAATGGGCAGGATCGTCTGATTATAATCAGATTACTATCAGTAGATAGTATCTTTCTTCCCTGTCTCGCCCTCGAATTGTCCGTTCGCATTTGATCAGTGATCACCAACTCTTCATAATTGTTACGCTCCGCAGGAGCGCATCGACTCAACATCAAGTCGCCTGCATGTTTTCAGTTAAATGCCATAAAAGACAAACTTACAGAGTACATTTCAGAGCAAAACGAAAAAATCGCGAATTCAAATACTACCACGAAAAGTGAATGAACTCTTGTATCATAAATGATGTTTACACGATTCCGCAGACCACAAAATTTAAAACCAAAAGTTTATTAAAGATGAAATTCAAAATTTGGCGACGTTTTTTTTAAAAATATTGGAAAATAAATATAGTTCAAAGCTATATTACAGTATGGCACTGTAAGCCTTGGTTTCAACTAATCGCGCGATCATTGATGTTTTTAGTGAATGGACATTTTTTCTATGGCTTCTTCTTCTGGCTACGTGTGCGAGTTAATGTTTCATTCCAAAAAAAAAAAAAAAAATCTGGATAGTTATTTAAAAAAGATGAATTTTTATAGTTTTCCTATTGTTGGATGTGCGGGAGCTGAAATCCCCGTTGCCAGCCAGATTAATCTAAAGAAAATAAATTTTTTAATGAAATAAATTGCAGTGCTTCGGTCGTAAATCATACGTAAATAATTTGAAGGTCTAACGAGAGTTTGCCCAAGCCCTGAATTAATATGACGACAAACCATTGAAATTGAATTATAGTTGAAAGCTTTTTGATTGGGTTATTTACTGTCATTTATGTGTAGTGATTATTTGGAATTTCAATTAAATAGTTGGCACAATCGAAGTGATCAAAAAGAAATGACATTTAAAAAATGTTATTTTCAATTTTTTTTTTTTTTATTTTTTTTTTTTTTTTCTTGAAAAAAATAATATACAATCGCATATAACCTTCCTCCGCCTACGTAACTTATGTACGAACTGAAGGCCATTTTATGTTATGTTATGATTCACACTTGAAAGCTGTGAAATTTTTTGGTGAATAACGAAAATTTTAATTTTATTAGGTATAGTTAGCTATATAGCATGATCTCACAACACTTTCTATATGTCTTGATTAGGTTAGTTTAGCGGGGCTGCCACCAAGGGTGACACACTTACATAGGCACCAAATGGGGCCGTTGTGATATCACGTTTGATGGGAAAACAAAGAAAAACAGAAAAAACTATACAAACATCCACGACCTCAGCTGCGAGTCGAACCCAGGGCCCCTCGCTTTGTAAATCGGCATCTCAGCCAACTACGGCACAGAGGCCGACTTCTATATACAGGGTGTCCTGAAAACTTTTGTAAAAAATCAAACCATCGATAGGTCGAGTCAAGAGAAAAATTTTTTGTTTTCAGACAAAAATCTCTTATTGGTACCGTTTACGAGCTGTAGCACTTCAAAAAAGTTTATTTTTGTATGAAATTTTTGGTTAAAAAAAAATTGTTTGTTTAAAATGAAAGTATACTTCAAATTTCATACAAAAATCAATTTTTTTTTAAGTGCTACAGCTCCTAAACGTTACCACTAAGAGAGTTTTGTCTGAAAACAAAAACTATTTCTCTTGACTCGACCTATCGATGGTTTGATTTTTTACAAAAGTTTTCAGGACACCCTGTATCTAAAAATAAAAAATAAAAAATAAAGCGTCTTCAAACAGAAAGTAATAAGTTCGACTTCAGCATTAATGAAATTATCAAAACCCTGTAGAAGTCTCTGCATGACTATTATTCCTAACATAAAAGAGAAGAACTATATACAGTATTCCCCGGATATGTATATGCACCCCGGATATAAGCATTCACTGCATGTATGCACCCGACTTTGAGTCATTTGCCTTAAATTTTAATTTAAGAAGCCCCGCTTATGAGCACTATTTTTCGTGAATTTTGCTTGGTACTTATATCCGGGCAATACTGTACCTACGTATAAAAAATTTTCGCATTTCGAAAGAAGTGGAAAAAACTTCCAGAACTTCCTCTAGGTTTCTACGCACTTGATTGTTAATTTTTTAAATTGACATTTGCTGCCAAAAAATTTAGCAAATTATTTTCTTCCTTACCAACGAAAACATTTGCCGCCGATACACACTCAACCACGAGCATACGAAATTAGGTAGACACTTCTCCGTGTATTTGCAAACGTTAATTTTAACATTGAATAATATTTTATAAGCGAATGTTGGTTGGTAATTAAAAAAAAAAAATTGTATGCACGCCTATAAAACTCGAACGTGTTACGACTAACAAGCAACAAAATCAGTATGCTGAAGTATTCACACTGTAAAAATTAATTAACCCAAAGCGATTTCTCTCCGAGCTTTCGTCAAATACTTATGTATGTATTTACATCAATCGAAAATAAATATTTAACAGGAAATTAGAAATTCGTTGCTAATTTGTGTGCGATCGTATTTAAAAAAGCAACAAATTGGATTTGATTTTGATTTTTGAGACAAATTGTTACGTTAAAGAAGGGAAAATTTAAATGAAACTAGGTCAATTTAATCAAATGATTTCGTTGAGTGTAAATTGAATCACGTTTTGATTTGAGCTTAAGGTGCGTACACTCATCTGAAGTACGTGGCATTTTAGTCGAACTGTTGAGAAATGCATTTGAGTAGGTCCAATGCTTAGAATCGGATGAGACCTATCGTCCCCAAATTTTTTTAAAACTGTATCAAAATTGGGCAGTTTCGTGTAGTACGGGAATATGAGGCATATAGGTATATGGGACTACAGTAATGTGATCTGCACGTTTTATGTATTTCGAATGGCTTAAAATCATAAATGCCTTCAAAACTGTTAGGAAATTCAAATAAAAACAGAATTTACTTAAAGTCAATGAACAGTTTTTTTTTTTTAACACTATGGTATGAAATTTTTACTTCACACAAATTTACCTTATTAGCACCTGAGTTAAAAGTACTTTGAACTATGGCAAATGTGTGCTATGAATTCAGCGTAGTGGAGAGAAATTCGTTAAATATACTTTCACTGGAACCTTTTTCAACTAAGAACAGTGGCGTGGTGAGACATTTCGGCGCCCGGGGCGCAATGGGGGCACAATGCAGACACAATACACAAAATGCCGCCCCTCCCCCTAGCCTAAATAAAGACATTTATAAAAATTGAAATATGATTTGGCGCCCGGGGCGGATGCCCCCTCCAGCAACACGCCCACACACCCTACCCCTCCCCTCCCCATCAATCCGCCTCCTCCCTCTAGTCTAAATAAAAAGGCATTTATAAAAATTGAAATATGATTTGGCGCCAGGGGTGGATGGCCCCTCGAACCACACACCCACTCATCCCCACCCTCCAATCGCCCCATCCCCTGCCGCCTCCTCCCTCTAGCCTAGATAAAGAGACATTTATAAAAATTGAGATATGATTTGGCGCCCGGGAGGATTCCCCCTACACCCTCCCCCCTTCCATCCACCCCTCCCCTCTTGCTACACTACTGACTAAGAAATCGAATTTTTACAGGATGTGTCCGGTCAAGTCGTTTTGATAACAGGCGGTGGAGGTGGTGTAGGACGATATTTAGCGCTTAACTTTGCAAAGCTGAACGCTCGTATTGTGATCTGGGATATAAATCAAGAAGGTACAGCTTTCGAATGAGGTTGAAATGAAAATAAAGTGGGTTTAAAAAATGTTCACTCGATTTTCAGCAATTAAAACAACTGTTGACCTTTTGGCACAAAATGGCTTCTTCACGTGTAAGGGATACGTTGTCGATATATCGGATCGAGAGCAAGTTTATCGATGCGCAGAACAAACGGAGAACGAGGTCGGACATGTCAATATTCTTATAAATAATGCTGGTATTGTCTGCTGCAAGCCATTTTGGGATCTTCCCGATCGCGTTATTCAGAACACTTATAAAATAAATATCATATCTCATTATTGGACGGTGAAAGCTTTCCTGCCACAAATGATGAGAACTAATTCTGGACATATTGTTACCGTCGGCTCCGTTACTGGCATGTTGGGTACTTATGGTTGCAGTGATTATAGCGCCACAAAATTCGCATGCATTGGATTCCATGAGAGCTTGTATACCGATTTGAGAGCTCACGGATTTGATAACATCCAGATGTCATTGATATGCCCTTACTATATTAACACTGGAATGTTTTCCGGAGTCAAGCCGCGTATGTTCCCAATGCTCGAACCAAAATACGTTGCTGAACAAATCGTTGGAGCTGTACGAAAAAATATCGTCTGGTGTGTGCTTCCCAATTCAGTGCGAGCACTTTCGCCTTTAAAATGGTAAGGGAAAGATTCAAACCAAAAGTAAATGATATTTTATTTTTTGTTTTGAATATTTTTCAGTCTGCTCCCTGCGAAAATGTGCTGGGAACTCATGTCACGCATCATTCGTGGCCCGGAGTCAATGATGATGTTTCAAGGTCGTGGCAGAGTAGCTGCTGGTTGATCCCAGCTTTCTTATTAGAGGGTTAATTTCCTTAGCATTTAGCATTAATTTAAGGTATAATTAAAAAACAGAGCGAACCTATTTGTCTATATAGTGTGGATTATCTTTTATTGCCGATTAATTAAAATTAAACAATTTCTACTTAAAATCTGCTTTGCCGGGTTCACATAGCTTTAGATATTCTTTCAATCGGCCCCTTGTTTCATGACCTGAAAGATAAAAATGACTCTCAGTATCTGACATTTATCGACAAACCTTAGTTCTAAATAAAATAACATGATTCAGAAAAATAAATCAACATCAAATTCAGATGTCCCTATTATAACTTTCATCACGAACTTTTATATATATGAAATGAAAGGTTTAAAAACTTACCATAAGGTCCTCTTTGAAAGCAGTCGAAAGATCAAACTCTCACATCTAAACCTGAAAAACGAAAAGGACTTTATATATTTGACTATTATCTTTAAAAAAAAATCAACAATAAATAAAACAAATGATTCAGAAAAATAAATCAACATCAAATTCAGATGTCCCTATTATAACTTTCATCACGAACTTATTTATATTTACATATATGAAATGAAAGGTTTAGAAACTTACCGTGAGGCCCTTCTCGGAAGCAGCCAAAAGATCAAACTCCTACAATTACCTGAAAAACGAAAAGGACTTAAAATATTTGACTATTATCTTTAAAAAAAAATTCAATATAAATAAAACAAATGATTCAGAAAAATAAATCAACATCAAATTCAGATGTCCCTATTATAACTTTCATCACGAACTTTTATATATATGAAATGAAAGGTTTAGAAAACTTACCATAAGGTCCTCTTTGAAAGCAGTCGAAAGATCAAACTCCTCACATCTAAACCTGAAAAACGAAAAGGACTTTAATATTTGACTATTATCTTTAAAAAAAAATCAACAATAAATAAAACAAATGATTCAGAAAAATAAATCAACATCAAATTCAGATGTCCCTATTATAACTTTCATCACGAACTTTTATACATATGAAATGAAAGGTTTAAAAACTTACCATAAGGTCCTCTTTGAAAGCATCGAAAGATCAAACTCTCACATCTAAACCTGAAAAACGAAAAGGACTTTATATATTTGACTATTATCTTTAAAAAAAAATCAACAATAAATAAAACAAATGATTCAGAAAAATAAATCAACATCAAATTCAGATGTCCCTATTATAACTTTCATCACGAACTTATTTATATTTACATATATGAAATGAAAGGTTTAGAAACTTACCGTGAGGCCATTCTCGGAAGCAGCCAAAAGATCAAACTCCCACAATTACCTGAAAAACGAAAAGGACTTAAAATATTTGACTATTATCTTTAAAAAAAAATTCAATATAAATAAAATAAATGATTCAGAAAAATAAATCAACATCAAATTCAGATGTCCCTATTATAACTTTCATCACGAACTTTTATATACATGAAATTAATAGTTTGAAAGCCAACCTTAGGGCTCCTTTCAAAAGTATTCAGAAGATGAAGCTGGAACAGCACAACCTGAAAAAAAATTTTCCAATAATTATTAATATACAAAGTAAATTAATGTCTCAAAACCTACCTCGCTGAAGTTGAAGGAAGATTTTCCAGCAATAAAAGTTATGTTTCCATTATATCCAGCCTAAAATTAAAAAGAATTATTGACTAAACACTGATTGTATGATATTTTCACGATATTTAAATAAATAATTATATAATCTTAAAAAGTCCCTTAAACTAAGAATACGATTTTTTTCCCAATTATTAAAAAAAAAAACAATAAAATTATTTTATTTATAAGTTTGCATACTATTGTACTGTTATGCAAAGATAGCACTCATTAAACACGCTCTTCCCAACGTCCTCGATAGTATAGTGGTTAGTATCCCCGCCTGTCACGCGGGAGACCGGGGTTCAATTCCCCGTCGGGGAGAACCATTTTTTTTTTTTTTTTTATTAAAAAAGTTTTTTTTTAGTTTATTTCGAAAACTAATAAATAATACGAATCTACCCGCTGAAACCGTTTAAATAAAATTTCAGATATTTTTTATTTAAAAAAAATTTAGACTTACGTACATACATGCATAGACACTTCTTTCGCGCCGTTTCGTATTCAAAAAGTCACATATCTAGAGTTTTCACAATTCTACAACTTTTACATGGCTAAGTCAAAAGCTGGACGTTCATCATCAAAACTTCCAAGTTCCATTGGTAATTTTCAACTCCCATTCCTTCTTTTAAAAACATTTTCCCTCCCTTACATGCCACGTGCAAAAAAACACAATTATAAAGAAGGTGTGTACATTTCGATTGCGATTGCTATCGATATTGATTAAAGAAATTTCACGATTGATTTATAGGGCCCATACACTACACCAGCATGCTGGCACCATCAAGTGATTGGGCCAGCATGCTCGCAGCACATAACACACCAACATGCTGGTACAGTATTGATTTGTTTCCAAATTTTGAGCAGACATGTCATGGGTACGGCTGGAAAAAATACCTTTAAAAGGTAAAACGAACACTAAAAGCAATGAAAAAAAAATCTTTAAAATGTCCAAATAAATGCGCTAAAAAGAGGACATTAAAATCTTTGAGAAATGTCGCATATTTCCTCCGATGTCCGAAAATTCCTCTTCGACGCTATCTTTCAATTGTGCAATTTTCACCATACACTACAACAGCATGCTGGTACAATCATGAAAATATCAAAATCTTTTTGATGTTGCACCAGCAGCTGGTACAATCGCACCACAACCCCATACACGCTCAATCAGCTGGCACAATCACTTGATGGTGCCAGCATGCTGGTGTAGTGTATGGGCCCTATTACATTAGTCAATAGTTGACCGTCAATTCTCATTTTCAGTACAAAACGATAGCATATCGTTATCGAAAAGTTTAGCGTTTTTTGGTTGCACGTACTCGCTCAATCCGTCTTTGCTCTCTTTCGTTTATCGAACTTATCGATGGCTGGGAACAAATTTCTGACATTTATTTTATTCGTTGTTCGTGGAGACAGCATCGCATGCTATTATATGTTTTTACTTAGTTTTCTTGATCAATATTTTAGGATCTTACATTCTTGTATGTACCGAAAACTATAAATTGATGACTAATTCTTATGTTATAAGATATGAAGAAAAATGTGATGAATATAGTTAAAATTTAAGGCGAAACTCCATAAACGATGGCAATGACGGTTGTTGCGGTATACGCGGCAAAGATGAAAACATTTGTGCTGCTTCCATTGAATCAATGTATTGAAATGTATTTAAATGGAAGCAGCTACATTTCTATCGCCTGAAATGTTCCGTCGGTTCTGGAGTTTCGCCTTTATTCTTTTGACAATATGAAAATCACCTAGATAGTTTACTCCTACAAATCGTTAATAGAATTTATTTTCAAACAGAACAATTTAACAGCTACTCACTAAAAATTGTCTTTTTCAAAAAGCATTTTTAATTCAAGCATTTTGAAATACTCCTTAGCATCAATAATTAAATTCATTAAAACAAAACAGGTAGTGCTGTGTTTATGCTTCTGCTATCAACCCTTAATCAGCGATACATATTTTATTTTGTTTGAATTTTATAAACTATCACCCCTGTGTTGAAAAGGAAAATGTCATAAAAGGCAAACGAAGTAAGAATTGACGATCAATTCTTTCGAGTAAGTGTAAAAGCGAATGCAACTCCAAAAGGGAATATCGATAGGAATTGACGATCAACTATTGACTAATGTAAAAGGCCTCAATGTAAAAGGCCTCATTACCGACATTAGAACAGAATCAATTATATCGATATTTACTGGCCATCCCCATTATGTATATCAACTGGAGTGAAGGCAAAACTTAAATGAAAAGTTCAAAAGTTCTTAGAAAACCTAAATGAAATATAACGTGAGCTAAAGGCCAAAGATGGCTGCAGATGAGAAGAAAGACAACGAAGCTAATCTCGGCGAAGACTCAAAGAATAAAGGACCGTTGGACGGAATTGTACAATACGTTAGCTTGTATGTTCGTAGGAATGTTTTTCTTTCGGGTTTGGTGCTACCGTTTTTGCCGCTCTACTTGCTCGTCTTTTATATCTGGGTACTCGTTTACGGAATAGAAGAATTCCAATTCAAAGGACTGGTATCAATTGTTTTTATTGGACTTGTGCACTTGCTAACGATATTATGGTGCTTTTGGAGTGCACATGTTGTTGCATTTGTAAATTGCCGACGAGTTAAGGACCCTAACGTTAAAAACAAAATCGTCTTTGCCAAAGTTGTACCGACTGAAAAAAATGGGTCACCGCGAATGGTTCGGGTTAACAAAATGGAATTCTCCGATGGAACTGAACAGTTTTACTTTCGATTTCGAAGAGCACAATACATTTGGGATGAAGATAACACTATGTTTCGGAGACATATTGTTATTGTTAATAATGAACGAAGATACCCGGAAGATCCCATTCCGGAGCTAGAAGATCCCATTCAGGAGCTAGAAGATGTTGTGGTGTTGGGCTAAACGAATACCGTACGAAGCTTGATTGATCCATCTTTCGAAAAAGTTTACTTTGGTGATTTTGGATTAACTGTTACGATGTAATTTCACAATTTTTTCTTCCAACAACCGAATCGAATTTTTTGTTAAACTCCATGGAGATATCACAGCGGAATTGGATTAACTATTTCTATATAATTTAGCCTTACAATCTGAAAATTTGAAACAAAAAACCCAAAGCTGGTCGGTCATGTCTCGAATAGACTTCGCCTCAATATTTCATTTACATCGAATGTATTCTTGGCTCTTTAGATCCCATTAGATTACACCGCTTAGTCAATTCGATAGGTGAGTATTGAAACGTAATATTTGGAAATTTTCTTTATTCGATTCCAAACCATTCATACTCTTATTTTTTCAGAG
Organism: Chlorops oryzae; assembly: GCA_020466095.1. NCBI lineage: Eukaryota > Metazoa > Arthropoda > Insecta > Diptera > Chloropidae > Chlorops > Chlorops oryzae. The sequence goes on from CM035807.1 coordinate 82,172,739, forward strand.
TAAATTCCGTTTAAAGTCTAATTTTGATTAAATGATTTATCAAAAAATAAAAAAAAAAGCTTTCCTACATAAAAAAATATGACATCGATATCTTCCTACGCCAAACAGTTATTTTAATGTTTACATAAGCAATGCGGGCATTGTTTTGGTAAATCGTACCGTAATTTAATAATTTCATGGTGATAGCATATATAGAAAAAACTATACATTTTAAAGATACTCACTTGTTAAAAAAAAGGCTCTCTGGAATCTTAGTCTTTCAAAATAATTTGAGTGATTTATTTTTAATATATTCGCTTTAAATAATTTTTTAAGCCAACATTTAGTCCATGTTATCACACAAAAAAAAAATCGAATTTTGCATCAAATGTTTTTTATTTTTAAGTACTTCAAAGTTATTTGAATGCTAGTTGTGCATTTAAAATTTTGTTAACAATCTGTCTTTTAATTAACAGATGAATCTAAAGCTTTAATTGAGTTTAATTTTATTAGCAATTGTTATTTGTATGTCCTTCAAGGGTGACCAAAACTAAAATCTCAAACTAAGATGGCTCAAAAACTAACACCAACGTTTTAAGAAATGTCTTTTGAAGCTATAAGCTGCACGGACTTTGTTGCAACACAAGATCTAAAAAAAAAAAAAAAACATTAATGAAATACCATTACGAAATAACCATTTTATGCGATCAAGTGTTCTCAACTGAAGTGTGTATATAAATCAAAATAAACAAAACAAAAAAACAAAAAACGACATTTTAAATAGAAAAATTTGCCATTCATTAAAATACACAAGGCATAAAAAATTATCTTTAAAAAATTTCGTCGTTTTAGCTTTAAGCTGTTTGTTTTTATTGTTAAGTAGTAAAAAACAGTATTTCTTCTGCTAATTATCTTATAAAATTAGAAGCAATAGTATTAAGACTTAGTAGTCATGCCAAAAATTGTTTGCTTCATATGTTTGAGTCCTATCTTTGAGGTTGTAAGACTGATTTTTAATTAAACTATCTTGTGTAATGTTTTAATTGTAAAATATTAATCGTGTAAAAAGTAATAAAGATTTAAATTTCAAAAGTACATTTTTTTCGATTGCCTATATATCTTACAATCACGTCTTCAAACTATTTTTTGTAATACTGAGGTAGATGGATTTTAATTGAGGCCAATAGGCAAAATTTTCAATATTCAAAACACATTCGCTTTTTGTGAATAATTTCCATATAAGCTGTGTAAAAAAATACGTTTCTATTCGTTTTTTTACTGATTTTTACACACTAATTTTTCTATTGAAAAAATCTAAGTCCATAGACTTTATACCATATGTCTGTCAATGCTATAAGTAGGCGAGAAGGTCAAAGGGAAGACGAGTAATTTCCCTTCTTAATTTCAAGCAAAATTACGAAAACGCCGAAATTGCTTAATTTAAGCTATAGTGAGGACATGGTTTCATCACGTAATCAAAGATTTTCGGCAGAAAATTTTGGAAAATTCTATTTCGAAAATCAATTTCGTCTACACCAGAGTTCTAAACATAAATGTAAAATAATAAAGAAAGAACATCTTTGTGGCTGCGGCAAGGCGTATGCACACAAAAACCGTAAAAACCACAAAACCGTAGTAAGCCACAAAAAACGGAGTAAAAGTGGTAATATCCGAGTAGATAAAAAAACAGTATTTGCATCACATTAAAAAGGCTCAAAATAAATGATTCGCACACATATTGAATCCAGTCACTTTATTTAAACTCAATTTCGTTTGAAAAAATATAAAATGTTTTATAGCAACAGAAATGTATTTCTCGAGTTAAGAATTTTTAGCACGTGGAAATACACAAGAAAGCGGATTTTAAAACATTTTTCACTTAATTTTCAGGAATTTATCCAATATTTTAAGCAACAGCGTATGGATTTTAGGATGGTGCCTATAATTCTCATTTGGTTCATAAAATCGGACACATACGACTCGCATAATTTCTGCAGAATTTTGACGACGTGAAAAGGCAAGACGTGTAAGTATGACTTGTATATAAGTTTTGTCTCGTCAGAGCTTGATATCTGTCGATAATTTGAATAATCGATATCTTAAATATTCGGGTTTTCAATAATCGACACTCTAAAATTTCGATAAATTTATTTATCGATAACCCAGTTATCGATAGCTCTAACTGTCGATAAATTAAATGGCCGATAATTAAATTATCGTTACATTAAATTATCGATATAAGTAATTAATTATCGCCATATTAATTTTTCGATAAATTTAATTATCGAACTATTATATTTTTGATAAATTTACTTTTCAATCAATTTAATCATCGATAAATTCAATTTTTGATCAATTCAGTTATCGATAATTTTGATAATCGAAAGCGAAAAGCGTTACCGTCAGCACCACCCCAGTGCTGTCGTTTTCAATTTTCGTTTAGTAGTATAGCTTGCTTTTTTAGTAGTATTTTGGGACATTTTGTAGTACTTTTAGGAAATCAAATAAAATGGGTTGGAAATGTAATATTTAACGAATGCACTTCTCTTAAAAACTATTTCCTGGATGGAACAGGAATGGTACTACTGTATCCGAGTAAATTTTACGAAATTAAAAAAAAAAACTGTCTTTTTTCATTTTTGAGAAAAAATTTTAAACGGATACTTGTAAACTACTATACAGATCTGCATTTTTAGAGAAATGTAGTAATATTTCAATTTTAGTAGTATAGTAGTAAGGGTGATGAAATTGTAGTAAAATACTACAATTGTAGTAATTCCGACAGCACTGCACCACCCTTCCAAAATTTAAGTATTTAAATGGCAACGAATCAAATCTATCGATAGTCGTCAAAAACCCGTCGATGTTTTCGATAGTCTGAAACCATCAATTTTGCATGCTTTGCGCTAGTACATGAATACGCAAAGCGAAACTTAAAAAGCCGAGAGTACGCTAAACATTGTTGCGAACTTGTGTCTAGCAAGTCTGCGAGCAGAAAAGTTTGCCATCTATACTGAATCTCGCTGTAACGCATATAATTTTGCTATGTGAAACAGCACTTAAAAGCATTCGATAGATTTAACAACTTGCCTATTGTGTCTAGGACGCGGTATTAATTGGAACGAACAATTATCATCTACACTCTTCATGTCTCTTGCAAGAAAATTTTCAATTTATCGAAATAGAGTCTAACGTAGAAATACGCAAATAATTTACATTGTGGAAAGCCCCTTAAAAAGCCGATAGAAAAGTTTAACCTAAAGCGCCTATTAGATTAGCGAACGCGGTATGTGAGCAAGGTTTGATGAGAGAGAGAGAAAGATGTTTGCCATTACACTATCACGCGCGGCATATCGAACAGCATGGTAAACACAAAATATCACAAATTTTTGAAAACCATCAAACCGGGCATGTCAAACCATAAACTACGCTATTACACGAGTTTGATGGCTCTCATCAAACCTTGCTCACATGCCGCGTTCGCTAATCTAATAGGCGCTTTAATTTAAACTTTTCTATACCGTACTGAGTACTGCATAGCAAATATGGTTACTCCATAATTTCTACATCACTCTTTAAATTCTCTTCAGTTAATAAAAAAAATTTTGAAGATAGTTTATAATCCAAAATGCTAATTAAAGTAAAGGTGAGTAAGCATTTCTAAGAAGAACAACTAAGCAAACTACCAATTAACCCACTTATCCCCTTCTTCTGCACAATCATAGACGCTTACCGGCAAAGAAATCGAGATCGATATAGAGCCAACAGATAAAGTAGATCGAATAAAAGAACGTGTTGAAGAGAAAGAGGGAATACCGCCACAACAACAGCGACTTATATTTTCCGGCAAGCAAATGTAAGAAGCACATTCAACTAATATTCCCTTAGCCTACTGAATCCTTAATTCTTGCAGGAACGATGATAAAACCGCAGCGGATTATAAAGTTCAAGGTGGCTCAGTACTTCATTTGGTTTTGGCATTGCGTGGTGGTTCCTTTTAAATTATATGATGCAAATCAAAAAACTCTGAAAAGCGAATTCATAGGTTAATGTTAAATTGTAATTTATTCGTAGCAAGAGATGGAAGTGTCCGAAGCTAACATTTTTTATATTAATATTGGGAAGTCGTTTGTCGCTGAATAATAAAAAAAAAACAAACAATGTAGTATATTTGTACAAAAGATTTTATATTTTTTTATTTGCTAACTACATTGTTCCTCGTACCAACCAACCAGCAAATGATTTTTCGGAGTACATTGTTCCGGTTTAAGACGCGTTAAAATCACTTTGTAGCCTCTTTCCTCACTGCAAAATTTTCGATCTGAGTCAACAATGCCCATGCAAAGCTGTCCTTGGAGAGAGGTTTCAGGACTGCAATTAGTAACACCAATCTCATGTGCTTGATCGGCAGCGTGAGCTATAAACAGGTATTCCTGAGTTGATAACACATCACGAACACGTCTACTTAACGGGTATACTAAATGCTCCCTAAGAAAAAAATAACATTTTTAATTGATAAGCCCAAAAATGCAAAGCATTTACTCACATTGGACACAATGATCCGTAACAGCAAGGACAACAAACAAATTTTGCTTTCGATCGATGACACTGCTTTATAACAATATCTGTAGCGGAGCCGCATGCATGCAAAGACGTTCCAATGTCAAAATCTCCAATGAAGTAATCGATATTGCATTGATAGAAATTGCAATTTTTCAATTTTAAATCCTGGGCTCGTTTTTTAGCCATATCGATCGAATTGGATTTGTTTTCTATTAATGTTATAGAGCAATCTCTTAATTGAAGCGCTAACAATATACCAAGATGGCCTGTGCCACTACAAAAATCTATTATTCTATCGCCACTTTCTGCGATGGCTGCGACTGCATTCGCCATATTCTCTAATTGCTGTCGTTTTCTCATTAAACGTTCAATCGGTAATGCAGAACTTTTCTCATGCTCCGGCTCAATTGTATTCCAATCAATATTTGTTTCCTCAAAGTCATTGACGTGGTCGCTTCGGAAATCATCGTCAGTAAAATGCTTACGAAGTTTCTCGAGAGCAGAATTCACTTTACTTTGTTCAGTGAATATGCGATTTTTTGGTTTGTAACGCTTCGGATCACTTTTATATAAGCTACATGCTTCACAGTCAATGATACGTAAAGTTCCATTGGGTTTAGAAACAGTTTCAGTTAAAGTGCTGCATACTTCACCTAGAAGTTTCAAACATCTCGGTTCATGGGTATTGATCTGAAAAAAAGAAGAAAAAGTTTTTCTTCCATTCAATATTTATTTAAACGTTGACTTACTGTATTTATCCAGTTTTCTGTCAAAGGAAAATGAACTTCCATTCCAGAGCAGTACTTAAATATTAAGCGTATACATGGATATAAAAGAATATCGGCAATGGTAAATGTAACACCTTCTGCAAAGCGATGTTCGATCAATAGCTCTTCCTTGGGTGTGCTGTTGTCAAATATGAACTTCTCCTTACTGTGTGCATCAGTTGTGGTAAGCTTACGTCCATTCAGCGCCTGCTCGCGAGCTAATTTATAAATATTATGCATACGAACCGGCTGTTTCATATGTTTTTCGAATCTTGTAATTTCTTGTGGAATTTCATCTATAGTCTCATTATTTTCAGCTTTGAACAATATACTATTCACCGACTTAATTATATCCACTTCGCAAAAACGTGTAAATATAGATGCTTCTGCAGGTGCCAAAAGACTCGACTCCTTAAAGCCAAGAAGCTTCCTATTCGAACTTTTGACCAATTGGCGACACACAGACGACAAACCGGCGATATAGGTATTTCCATCTTTCTGATAAATTGGTAGCCGTAAGTCATGTAATGTCATGAAAATTGAGAGACTGAAAATTGTGAGAGAATGAAAATTGTGAGACTGAAAATTGTGAGAATTGTTAGAATATTCAGACATACTCCTTTTTTAGAAATTCCGATTGAGTTTCCGATTCTTCCTTAGTAATGATGCGATTGTCTTTGAGTTTCAAACTATTGCCATTTAATTTAATGGTGGTCCCTTTGGATAAATCAGAGTTAACGAAATGCATCTCTATTCTTTCAGAGAGATTTAGAAATTTGTAGACGTAGATTGCCAAAAAGCAATCCAGATTAGTGTAAATAACTTTTTCCGCATTTTCCGTCTTTATTTCAACTTCCACAAATACTTTATCCTTAGAATATTCAGACATACTCCTTTATTCGAATAATTATTGATATTATTGAATTAAAAAAAAAAACCTTTGCAATATATGTATACAAAATAAACAAAACCAATCGCTGTCAGTAATGCCACCTGTTACACTATGTTTTAAACTACCAAAGCTAAAGTTTGGCACATATCCACATAACGAATTATTCATAACCCAGCCGGACATTAACGTATGCATGAAAAACTCATGACTGCAGAAGAAGTGAAGCACTCATATGTAAAGAGGGCAATTGGTGCTTTTTCGAATAATCTTCCAGTGAAAATACCACAGAAGCAAGAGCGCGTTGCAACAGACTCTTCTTCAAATGAAATGTTCATTTGAAAGAGGGCTGTATACTTCTATTTTCAATTATATTTTTGAAAGCTTAAAGGGCTAGAGTATTATTGAAAGTGAAAGTCAAAAAAATAGCATAAAAAATTGGTCGCTTACAACGTTATTCGAGGCGATGATTCATATGTGTGTGTGTGTGTACAAAAATCATGTTAAACATGAATATTATGCATAAAAATATTACCGCAGGGGGAATCATTGATGATTTACGGGCTTGGCAAACCCGCGGACCCCAGCCTAATGTCCACCTATACATGATTCGCGTATAGGATCAAATTGGAAGTACAGGAACCTTTTGGGGTAGTACGAAGGTTAACCCTACGATTTGCAATTAGTGTTGATTTACCTAAGTGCAGTTATTTGTAACCGATGGTAATGCAAAGGGTAATGTCAAAGGCTTACTATTTATGAATTTCTAACCTAATTCATGGCTATTTGCATTACCAGTTGTACGAGAAGTAATCGAAAAGACTTGATTTGGTAATGCATTACCATTTGCATTCTCAAGTTATGCTATAGATGTATGTAGTATGTATGTATGTATTTCTCTACCAATGCAAAATATTTACAATAAGGGTATTCAATTATTCTATTTCATAGAAAATCATGAAAAACGATTATCAATTTTCAATTCTACTGCAAAATATGAATTAGGCAATTGCAAACTTGTGGTCAATGAAAATAATTATCTGTTTTCGTTATTCATAAATGCAATAGGTAATTGCAGTAAAGTCATTAGGTATTTCAAAGCGTAGAATTGATTATAGTAATGTATAATGCTGTTATGAACATATCCGACTATTCACATTTGCATCTAATAATTATGCCATAGGATTACAGTTGTATGAAATTGTAATCGGATTGATTGGTAATGATTCCATTTCATCTCAAGTTATTGCAAATGTATTGTTGAGTATGTATTTCTCTCCATGCAAATATATACAATATATTTTGTATTCCAATTTTGCATTCCTATTTCATCTACGAAAAATTTCCATTGAAATATAAAGCGAGAAAATTATCTACCATATTTTGATCAAAAGTTTCTACTGCAAAAATATGCAAGCATGGCAACTCTGTGGCAAGACTTGCTTGTCATGTGAGTTTTAGAGCGTAAAAGTGTTTTTCAAGTTTTTAAAGTATAACTATTGGAAAACCAGGTAAGGAATCCAGTTATATTTTTTGTTTAAACCAGTTTTTCTTAAATAATAATAGCATTAGAAACTTAAAATTCTTTGCCGAGTACTTATTTTGCGGCGGTGCATCACGTCACAAACCTTTATTGTTTACAATTGCAAAGTGACGTTGCGCGGCTGATTCCATCCCTGTAGAAGATTGGAGTACTCCAGGGTATGGTCTAAGAGTAGTCGTAAATGCCCCAGTACTACTCGCCATTAATTTCCCCCACAATGCATTCAACTGACGATTTTAACATTGTGCTGTCATTGAAAAATCTCTACTCGCGTTTGAAGTAGTGTAGAAGTAGAGATTATGGGGCCAATCAAGTACATTTGATATGCTACGTTACTAGCAGAGGCAACGGCTCGGGCTGAAGTAGCGCATGGGTAGAGCATTTGCCGCACGCCCCGGATGACCGGGGTTCGATTCTCGCCAAAGTTTTTTTTTTGGATTAGTTATTCAAAATTAAATATTAAGAAGAATAAAATGCAAATAAAAAATTAAAAAAAGGGTTCTAAATTCAAAGAAATATTTGAACAAGCTCTGAGACGTCAATGCACCAATGGCGAGTCAGACAAGCCATGTGTATTTCATTTTCAATTTTTTGTATTTTTGAATTTGAGCATTCTTCCAAATTATTTTCGCCTACGACAGGGATCGAACTCGCGCCCTTCAGATTTCTAAGCCAACTCTCTTCCACCACACTATCGAGTTATCTGACTTAAAGTTTGCTACGCTGTTACATTAACGTTGAAGCAAAATTGAACTGTACGCGTCTCGTTTACCGTGCCACTAGTTAGTCTCTACTCTCGGTATCTATACTCGTGCACTGGTTCCTTTTCCTATACTCAAGGACTACTCGCTAGAGCTCCAATTTACCCCAATCTTCTGCAGGGATCATAAAGAAAACTTCCATTTGAAATGTGGAAAAAACTTCATTATTTAAAACGAATTTCAGTCGTTCTTTATAACCGTTTAATATGTTTTAAACGTTTTAAATATATAAACCAAAAGATGAAATTGAATTGCGCAGATATGTAAACTAAAAAATTATATTTAAATTCATTTAAAAAAAAACAAACTTTAATTAAGTGCAAATTTAGTTACGCAAGTTTTATGAAGAGTCCCTCTTTCTTTCCAATTCATCACTTTTCGATTTACTGCGATTGTTCTGCGTATTTATGTTGTTAATTAAAAATAGACGCGATCGGAATTAGCAAGTCTGCAATGAAATAATGGAAAATTTTTTTCAAATAGGTATTTATTAGTGTCCGACCGAAGGTTCGGCTTCGGTAATCGGCATGATCGGCCAATTCTTAATCTTCCGCTTCGGCTGGAAAAAGCCGAATATTTTAGCCGAATATTTTTACATTTTAAAGGAAGTAAAAAAGTCACGATAGATTTTCAATTGCTTCATTGAGACCTCTTACACTAGTGAATTATTGCCGTAAATTCTCACTTTGTGGGCGACTAAAGCGAAAGAATTTAGAGAAAATTTGAGCGGTTTTTTTTGTGCTTGTCAAATGAATAAAGACTGATTTTGTTTCCTTACTGTAAAATTTTTTGCATTCGGCTTCGGTCTTCGGCCGAAGTCTTCAACTCTGCCGATTGTTAGGCTTCGGCTTGGGCTTCGACTAAAAATCCACCTTCGTTCGGACACTAGTATTTATACTCCATGAAGGAGTAGGACCTTGTGCAAAGAGCTTTGATATAAGAAGAGATTGCAAAATTGAAAAAGCTTTTAAAGAGCTTTTTCTCTCAGGCGACCGTCTCGGGTAAGAATCGAAATGCTCTTTGTAGATACGTACGTTGATGTGTAAGTCGAGTTTCATACTAGGCGACAGTCGCCAGAGACACATTTTGTTTTGATGGCGAGGGACGGCCGGAGAAGAGAGAGAACAGCACCCCTCTCTGTTCCCCGGACCTCTCTCTTCATCGAAACAAAATGTGTCTCCGCCCTGCAGGAAATGACAGTAGTGAATCTATACTCTTTTTCTACTGTCCGCGTCAACAGTACTACTGACCAATTATGCCCTTCGCAATGCAAATCGCTATAGATAATTAACATTGCTTGTCATTGCAAAACCACCAATAGTGGAGACAAACAATAGACATGCTATTGACGAAGGAACCATTATGAAGGCATTTATATTAGTACGTCAATAGCAAGAGCCATTCGTGTGCCTATGGTGGCTCAATGCGTTGAGTGCTTGCCTTGAGCTCTGAAGATCGCGGGTTCAAATCTCGCGCGAGCCCTGGAAATTTAATTTTTTTTTTATTTATTTATTTTTTTTTTTAAGGTAAATATGTAATAGTTTTAAAACCAAAAAGCTTTCAGGAAAAATATTTATGGTAACAAATTAAAAATTTTTTTAAATCCAAGACATGATTTTTTGAAAGACTTTTATGCATATAATTTGCTTTTTCATCCCTTGGCGTAGGAATTGTTTTATTTTAAATTATTTCTAAATTAGTTTTCATAACAGAAATGCATTGACCTTAAGCCGGTAGGTAGGTAGGTTGAAGTGGCTGCCACTTAAGGCCGTTAATCGGCCCATTGTGATACCAAGGAGGTTTTCTTGTGTTTGTGTGAGTGTAGGTCTTCTTATGTAGTGTGCCCCTAACATGCGATTTTTTGAAAAAACAGTGCTAGGCTTGGAACATTACACTCCGTTTCGCCTGTGCCGGGAATCGAACCTCGGACCCTGGGATCAAGAGCATAGCACGCATCCCCTACGCTATCCCAGAGCCACACCTTAAGCCGGAAGAATAGATTAAATTATTTTTATACATCAAATATTTCCCGCTTTTTCACATTTTCATCCGCCTTCGCTGTGGTTTGGACCGGGAACCTTCAGCCTGCTGGGCGAGACCGCTTGCTCTATGCTATTGAGGCCTCTAAGATGTGTTCAGCAAATGTGTTAAATGAATGAAATCTACTGTAGAAACCTCGTTGATTGTTTCTATCGCATTCACTGCAGCAAAAACTCACAAAAATTAAATATATAGACTTCTTGTTGACATGGTCGACAGAGATGAACTATACCTATTGACTCATTGTAGACATTGGGTCATGTGCCGACAGGCTTCCTGCAGGGTATGTACGGCGATATAGGCTCGAACAAAAAACACACAAAAGGATCGAAGATCAATGTGAAAGAGTAGAACATTTGACTATATTGACTATTCTCAATAAGGGCGAACGAGATGTCGGATTTCGGTTTTTGTTTTCGTGCGTACAACTGGACAACAACAAAATAAAGCTTTTTCAATTTTGCAATCTCTTCTTATATCGAAGCTCTTTGCCTTGTGATAAAAAATTCTCTATATATTGAATTTAAAAGCAATGTCGCATAACAATTGTTATAAAAACGTTTAGTAAATATTTTGCCGAGTGAAGTTTTTCATTAATTTTTAGTGGGCTTAAGGTTGATGAAAGCACGATCATCCGTTACAGCCAGAACAACACAATCGAATACAACATTGTAAGCCAAAAAATTTTCAAATATTGACAAGTTTTCAAAAAGAAACTCACAATGAAAGCAAGTTGTAACTTTCCACAAATCCTAATAAAAGTAAGAGCAGAAATTGGACAACAGATTTTTCAAAAGGTTATGGAAAGAAACCTGGCGGACCTGAATTCTTATGACCATTACGTGGCTGCCTATACGCTATGGCATTAAGCTCTGATCATAACTCTCAGCAATTCTTTAATAAATTTAGAGAAATTGAACATCTGCGGAAATTCTTGTTAATCAATCCTCGCCAATTTGACATTTGCATCCGAAATACAACGCAATTTCTCCAGCGGAATTATCGTTCATACAATAAGCGAATCAAATTAAATTCAATTACAGTTTTCAAAACATTAAAATGAAGGTTCAAGAGAGTACATTGGCTTTGCTTGTGTTACATTGATAATGCGCCACTCGAATTAAATTAAAAAGTCTTGCTATCGTGAGCTTTAGTTGTCAGCAATACTATCTTTCGGTTTTATTTAATTTTTATTTTTTATCTTAGGGGCTATTTCCAGTTGTCAGAAATGAAACTGAAATGAAAAACTTCATATAAAAAAACACTTCAGCAAGGGGTATAGCACTATAAGCATAATTTTCGGCAAGTTTTCGCTCTCGATCCCCTATAGTCCGTGAATATCCTTGAAAAAGGGGGTTTTTTAGAGAAAATTTAAAAAAAATCATATCTAAGACAACTATAAAGATAGAATGTTCATTCAAAAACATATATGGGCATTTCCATTTTGACGTGACGTGACATTCGAACGAAAAACAAAATGTTTTTTAAATGAAGAATTGCAAATTTAAAAAAAGTTGTTTAATATTTGCATACTAATAAAGTAGCACTATGTTCAGTAAAAAAATTAGACCAATAGACCATAAGGATTTGAGTATTGAAGCAAAAATGTGTCCTAGCGTTACGTTACGAAAAACAGAAGTGGGTTTTTGACTTAGATTACAAGATTGCAAAACTCTGCTAATTTCGCAAAACTTTTCGTATTTAAACTTATAGCAATAAGATTGGAAAATATAAGAGTTCATTTTCCAAGTTTTAAAATTGTAAAATCGTTTGTCGTTCGTTTTTTTATTGGCCTTAATTACCTGGCGTTACGTTACCTGGCGTTACGTTACTAAAATTTCAAAAGGGTTTTAGTCATGAAAAAAGTCTCTTATTTTAACCTTTTTTCCTTTTAATTCATAAATTCTGGTATTATAAATAGAAGGGCCAATAATAAATTTTATCAAAAACAATATTTAATTGAGCTTGCGTAATTAGAAGATAATTATCAACTTATTCGTTAAAGAATTTTTGTTGTTGTTGTTTTGGTTGATTCTTCTAAATGGAATTATTAAGGACGATAACTTCCATTGATCAGGTTACTAAAATGGCCCAAATTTCATAGATAAAGCACTTTTAAAGGTAATTTAAGAAATACAAATACAACAAAATAAGCCTTTACCTATGTTTTACAGAAATGAGGGCTGACTATAACCACCAATCTTCTTAAATAGTGGAATTCAGATGTGTTACTATGATAGTACATACCCAAAAATTGTTTTAAGGAACTGGGGCATTTTCATTTCCGGTAGACCTTTCTGTGGAAATGCCCATATATAGAAAATTACTCAGAAAGTATTACAAAAATATTTTTCAGGTAACTTTGCTAAAACCAATACATACTCCCGTGGAAGGATATTTTTCCATTACAATTTTTTTGTTGTTAGAGGTATGCTACTATCTTAATTAAAATTCTCGAAAATAGAATTTTACACCAGGATTAAGTATGCTGGGTTTCAATACGCTCAGGCGCCTGCAAAATCCTTAAAAATGGCAAGTTAAAAAAAATGTTGTATACTTCTCGGTTATACCTGTGATTGGTATCCATCAATATGATTTTTCCGTATTGTCATATCATGTGAATTTGTGTAACGAACAACAAAGAAAAATAAAAATCCTACAGAAAAATCTAACCACAGTCCAAATATTCCATAATTCTACTGAAAAATCTAACCCAAATAAAAATTGCAAAACAACTAATCTATGAAATATATAAACAAAGCAATAAAACCCGAAAGTGAACAGAATCGATCTACCTGTCTACCTGGAACTGGAGAAAAATTCACCCCTGCATTTTGAAAAAATACCAGGATTATTTAATCTTCCTCACTGTCTGAATTTACTACAACTGTGACTTCAGTTTCATCAAAAATGTTTATTAAAAGGGTCTGGCCGGTTCAGGAAAGGCTTGGGCCACCCTGAAAGAATTTTTAAACTTTTGTTGGTTTTTCGATCGGTGCCATCTAAAAATACTGTAGGAACCACTTTTTAGGTTTCTATTTTGAATAGTCCTTGAGATATCCTTGTAAATCCTTTTTTAATAAGCCTTTTTTCAAAATTTTATATCTCAAAAACTAATTAAGATAAGAAGATGAAACAAACGTTGGCCGATTGCTTATATAACGGGAAATCAAAAATAATTTTTTTGAATTTTTACATGGTTGTCGACTACTGATAGAGAATCGAAAAAGTTCTATCTTCGACAAAAATGTTTAATCTTCCACATAATAGAAAATGAAAAATTTTAGTCGACAATAGAACTTTTTCGATTCTCTATCAGTAGTCGACAATCATAATAGGGATGATTATTTTATTTTTTTTTTTCCAATTTAAAATCACGAAATACTTATCTTAATAATGCTAGGGTACATGAGTTGTTTTTCTTTTTCTTTTTTTGTTTCTCTTAAACTGAAGTAAAAAAAAGTTTTATCGCAGTAAACATCCAAACAATATATCATGTGAGACATCTGTATACACAGCTACACAATCTAATCGAGGGCCGTCAGTAACAGCAGAAGCGATCCAAGCGACTTATTTGATAATCTTATTTCGAGTTTCTCAATAAGTGTGAGCTCGGCAAATGGGCGCGTGTTAATTCACGAAATTTTATTAATTGGAATTAATGAAGGAGTGTGAAAGGAATTTGTGATTTCAATTTGATGAGAGGTTATGCTGAGAAAATACGTATAAAAAAGTAAAAACTATAGTTTGATTGGTCTTTTAGAATGCCAAATAATGCTATAAAAAAAAAAACTTAAAATCCAATACCAGTTGATTATTTTCTTTAAAAAAATTCAAAATTATTTATTCCGAAATTTTTAAGCTATTCGAAGAATTCTTAAAATTCTTATTCATAACTGTTTAAGTATTCAAATTACGCATATGCAAATGAACCAAATAATATTTATGGTTGTTTTAATGCCATACCTGATCCAATCTATTTAAATTGAGTACGTTTTCTCATCTGGACTAGGTTGTTCCTGGCTTCAAAAATTAAATACAGTCGAGTATGGATAGTGTGAACCTATTTTTTTTTTTCAAGGCCTGTTCATATTACTGTGGTTGTTCACCCGATCGAAGGTCAGCTTTTGTATGTTTAATTTTCTTTATTTGGCTCAAATATGTACACAAATTCACAAGTAAGTGTAAAAAAATATAGTTTTGCTAAAATTTAAATTTAAAATGCAGATAAAATTCGATTTTAGTATGGAAATTTTGAATTTGATCTGAATTTTTAATTTAAGATTATTTTCTGAATAAGGGGGTAATTTTATTTTTTAAAAACTTCAATCGAGACGTGTTTTCCTTACGTTATCCTTAAGATTTTTGCACGGCCTTGTTGGAATATATTCCAGCGCAATCTATAGCATAAACCACAAAATCCCGAGGTGTTCACTCTATCTGGGGTTCACGCTATCTATTCTCGGCTGTATATTTTGTATAATAACATTAAAACTCCTCTAATTGAATTAAGTATCCTCGAACTTCGTTACTTCTATTTTAGTAAGCTTAAAGTCAAAGTCTTAAACAACCATAACCATGTGTCATTTTGTCTTATATCATTAAAGCTATTATATTTTTCATTTCAGACTGTTCATCACTGATTAACTTAATGAGCTATCATCGCATCTTCTTAACATTCCACGGCTCTTCATTCAACTTGAACAGTCTAAACAAAACAAAAAACAAACTCTCTTGCCGACTATAGCGTACAACGATATATAGAGGTAAAACGAAAATTAAGTTGAGAACTCGCAAGTCCAATGTTCACTTCGTCGCGAGACGAGCATTAGGAAAGATCTTCGAATCGGGTTCGAGTAAATTACGCTCTGGTTTTTTTTTACTTATGAGCAAACAAATAATTAACTAATATTGATCAAATAAAGGTGTGTGTGGAGCTTTTGTTTTCGGTTTGTTTTTTGTTTTGTTTCTTCATTTGAAAGTCGAAAAAAATGGAACAGTGGAACAACGTTGAATTGAATAATCTAAGAAAAAAATCATACACGTTGAATAATGAGTTCTCGCTCGTTTTGAAAAACAATAATGACGCCGGTGTAAACAATGGTGATACGGTAAATCCGGAGAGATATCGTAGTAATGATGATGAAACGAATGTAATACCTGAAAATGCAAATTCAAGTGAAGTTCTACAGCCAGGTTCAGATATAAAGCCAAAAGTCAATCCCGAAGATGTTGAATCGTTGCTGCGTCGACTCTATGGCATTACGGTTAGCGATATAAAGGAGCTGCTATCGTACGACGATCGAAATTACCTTGTTCTTGAAGACCCGTAAGTTAAAACTCAAACGCATTCGAACATCCATTAGCAAAATTCTAGATAGAAAATTACAATGGCATTCGTGACCCGTTCGTTATCACACACGAATTGAATTCGCGCATTCAATTTCAATTGTTACAGCTCAGTATATGTATGTATAACAAAAAAATAAAAAAATAATTCGCTTGTTGAATCGCATGAGTTGAGCGGAAAATTAACAATCAAACAAAAAAACTCTGATTTGTTGTTACTCCTTACTTCGCTAAAAATCTTGCTGAACATTGAAATTCTTGAGACTGACATTTCTCGATAAATTCTGTTTGCACAGTTAAACGTGTTTACACAGTCTGAAGTTACATATTTTTGAGTTTATTTTGAGCAAAGATTTTTTTCTCAATTAATTTTTATTTATATCCACTTAAAGCTTCCAAATTCTAGAAAATTTTTTGAGCTTAAAAATTCATTTTATCTCTTTTTTCGTCTCATTCTTATTCTTAATGTACATAAGATAAGACTGAATGTTAATTGTTTTTTGATTATTTCTTTTTTAACTCTTTGTATTTAAACTTCAGAAATGTCGTTGAGTAAGGGTGCTTCTCCACTTGGCGAGTAAAGCGCTTTTACTTCCTGACGATAGCAAGTTTTCTTGCTCAAAAACTTTCTATTCAAAACAAATTTGCTTGCTGAAAATGCTGCTTGATCAACCGCACTTGGCAAGCGAAAGCAAAATACTTTTTAAAAGCTTTTAACTTTCCAAGTGGGGAAGCACCTTAAGAATGAAACCGTAACATTTTTCTTCAAGATATCCAAGGCATATTTTTTATTTATTTTATTAAATATCTCTTGGATGTATCTTTTCTAGAAAGAATATTGCCTTTTGAATGAAAGGCATTAATTTTATTTGTAAGTATATTTATTTTTTTCGAGAGAAAGCGAAATATAATCTGAGAAAGCAATCTTTTAGGCTAAATAATAGTTCATTAACCATAACAAATGTTCAACAAATATCTTGTTTACACTTTCGAAATCAATTTTATACTGGATTAAGAAAACGTATTTTATGCTCGTTTAATTTTTATTGATAAATGCGCGTGAATAAATAATAATTATGAATTAAATGAGTGTTTTGACAAACACTCGTGACTTTTTACCTTGCATTAATTCGACAGGCAAATGTACAATTGTTCTATCCCTTGCAATAATTCGACAGGCAAATGTACAATTGTTCTATCCCTTGCAATATATACGTCGAATAAGTGGGGGTTTTTGTTATATTTTTGTCGAAAATACCGGTTGCCTCATTTTTCTGTATTGGTGTCTGAAGCAAATTTGTTAGTCGCTAAAATATCTACAAATTTCCCCAAAGACAGTAAAGCGATATTCATAACGATTCAGGACAAATTAGCATTTAAAATTTTCGAAGACTAAAGCGACGAACCTGCGAAATTCAAATTCAGATTCCTCCTAAACTAGAGCCAATCCAGATAAAAGGCCGATGGATTTGAGCTCAGTATACTTTTAAGAAAGTCACTCAGTTGGTCCCAGTTTTGTTACTATTTTCGACTTGCACAGTGTTATTAATTAAACTTTCACTAAAAACTTTCTAGAGTCGTCTACTAGAAAGTAAGAAAAAACAAGTAAGGGTGTTATAGTCAGGTGAACCTGACCATATAATGCGCGACACACATAATCCGATCGGATCCATTCTTGAACTTGTTCTTACTCATGTCTGCGCCCACACATATTCTGAATTTCGTCAAGATAGCTCAACTCCTTCGATAAGAAAATTTTATACTGACAGACGTATAAAAATATTTACCCTACATCTATTTCATGTGAAATTTTATGTTTATGATGTTCCGCTTGATTGGCGTTCTGCGATTAACAAAAACCTAAGCACTGCTATTTTGATAAGGTTACATATTTCTGGACTGATAAAAAATCGATTTTAAGCCAAAATCTTTTAATAATTGTTATAAACTTTATAAGTGACTTTTAAAGAAATTTTTAATTTTCTTGAAAAATTAAATTTCAGTCGTTGCTTTTACATATTTCAAATACTTCTACAATACTGGCAGCTTAAAGTAAACACAAAGTGGAGTTATTATGCTCCTTGTTTTAACTTTGAACAAAATTACATTTCTTGAAAATGGGCAAAAAAAAACAATAAAAAAACACCATCAATAACAAGGAGCTTAACCGCAAGATTAACAAAACAATATATATATATATATGTATGTGTATGTATGTATGTATACTTTTGTTGATGAAGGTTACGAATAAATGGTAGTTAAGATAAAGCCAGAAAATCTTACATAAGCGTTGGACGTTTCTGAAAGCCAAACATGCTTAGTTTTGGTTGTGCTGGACTCGGATTTGTTTTGGTCGAAACTGTACTTCGAGTTGACTTCGATTTTTGTGCTTTGCCCTTTGATTTCGATAAGCCCAGACGTGGAGTTTTTAATTGTTTTTTAGTTTCCAATTTAATAACTTTACATTTTTTAATAGCAGAATCATCCTGAAGGTCACTGGAGTCATCATCGGACAACTCGATGGTATTTGTTATGTTTGTTGTCTCCTTCACTGGACTGGTGTTATCGTTATTTTCGCTTGTGACTAGGGATTCAATTCCACTATCTGAACGAGTCAAAATCTGGTCATCATTCTTATTCGTTTTGAGGGGCTTGTTTGGTGATGGAGAATGATATAGTTTGGCTTGATTTTCCGTTTCTAGCTGTGAAAGTTTTTCAATCTGTTCTATTTCCTCGCCAACATCCGCTGTATTTGCAATCATTTGGTTTTGGTAAAGTTGAAACAATCGTTCTGATTCCTCTGCTAGTTTAATATTTTCAGCAAAGAAACGACTTCGAATCTCGACTTCCACATTTTCGAGCATATTAAGTTTTCGTGTATACGATCTAAGCCGTCTGGTCTCATGTTTAACTTTACTCGGGCTTAAGACTTTAAGCAGGGATGCATTCGAGCATACAGCTTCTGAAGAAGTTTCCATAGTCATTTTTTTTATTTTCACAAAAGGATTAAGATGTAATGATGGAGTTAGAGATGTTGAACGCTGTTCTATTGTTTCAACATCATCATCGGAGCCGCGTCTCTTTCTTTTTGACAATGACACTTCTTGCTTATAAATTGCCATAACATCAGCTTCGGCAGGTTTTGAACTTTCTGCTTTTAAATTATCGCTGATGTCTTGTTCAATATTTTTACTTATATAATCGACTTTCTTAAAATATAAAGCACATGGCATAGGCTTTGATTTTACGGCCAAACTTTCGTTTGGTTTTAGCATTTCGATTGTTGCAAGCCAAATGCTTTTATGCTTTGCACGTTTAATATCCTTTGTTGGTGGCTGCGGTGGACCGTGTTCAGGAAGCCATTCGTCTAATTGCTTTAATGAAAACGGATTTAGATTTCCGAGAGCCAAATGCAAGGCCTTATTATTGTCTTCTATAGGCGAACCAGCATTCGAGCAATACTTTTCATCAGTTTGGAAATCTTCCAGAGCATTTAACCGTTCCATTTTACGTTCGAATGGATTGAAGATATACATATGTTTAAATGTCGCTTCGGCTTTCAGAAAGTTCTCAATGTATTCGTCTTCAACTTGCTGTAAAATTGAATTTGAAATATACGTGAACTAAAAAATAATCAACTCATACCTGTATATGTTTCAGATTTAAATATTGTGGTATCTTTTTGAGAGCTACACTCAAATCTTCTTCTTCGTTGTTCATTATAAATTTACATGCTTTGACCAATCCGATTCCGGGCAATGAATCCAAGTAATCACATCCTGATAGTATACACATTTGTCTGAATTTGTCAAAACTATAACGTTCCTCATTAGAGCCCATCGCCAAATGTAGTTTTTCAGCCTCCACTAGAAGACCACAGCCATTCAAATCAAGCTTAAATATTATATTACGCGCTCCGAAAAGCGTCAAGTCCGAGTCTTCTGTTATAACATAATGTGCGATTCCCGCTTTATTCAACCAGGCCATTTGTGCGTCAGCTTCATAGGGAGCAACAATACAATCGACATTCCGCATGCGACATTGCTTTATCAATTTTAGAGCCATTTCGTGAGTTACATCCACGCCTCGCCGCATGAACGAACGGGCTTTTTCAACTTTACCCAATCGCAAAAGTTCCTTGGCCCTTTGCTTTGCTTCTTGACGGGCTTCCCGTCGCCTTTGTTCGGTCAATGCTTTCGCGGGCAAATGCTGTCCATCAAACACCATAATGGGCTTGATATTATAGGATAGCAACATCTGAACATATTTAAGGCAGTAGTTAATATATTGATTGCAATCTTCTCCGCGCACCAACTTTTCGGCACATGAATAGACTCCTTTGTGCAACCAGCAATAAGAGTCCACAGCAACGGTCTTTCCTTTTAAATCTTCCAAATCTATCCTTGAAGAGGCTTTTTCTAAAAATGGAATCAATCCAGTGATTCCCATTATAGCTTCAGTTTTATTTATTATCTGTTGAAAAGCAAATTTATTTGTTGTTGCAATGAAATAAAGGCATAAGACAAGGTTTAAACTCTGTTTATATGTACATATATATAGAATGACCTTTAAGTCGCTATTTCTTCTAAACTAGACGCGACTCCCAAAAACGGATTGCAGGGTCATTTTACATAGGATGGATAGGACAAAATTTATTTTGAAATTAAAATTTAAACTTACTTCTCCGGTTGGACGATTGATAAAAAGCACCTTTACGCGAAAACTAAACAACTAAACTGAAAAAGGCGGGAAATATATGAGTCTGCTTGTCAGCTGTTAGATGACAGTCGAGAAAAAGAGGGCTGCCATAATAATGAAACAGCTGATACTGTCATTTGGTAGATTTCATTTATCTACCATATAAACGGACTATTTTTTTCAAATATTAAATATTTTTTCCTGTACTACATAATTTTTTCCAGCAAATTTTTTCCTGTACTACATAATTTTTTCCAAGCTTTAAGAAATTTGAAAAAGTTCATTGAAATACCCTCTAATTAATTATTTTTTTAGAAACATAAAGAACCCCATTATTGTTAATCACTGTTCCCACGGCTATGTTTTGAAGATACTAAATTCTTTGGATTCGAAAAAAACGGATTTTATAGACGCTCAAAACCAGCTTATGCTTCACTCAGGTAAATAAATGCTTCATTATATTCGAAATTAGATTCACAATTTTGTTGTATTTTTTTTTTTTTTTACTATTTTACAGCTAAGCAAGGTATTCGCTGTCCAAAACCGATCACCAATGTCAATGGTAAATTCTTCTCAGTGGAACATATAAACGGATCTAATCACATTGTTCGGCTATTGGAATTCGTGCCCGGAAAGATATTCCATCAAGTGGACATTACTAACTACATATTGTTTCAGAGTGGTGAATATTTGGCCAAAATTGATCGAGCCTTGAAGGTGTTTAGGAAAAATTTCTTTATATATAACATATATATTTATATATATACGAATTTCTTGTAGAACTTTTCTCATGAAGCATACGAAACCCATAAGACACTTTGGATGTTACAATCGATACCACAACTAAAGAATTTCATCTACGTTCTTAAAGATCATGAACGAAAGGCTCTGGTCGAAGAAATTGTTGCGTCCTTCGAAGAAAATGTTTTAAGTAAAGTAGATAGCTTGGAAACTCAAATCGTGCACGGCGACTACAATGAGCACAATATTATTGTGGACAAAAGCAAAGACGACCCTGATTATAAGGTGACAGGTATAATCGATTTTGGTGATACTAATAAATCACCAATAATCTTCGAAGTCGGAATTGCTCTTGCTTACATGCTGTTGCAAGTGAAATGTTTGGAAAAAGGAGGAATATTTTTAGCTGGCTACACTTCTGTGCGTCCCATTAAAAATAATGAGAAGAAATTTCTTAAACATTGTGTAGCAGCTCGTCTTGCACAAAGCTTGGTAATGGGCCTTTATACTAACAGCTTGGACTCGTCGAACGAATATGTTTTGGTTACACAAGAACAAGGCTGGAAAATGATCGAGGAACTGTGGCGACAAAATTTCGAGCAAATCGATGAAATCTGGCAAACAACAGCCGACAAATATTTATCGCAAAGCGACAAGTGAAGTCGTTACTTTTGAGAAAGCTTTAATAACTTGAAACATTGTCAATTATTAAGTGAACTCGCTTTTAATTGTTCAAACGAGTATTATACCAGTGAGTTTGTGTCGTTTTAATAATAAAATATTTTGTTGGAAATGTTAATTTTTGGCTGAGTGTTGAATTGTTCGAAAAGATAAACTGCAAGGTACATGCATTTTAAACATTACTTTTTTAACCACTTTTACTTCACTCTACGACTAAACGAATTGATGATTCGATTAATTAATTTATTTTATCAATTATCTTTGCTCTATCTCTCTCGCCTTTTATAACAGAACTGTCTGCGCAAAGACTTAAGACGCGAACGTGAAAACACGTTTGAGTGGGCGTAGCGCACAAAGTAGGCGTGGCAGCGTTACGAAGTTGAACTTTTCCGACTTTGGGGCACAACATTAAGTTAAATTCCGAATGTCGGTCCCGTGGGTTCAAAATTGTGGATTTTGGAAAAACCCGTTTTCTGTTTGAGGGGGTTGGGGTGGTTCGATTTCAAAAATATTTTGGGAATCTCTTAGATCTAGAGATAGAAATGTCCATGCCAAATTTCAAAGCCCTAGGGCAACTCCTTCTATGATTTACCAAGAAATGTATGGAGTTCAAGCGCTTAACCTCCATACATTTCTTGGTAAATCATAGAAGGAGTTACCCTAGGGTCTTGAAATTTGGCATGGACGCTTCTATCTCTAGATCTAAGAGATTCCAAAAAATTTTTGAAATCGAACCACCCCAACCCCCTCAAACAGAAAACGGGTTTTTCCAAAATCCACAATTTTGAACCCACGGGACCCACATTCGGAATTTAGCTTTTTTGTGCCCCAGAGTTGGAAAAGTTCAAGTTCGTAACGCTGCCACGCCTACTTTTTGTGCTACGCCCTCTTAAAGTCCTTTATCAGATATTCGTGACGTAAGAGCAGACTTAAGACGCGAACGTGAAAAACCTTGTCAAAAGCTTGTGTATTCGCTATGCTAGTTGTTTGAGTCTTAGCTATGCATGTTATCTGAACTAGGTTCATACGTCACGAATTAGTGACACAGGTCTTTGAGTGGGCGTAGCACAAAAAGTAGGCGTGGCAGAGTTACGAAGTTGAACTTTTCCGACTTTGGGGCACAACATTAAGTTAAATTCCGAATGTCGGTCCCGTGGGTTCAAAATTGTGGATTTTGGAAAAACCCGTTTTCTGTTTGAGGGGGTTGGGGTGGTTCGATTTCAAAAATTTTTTGGGAATCTCTTAGATCTAGAGATAGAAACGTCCATGCCAAATTTCAAAGCCCTAGGGCAACTCCTTCTATGATTTACCAAGAAATGTATGGAGTTCAAGCGCTTAACCTCCATACATTTCTTGGTAAATCATAGAAGGAGTTACCCTAGGGTCTTGAAATTTGGCATGGACGCTTCTATCTCTAGATCTAAGAGATTCCAAAAAAATTTTTTGAAATCGAACCACCCCAACCCCCTCAAACAGAAAACGGGTTTTTTAAAATCCACAATTTTGAACCCACGGGACCCACATTCGGAATTTAGCTTACTTTTGTGCCCCAGAGTTGGAAAAGTTCAAGTTCGTAACGCTGCCACGCCTACTTTTTGTGCTACGCCCTCTTAAAGTCCTTTATCAGATATTCGTGACGTAAGAGCAGACTTAAGACGCGAACGTGAAAAACCTTGTCAAAAGCTTGTGTATTCGCTATGCTAGTTGTTTGAGTCTTAGCTATGCATGTTATCTGAACTAGGTTCATACGTCACGAATTAGTGACACAGGTCTTTGAGTGGGCGTAGCACAAAAAGTAGGCGTGGCAGAGTTACGAAGTTGAACTTTTCCGACTTTGGGGCACAACATTAAGTTAAATTCCGAATGTCGGTCCCGTGGGTTCAAAATTGTGGATTTTGGAAAAACCCGTTTTCTGTTTGAGGGGGTTGGGGTGGTTCGATTTCAAAAATTTTTTGGGAATCTCTTAGATCTAGAGATAGAAACGTCCATGCCAAATTTCAAAGCCCTAGGGCAACTCCTTCTATGATTTACCAAGAAATGTATGGAGTTCAAGCGCTTAACCTCCATACATTTCTTGGTAAATCATAGAAGGAGTTACCCTAGGGTCTTGAAATTTGGCATGGACGCTTCTATCTCTAGATCTAAGAGATTCCCAAAAAATTTTTGAAATCGAACCACCCCAACCCCCTCAAACAGAAAACGGGTTTTTCCAAAATCCACAATTTTGAACCCACGGGACCCACATTCGGAATTTAGCTTACTTTTGTGCCCCAGAGTTGGAAAAGTTCAAGTTCGTAACGCTGCCACGCCTACTTTTTGTGCTACGCCCTCTTAAAGTCCTTTATCAGATATTCGTGACGTAAGAGCAGACTTAAGACGCGAACGTGAAAAACCTTGTCAAAAGCTTGTGTATTCGCTATGCTAGTTGTTTGAGTCTTAGCTATGCATGTTATCTGAACTAGGTTCATACGTCACGAATTAGTGACACAGGTCTTTGAGTGGGCGTAGCACAAAAAGTAGGCGTGGCAGAGTTACGAAGTTGAACTTTTCCGACTTTGGGGCACAACATTAAGTTAAATTCCGAATGTCGGTCCCGTGGGTTCAAAATTGTGGATTTTGGAAAAACCCGTTTTCTGTTTGAGGGGGTTGGGGTGGTTCGATTTCAAAAATTTTTTGGGAATCTCTTAGATCTAGAGATAGAAACGTCCATGCCAAATTTCAAAGCCCTAGGGCAACTCCTTCTATGATTTACCAAGAAATGTATGGAGTTCAAGCGCTTAACCTCCATACATTTCTTGGTAAATCATAGAAGGAGTTACCCTAGGGTCTTGAAATTTGGCATGGACGCTTCTATCTCTAGATCTAAGAGATTCCCAAAAAATTTTTGAAATCGAACCACCCCAACCCCCTCAAACAGAAAACGGGTTTTTCCAAAATCCACAATTTTGAACCCACGGGACCCACATTCGGAATTTAGCTTACTTTTGTGCCCCAGAGTTGGAAAAGTTCAAGTTCGTAACGCTGCCACGCCTACTTTTTGTGCTACGCCCTCTTAAAGTCCTTTATCAGATATTCGTGACGTAAGAGCAGACTTAAGACGCGAACGTGAAAAACCTTGTCAAAAGCTTGTGTATTCGCTATGCTAGTTGTTTGAGTCTTAGCTATGCATGTTATCTGAACTAGGTTCATACGTCACGAATTAGTGACACAGGTCTTTGAGTGGGCGTAGCACAAAAAGTAGGCGTGGCAGAGTTACGAAGTTGAACTTTTCCGACTTTGGGGCACAACATTAAGTTAAATTCCGAATGTCGGTCCCGTGGGTTCAAAATTGTGGATTTTGGAAAAACCCGTTTTCTGTTTGAGGGGGTTGGGGTGGTTCGATTTCAAAAATTTTTTGGGAATCTCTTAGATCTAGAGATAGAAACGTCCATGCCAAATTTCAAAGCCCTAGGGCAACTCCTTCTATGATTTACCAAGAAATGTATGGAGTTCAAGCGCTTAACCTCCATACATTTCTTGGTAAATCATAGAAGGAGTTACCCTAGGGTCTTGAAATTTGGCATGGACGCTTCTATCTCTAGATCTAAGAGATTCCCAAAAAATTTTTGAAATCGAACCACCCCAACCCCCTCAAACAGAAAACGGGTTTTTCAAAATCCACAATTTTGAACCCACGGGACCCACATTCGGAATTTAGCTTACTTTTGTGCCCCAGAGTTGGAAAAGTTCAAGTTCGTAACGCTGCCACGCCTACTTTTTGTGCTACGCCCTCTTAAAGTCCTTTATCAGATATTCGTGACGTAAGAGCAGACTTAAGACGCGAACGTGAAAAACCTTGTCAAAAGCTTGTGTATTCGCTATGCTAGTTGTTTGAGTCTTAGCTATGCATGTTATCTGAACTAGGTTCATACGTCACGAATTAGTGACACAGGTCTTTGAGTGGGCGTAGCACAAAAAGTAGGCGTGGCAGAGTTACGAAGTTGAACTTTTCCGACTTTGGGGCACAACATTAAGTTAAATTCCGAATGTCGGTCCCGTGGGTTCAAAATTGTGGATTTTGGAAAAACCCGTTTTCTGTTTGAGGGGGTTGGGGTGGTTCGATTTCAAAAATTTTTTGGGAATCTCTTAGATCTAGAGATAGAAACGTCCATGCCAAATTTCAAAGCCCTAGGGCAACTCCTTCTATGATTTACCAAGAAATGTATGGAGTTCAAGCGCTTAACCTCCATACATTTCTTGGTAAATCATAGAAGGAGTTACCCTAGGGTCTTGAAATTTGGCATGGACGCTTCTATCTCTAGATCTAAGAGATTCCCAAAAAATTTTTGAAATCGAACCACCCCAACCCCCTCAAACAGAAAACGGGTTTTTCAAAATCCACAATTTTGAACCCACGGGACCCACATTCGGAATTTAGCTTACTTTTGTGCCCCAGAGTTGGAAAAGTTCAAGTTCGTAACGCTGCCACGCCTACTTTTTGTGCTACGCCCTCTTAAAGTCCTTTATCAGATATTCGTGACGTAAGAGCAGACTTAAGACGCGAACGTGAAAAACCTTGTCAAAAGCTTGTGTATTCGCTATGCTAGTTGTTTGAGTCTTAGCTATGCATGTTATCTGAACTAGGTTCATACGTCACGAATTAGTGACACAGGTCTTTGAGTGGGCGTAGCACAAAAAGTAGGCGTGGCAGAGTTACGAAGTTGAACTTTTCCGACTTTGGGGCACAACATTAAGTTAAATTCCGAATGTCGGTCCCGTGGGTTCAAAATTGTGGATTTTGGAAAAACCCGTTTTCTGTTTGAGGGGGTTGGGGTGGTTCGATTTCAAAAATTTTTTGGGAATCTCTTAGATCTAGAGATAGAAACGTCCATGCCAAATTTCAAAGCCCTAGGGCAACTCCTTCTATGATTTACCAAGAAATGTATGGAGTTCAAGCGCTTAACCTCCATACATTTCTTGGTAAATCATAGAAGGAGTTACCCTAGGGTCTTGAAATTTGGCATGGACGCTTCTATCTCTAGATCTAAGAGATTTCCAAAAAAATTTTTGAAATCGAACCACCCCAACCCCCTCAAACAGAAAACGGGTTTTTCTAAAATCCACAATTTTGAACCCACGGGACCCACATTCGGAATTTAGCTTACTTTTGTGCCCCAGAGTTGGAAAAGTTCAAGTTCGTAACGCTGCCACGCCTACTTTTTGTGCTACGCCCTCTTAAAGTCCTTTATCAGATATTCGTGACGTAAGAGCAGACTTAAGACGCGAACGTGAAAAACCTTGTCAAAAGCTTGTGTATTCGCTATGCTAGTTGTTTGAGTCTTAGCTATGCATGTTATCTGAACTAGGTTCATACGTCACGAATTAGTGACACAGGTCTTTGAGTGGGCGTAGCACAAAAAGTAGGCGTGGCAGAGTTACGAAGTTGAACTTTTCCGACTTTGGGGCACAACATTAAGTTAAATTCCGAATGTCGGTCCCGTGGGTTCAAAATTGTGGATTTTGGAAAAACCCGTTTTCTGTTTGAGGGGGTTGGGGTGGTTCGATTTCAAAAATTTTTGGGAATCTCTTAGATCTAGAGATAGAAACGTCCATGCCAAATTTCAAAGCCCTAGGGCAACTCCTTCTATGATTTACCAAGAAATGTATGGAGTTCAAGCGCTTAACCTCCATACATTTCTTGGTAAATCATAGAAGGAGTTACCCTAGGGTCTTGAAATTTGGCATGGACGCTTCTATCTCTAGATCTAAGAGATTCCCAAAAAATTTTTGAAATCGAACCACCCCAACCCCCTCAAACAGAAAACGGGTTTTTCTAAAATCCACAATTTTGAACCCACGGGACCCACATTCGGAATTTAGCTTACTTTTGTGCCCCAGAGTTGGAAAAGTTCAAGTTCGTAACGCTGCCACGCCTACTTTTTGTGCTACGCCCTCTTAAAGTCCTTTATCAGATATTCGTGACGTAAGAGCAGACTTAAGACGCGAACGTGAAAAACCTTGTCAAAAGCTTGTGTATTCGCTATGCTAGTTGTTTGAGTCTTAGCTATGCATGTTATCTGAACTAGGTTCATACGTCACGAATTAGTGACACAGGTCTTTGAGTGGGCGTAGGGGGGGGCACAAAAAGTAAATTCCGAATGTCGGTCCCGTGGGTTCAAAATTGTGGATTTTGAAAAACCCGTTTTCTGTTTGAGGGGTTGGGGTGGTTCGATTTCAAAAATTTTTTGGGAATCTCTTAGATCTAGAGATAGAAAGTCCATGCCAAATTTCAAAGCCCTAGGGCAACTCCTTCTATGATTTACCAAGAAATGTATGGAGTTCAAGCGCTTAACCTCCATACATTCTTGGTAAATCATAGAAGGAGTTACCCTAGGGTCTTGAAATTTGGCATGGACGCTTCTATCTCTAGATCTAAGAGATTCCAAAAAATTTTTGAAATCGAACCACCCCACCCCCTCAAACAGAAAACGGGTTTTTCAAAATCCACAATTTGAACCCACGGGACCCACATTCGGAATTTAGCTTACTTTTGTGCCCCAGAGTTGGAAAAGTTCAAGTTCGTAACGCTGCCACGCCTACTTTTTGTGCTACGCCCTCTTAAAGTCCTTTATCAGATATTCGTGACGTAAGAGCAGACTTAAGACGCGAACGTGAAAAACCTTGTCAAAAGCTTGTGTATTCGCTATGCTAGTTGTTTGAGTCTTAGCTATGCATGTTATCTGAACTAGGTTCATACGTCACGAATTAGTGACACAGGTCTTTGAGTGGGCGTAGCACAAAAAGTAGGCGTGGCAGAGTTACGAAGTTGAACTTTTCCGACTTTGGTGCTACGCCCTCTTAAAGTCCTTTATCAGATATTCGTGACGTAAGAGCAGACTTAAGACGCGAACGTGAAAAACCTTGTCAAAAGCTTGTGTATTCGCTATGCTAGTTGTTTGAGTCTTAGCTATGCATGTTATCTGAACTAGGTTATACGTCACGAATTAGTGACAAGGTCTTTGAGTGGGCGTAGCACAAAAAGTAGGCGTGGCAGAGTTACGAAGTTGAACTTTTCCGACTTTGGGGCACAACATTAAGTTAAATTCCGAATGTCGGTCCCGTGGGTTCAAAATTGTGGATTTTGGAAAAACCCGTTTTCTGTTTGAGGGGGTTGGGGTGGTTCGATTTCAAAAATTTTTTGGGAATCTCTTAGATCTAGAGATAGAAACGTCCATGCCAAATTTCAAAGCCCTAGGGCAACTCCTTCTATGATTTACCAAGAAATGTATGGAGTTCAAGCGCTTAACCTCCATACATTTCTTGGTAAATCATAGAAGGAGTTACCCTAGGGTCTTGAAATTTGGCATGGACGCTTCTATCTCTAGATCTAAGAGATTCCCAAAAAATTTTTGAAATCGAACCACCCCAACCCCCTCAAACAGAAAACGGGTTTTTCCAAAATCCACAATTTTGAACCCACGGGACCCACATTCGGAATTTAGCTTACTTTTGTGCCCCAGAGTTGGAAAAGTTCAAGTTCGTAACGCTGCCACGCCTACTTTTTGTGCTACGCCCTCTTAAAGTCCTTTATCAGATATTCGTGACGTAAGAGCAGACTTAAGACGCGAACGTGAAAAACCTTGTCAAAAGCTTGTGTATTCGCTATGCTAGTTGTTTGAGTCTTAGCTATGCATGTTATCTGAACTAGGTTCATACGTCACGAATTAGTGACACAGGTCTTTGAGTGGGCGTAGCACAAAAAGTAGGCGTGGCAGAGTTACGAAGTTGAACTTTTCCGACTTTGGGGCACAACATTAAGTTAAATTCCGAATGTCGGTCCCGTGGGTTCAAAATTGTGGATTTTGGAAAAACCCGTTTTCTGTTTGAGGGGGTTGGGGTGGTTCGATTTCAAAAATTTTTTGGGAATCTCTTAGATCTAGAGATAGAAATGTCCATGCCAAATTTCAAAGCCCTAGGGCAACTCCTTCTATGATTTACCAAGAAATGTATGGAGTTCAAGCGCTTAACCTCCATACATTTCTTGGTAAATCATAGAAGGAGTTACCCTAGGGTCTTGAAATTTGGCATGGACGCTTCTATCTCTAGATCTAAGAGATTCCAAAAAATTTTTGAAATCGAACCACCCCAACCCCCTCAAACAGAAAACGGGTTTTTCCAAAATCCACAATTTTGAACCCACGGGACCCACATTCGGAATTTAGCTTACTTTTGTGCCCCAGAGTTGGAAAAGTTCAAGTTCGTAACGCTGCCACGCCTACTTTTTGTGCTACGCCCTCTTAAAGTCCTTTATCAGATATTCGTGACGTAAGAGCAGACTTAAGACGCGAACGTGAAAAACCTTGTCAAAAGCTTGTGTATTCGCTATGCTAGTTGTTTGAGTCTTAGCTATGCATGTTATCTGAACTAGGTTCATACGTCACGAATTAGTGACACAGGTCTTTGAGTGGGCGTAGCACAAAAAGTAGGCGTGGCAGAGTTACGAAGTTGAACTTTTCCGACTTTGGGGCACAACATTAAGTTAAATTCCGAATGTCGGTCCCGTGGGTTCAAAATTGTGGATTTTGGAAAAACCCGTTTTCTGTTTGAGGGGGTTGGGGTGGTTCGATTTCAAAAATTTTTTGGGAATCTCTTAGATCTAGAGATAGAAACGTCCATGCCAAATTTCAAAGCCCTAGGGCAACTCCTTCTATGATTTACCAAGAAATGTATGGAGTTCAAGCGCTTGACCTCCATACATTTCTTGGTAAATCATAGAAGGAGTTACCCTAGGGTCTTGAAATTTGGCATGGACGCTTCTATCTCTAGATCTAAGAGATTCCCAAAAAATTTTTGAAATCGAACCACCCCAACCCCCTCAAACAGAAAAAGGGTTTTTCTAAAATCCACAATTTTGAACCCACGGGACCCACATTCGGAATTTAGCTTACTTTTGTGCCCCAGAGTTGGAAAAGTTCAAGTTCGTAACGCTGCCACGCCTACTTTTTGTGCTACGCCCTCTTAAAGTCCTTTATCAGATATTCGTGACGTAAGAGCAGACTTAAGACGCGAACGTGAAAAACCTTGTCAAAAGCTTGTGTATTCGCTATGCTAGTTGTTTGAGTCTTAGCTATGCATGTTATCTGAACTAGGTTCATACGTCACGAATTAGTGACACAGGTCTTTGAGTGGGCGTAGCCAAAAAGTAGGCGTGGCAGAGTTACGAAGTTGAACTTTTCCGACTTTGGGGCACAACATTAAGTTAAATTCCGAATGTCGGTCCCGTGGGTTCAAAATTGTGGATTTTGGAAAAACCCCGTTTTCTGTTTGAGGGGGTTGGGGTGGTTCGATTTCAAAAATTTTTTGGGAATCTCTTAGATCTAGAGATAGAAACGTCCATGCCAAATTTCAAAGCCCTAGGGCAACTCCTTCTATGATTTACCAAGAAATGTATGGAGTTCAAGCGCTTGAACCTCCATACATTTCTTGGTAAATCATAGAAGGAGTTACCCTAGGGTCTTGAAATTTGGCATGGACGCTTCTATCTCTAGATCTAAGAGATTCCCAAAAATTTTTGGGGGTTTTTCAAAATCCACAATTTTGAACCCACGGGACCCACATTCGGAATTTAGCTTACTTTTGTGCCCCAGAGTTGGAAAAGTTCAAGTTCGTAACGCTGCCACGCCTACTTTTTGTGCTACGCCCTCTTAAAGTCCTTTATCAGATATTCGTGACGTAAGAGCAGACTTAAGACGCGAACGTGAAAAACCTTGTCAAAAGCTTGTGTATTCGCTATGCTAGTTGTTTGAGTCTTAGCTATGCATGTTATCTGAACTAGGTTCATACGTCACGAATTAGTGACACAGGTCTTTGAGTGGGCGTAGCCACAAAGTAGGCGTGGCAGAGTTACGAAGTTGAACTTTTCCGACTTTGGGCACACATTAAGTTAAATTCCGAATGTCGGTCCCGTGGGTTCAAAATTGTGGATTTTGGAAAAACCCGTTTTCTGTTTGAGGGGGTTGGGGTGGTTCGATTTCAAAAATTTTTTGGGAATCTCTTAGATCTAGAGATAGAAACGTCCATGCCAAATTTCAAAGCCCTAGGGCAACTCCTTCTATGATTTACCAAGAAATGTATGGAGTTCAAGCGCTTGACTCCATACATTTCTTGGTAAATCATAGAAGGAGTTACCCTAGGGTCTTGAAATTTGGCATGGACGCTTCTATCTCTAGATCTAAGAGATTCCCAAAAAATTTTTGAAATCGAACCACCCCAACCCCCTCAAACAGAAAACGGGTTTTTCTAAAATCCACAATTTTGAACCCACGGGACCCACATTCGGAATTTAGCTTACTTTTGTGCCCCAGAGTTGGAAAAGTTCAAGTTCGTAACGCTGCCACGCCTACTTTTTGTGCTACGCCCTCTTAAAGTCCTTTATCAGATATTCGTGACGTAAGAGCAGACTTAAGACGCGAACGTGAAAAACCTTGTCAAAAGCTTGTGTATTCGCTATGCTAGTTGTTTGAGTCTTAGCTATGCATGTTATCTGAACTAGGTTCATACGTCACGAATTAGTGACACAGGTCTTTGAGTGGGCGTAGCGCACAAAGTAGGCGTGGCAGAGTTACGAAGTTGAACTTTTCCGACTTTGGGGCACAACATTAAGTTAAATTCCGAATGTCGGTCCCGTGGGTTCAAAATTGTGGATTTTGGAAAAACCCGTTTTCTGTTTGAGGGGGTTGGGGTGGTTCGATTTCAAAAATTTTTTGGGAATCTCTTAGATCTAGAGATAGAAACGTCCATGCCAAATTTCAAAGCCCTAGGGCAACTCCTTCTATGATTTACCAAGAAATGTATGGAGTTCAAGCGCTTAACTCCATACATTTCTTGGTAAATCATAGAAGGAGTTACCCTAGGGTCTTGAAATTTGGCATGGACGCTTCTATCTCTAGATCTAAGAGATTCCCAAAAAATTTTTGAAATCGAACCACCCCAACCCCCTCAAACAGAAAACGGGTTTTTCTAAAATCCACAATTTTGAACCCACGGGACCCACATTCGGAATTTAGCGTACTTTTGTGCCCCAGAGTTGGAAAAGTTCAAGTTCGTAACGCTGCCACGCCTACTTTTTGTGCTACGCCCACTCAAAGTCCTCTATCAAAAATTCGTGACGTAAGAACGGAGTCTCAAGTCTTTGCTCTACAACTGAAACTATTAAATTTTGCAATGCAAATGTCTTTAAAGTTTGAGTTTTTATTTATGTTTTACAACTAATTTTTCTAAGCATAAAAAAATACATTCGTGCTAAAAAATTGATGACTACTTGTTTTTTAAACTCAATTTATATCTATATATATAAGTATATATACAGGCAAATTACAGGATAATAAAGAGCCCTGCTTTCTTGTGTTATCACATATTCCTTGTGTTCACACAAAAAGAATTAATAGAAATTTCAAAACCGGTCCTACCCAATTGCTTTATACCCTGATTTTTACAACATTTTTTTAATGTTTTCTTCATTTAGAGCATACAATACATTTAGAGTATTATTCTTTTGCGATATGGCACCAAATTTTGTCGTAAGTCTTCCTCAAAACTGGTTAAAATAGATGTTCATAGATTAATCAACTTCGTTATGTAAAAATTTTTATACTAGTCTTAAGAATAATGTAGTTTTTGGAAGTTTTATTTCTGAATTAGTTTTTGTTTGGCTTTTGGTTTTAATGTGATATTGTATGCCACTCAAATAGACAATCGGTAAGATAATTATCTTTGTCTTTTTATTGTACAAATTTTAAGTTTAAAGCGATATTCTTTACGGATATTAATTGTTTTTTTTTTTACAAATTCTTTGTTGGATTATTATACATTTTTGTTCCGACATTCTTGTTTGCTCCTGAGTTTGAATTTTTATAATTTTTATGAAGATAAATCAACATTTGCATTTTTGTAACAATATCTTTGAAAGAATTAAGATTGTTGTAAAATGCAGGGCATTTGGGTGTTAAATTATTTAAGAGGCACCTTAATGTAACATATACGACTAATTCGGTGAGAAGAAACCATTTCTGGATAAGTAACTTAACATAATAAGCTCCTCGCTTTTTATAAAACATATAACAAAAACTAAATTATAAATTCCTTTGGTAGAAAAGGCTTCTAATGTCAACAAAATATTTACTTTTTTTCCTCAACGGTATTATTGACCGATTCTTCCACGGGCGTTTCTGTTTCCACAGCATTTGCAGTTTTCGATGCCGGTGTCGTTATTGCAGTACCAGATGAAGATGAACTCTGTGGTGTTACTTTCGCAGCTGTCGATGTTCGTTGTCGGTTCGATGTACCACCACCAGAAGAAGAACATTGTTGTCGTTTACGTTTTTTCAAAAAAACGAAGGAGGATTTCAAGATTTGCGCTTGTGCGTTTGCCGAAGTACTGCTAGCAGTGCTATTCGCCATAATTTCAACTGAAGATGAATTTGTGATTGTTGTGTTGGTTAGTGTTGTTTCTGTAGATGTTGCTGTTGCTGTTGATGTTGTTGTTGTGATGTTTGTTGAAGTTGTAGTGGTTTTGGAGTTTGTGGCACTGGACTCCCCTTGAAGCCAAGGAAGAACGAATTCGCCAGTCGTGCTTAACTTTGGTATAATTTCACCAAAAGCCTGTACCGGCAATTCATTAACAAAGCAGATCGTCTGTAAATTTTCCGGCTGTGGATAGAAACTTTTCAACATTTGTGGTTCATTTGTTTGGACTTCGTTTTTGCAATGACGCCGCTTGAGTTTCTCAATTCGCCTTTGCTCGCGTATTTGTTGTACGTCCCATTTTTTGCGTCGCTTCTCATCGACTTCGAGTTTCGCGTGCCGCTTAACAAATGACTCCTCTGAAAGATCTTCTGTACCTTCTATGCAGTAAGAGGGGCTCAGTTCATGTTCGGTCCATTTCGGGATTTCCAGCATTGGTGCATCAGCATGAAGGGCTTCAGCTTCTGCTTGACTAAATTCATAATCGCAGACCGTTTCATCTTCAGTTTCCCATTCTCGTGTTGCGTATAATTGCTCTGTCGTAATATACACACAACGGCGTTTATGTTTATGCACATTTTGCTGTCCCTGAGACGAACGTTGACTTTGTTGACGACCAGACTGAGATTGTTGCGCGGCTTTGCGACCCTTCGTTTTTGCCGGTTCAGCTCTTTTGGGTTTTATCGATGTCGAGCTTTCTGGAACATCATTATTTTCCTGCTGTTGGATATATGCAAAAAATTATGAGTATAAAAAAAAAATAGTTTGTTTCAAATTCAATTCAATATAAACGAATATACCTGTTCAATATCTGCTGTGGATTCATCGCCACTACCTGACTCTTCTCCCTCTGAATGTATATTAGGAGCATGCCATAACATAAGTGGCATCTGTTTGCCACGACTAGGAGTCGGTGGTGTCACACAAACCTGCAAAGTAGGTGTTACCGATGCCGTTAATGTTACAGAAGAAGAGCTGTCTTGTTTTGTGGTCGATTCATTAATTTTCTCCTTGACAGTTTCAATTGTTCCGTCATCGCTGTCTGTTGTCAACATCTCTTCAATACCTTCTTCTAACTCTTGCTCCTGTTCTTCAAGATGTTGTTGATCTGTTACAGTATCTACGGAAATCGCGGTCGAATATGGCGGACAATGGGTTTCAATGACTTTGCCATCTGGCAAACTGACTCTTTGCAAGATGATTTTAGTAATAAGTTTGCCATTGCACTCGCCAATTATATTTGTTGGAGACAACGAGTTCTCCTTATTGCATTGTATCTTGGCCAACGGTGGAGGCGACAATAATGCTCTTTCCCCCAAAGAAGGTTCGAAACACGTAGTCGGAGTACTATGCATGTATTTTGTTGATTGATTTTTTATTGGCTGTTGGCTTTGTTGTACTTGGAGCTGCTCCTTCAATTCCTTTAACTGCGTCTCAATTTGTGCATTTTTCGTTTGGGCTGTTTGCAATTCCTCCTTCAGACCGCAAACTTCTCTATCTTTGGCCAAAAGTTGATCGCTTTGTTCCTGAATAAGATCAAGGTGCAAAATCAACATTGCCTTCAATTGTTTGTTTTCCTTTAAGAGACCGATAATGTCGACCTGTTTATAAAAATGCATTGATAAAATATGTTTTCGATACGATTTCAATTTCATACGTTTGCACTTGTACCCCCTCCCGTTCGATCAGTGCCATTGCTTGGTCGCATGTAGTTTTTTCCTTCGCCCGGTTGGCAATAAACGTGGTCTAAATATTTATTTGGAGTTTTGTTGCACTTGTTTTCCATCATTGCAAACAGAGTGCGGTTTAACCACACTAAAATTTCACAACTTTTATTGTTTTCGTTTGTTTTCGCATTGGTGATGTAGAAGCTGGCGGGTACCCAGTACTGGCAGAGCATTCATAGACGGGACTTACACACTAAGGGGCTGTTTACACTATAGCCGCATTTGGCGGTATGAATTTGCATGGAATTTTTGTTGTATTGTGGACAGCATTTTTTGGAATTTTGAGAAAATGTGATAGAAATGCTATTGTTTTCCCGAAAAATATCGATTTCTTAAATCACATCTTTAAAAATATACTCATGACAATGAAAAATAGCTGCTTCATGGCGTCATGGTCGAGGAAAGAAACAAGAAATAATTAAAAACTGCTACTCTGCACTTTTGTGATTCGCCTTTGTTCGTCAGATCAGATAAATTCAAAAACGATAAATGCGAAATGCTTCAGTGCTGACACGCAATTTCAAAAAATCGCATTTTAGGGATGCAAATGCTACATGCGGTTGTAGTGTAAATAGCCCCTAAGACATTTCGATAATGGAAATTTTTTTGGACAGAGAGACGTGGGGAGGTTGTATGGGAGCGTTTTTCTCTTCCCCGTGCGTCCCTCGCCTTCAAACCAACTTTTTCGTCGCTGATTTGTTGCCTAATATGAACGGCAACTAATTTTCCCATATCTCGAACAGTTTTAAATTAAATATACATACCAATAGGTGGATTTTTTGATATATTAAGACTGACAGCGCTATCATTAGCTGTCGGTCAGTTTTTACGTTGTTAACATTGCGGTTTCATACAAACCTTAAGTCAATATATCTTATAAACTAGAGATTTAGAATCAGGAGCTAATTCTACATATATATACCGGGTTTGAACCAAATCGTAAAAACGCGTCCAAAGTAAGAGCTGTTATACACGAGCGTGTTTTAACGCGCGTTTTTTCACTCGCGTGTCGAGTTTGTAGGACGGCGGTATAGAGATGTAAGCGGAGTAGTTAAACATGCAAGAGCAGCGAATTCCATGCGTGTTTTTGACATTTGCTTTGCTCGCTTTCGCATGATTGAATTTTTAGCAAGGAAAGAAAGCAACTTTTGTGTTACGAAGGAGCAGAGGAAGACAATGGGCCGCTCAAACGTCACAAACACGCAAGCAAAAAGTCTAGCAAAATATCAACGTGTATAAGCAGTATGATTTACGTAGCAGTTTCAAAAGGAAATTTGCAATAACACTCTAGGCCAATATTACCAAACATATTAAAAAATTTTTAAATAAATAAATTCTATTAAATTCATTTCAATATGAAACTTTTTAAGTATAGCAATTCACGCTACATGTAGGTAGCAGTCAAATGCAAAATGATTGA
Organism: Chlorops oryzae; assembly: GCA_020466095.1. Taxonomy (NCBI): domain Eukaryota; kingdom Metazoa; phylum Arthropoda; class Insecta; order Diptera; family Chloropidae; genus Chlorops; species Chlorops oryzae. Next base: position 82,210,398 of record CM035807.1, read on the forward strand.
AATATTATTTAATGGACTGCACGGATTTTTCATCAGTCTAATATCGGTAATCGAATATAAATTATGCTAAGCATTTGCAAGAATTTTCATTCTGGAAAATTTGTAGAATGAATGTTAATATACCGCAAAATAGGGCTTAAATGACTCTAAAAACTTAACGAGCTCGAGTAGTAAATTTAGATTGTGAAAATGGAAAAATCGACTATTCAATTTAAATATGCTTGTAAATAATTGACCCAAATAATCTTAAGTTTCACCCAGTACCGATTACTCAGAACTTTGAACATCACTACAATTGGCGCGAAAATTTTGTCCAATCGAATAATGGATTCACTATTTGGAGATGGTGGTGTCAACGATTTATTCAATCAGGAAGAAAACAATTTGCCCAGTGATGACGAAGCTAATGAAAATGTTGAAAACCGCGAAGAAGATGGTGAAGGAGTTAAAGTGGAGCCGAAAAAGCGAGTTAATCGAGCTCGAGTGAAACTTACGATTGATACTCTTAACTGGCCAACGAGGAATACACACTATTCAGCAGTATTTCAAAGACATTAAATACAAGGGTAAAGGCTATGAACGCCAGGATTTGAATGAAATTTTAAGGCGACTTCAACATTGGGGCCATCGTTTGTATCCAAACTATAGATTCGATGATATACTCAAGAACATTGAAAGATTAGGAAAGAAGAAAATGTTACAAATTCATATGTCCCGTTATCGTTTGGGAATGCTAGAAAACCAGGAAAGCGATGAGAACCGTGGCGAAATAATAGACGATGAAGCGGATGCACCAGTAGAAGATGAACCTTTTGATGAATTTGATGCTTTATTAAATGAACAAATCTCAAGATTTGCCCCAAAAACACCAGCGTCAAGCAGCCGTCAAATGAATACGCCTTCGACATTAGTAACGCCTTCTTTCAGTCGAGACAATGTTATAATATCCACTCCATTCTCTGATATACATCATTTGGACACGAGTGATTTGGCACAGCCTTTGCCGCCTTCGCAACCTTCAACTCCTCAGCCAACATCGAAGGTATTAACAAGCGAACAGCTCGCGTTAATTGCAGAGAATCGACGAAAGGCCCAGGAGCGCCTTCGCGCAAAAAAATTGGAACAAGAGAAACAGCAGAACTTGATCGGCGGAACATGACAACATACATGCAACAAAAAAAAAAAAAAAAAAAAAAATTCTAATTTTCATTATTTTTAAGAAATATACTAGTTTAAGCAAAGTCAAATACATACCGGTAAAAAAGTTTTGTTCTTGCTTAGAGCATTTGAATGTATTTATAAAGGGCATCGATCTCTTGTATTGGCGGAATAGCATTAAAATTGCGTGGCACTTTGCAATATTCTTCATAGATGAGTTGGCTTTTGGCATCCACTACTGGCGGCTTAACACTCAAATGTGAATCGGTGCCGTAATCGCTTAAAGGTTCCAATGTTATGCTACGCATAAGTTTAGATAATTCACCATCACGTTGAACGCTTGAACTATAAGTTGGCATATTATTTACATTTGCGGTACTTAGCTTGCCCAACTGTACATATTTCTTGTAGATTGCCATGCTCTTTTTGGTAGGGCTGGTAATAGAACACCCGTATACTTCTTTCATGGGTGGCAATATTGATTCCAGCGTAAGAGTATCTTGCTCTTTGGTTTCTATATCGTTCATTGTCTTTTTCTTTTCTGCAAAGCTTGCACTAATATCTTCATCGCTTGAGCTATCATCGGCTTCGGATGAGCTTGAACTATTACTGTTCATTGAACTGCTCGAGCTTTCGCCTGTAAGAGAGGGATTCTTTCGAGTTTTTCGTTCTTGTATTTGACGCTGGAATGGACTGTAGTTGGTGCGAAATTTCGGCATATACCGCATAGCCAATTGACTAATTTCGAACGAAATATGTTCACTTAAGTCAGTCCATTTAAACGACTGGTGATAGTTCGAGTAGGCATCTATCATTTCGAGATCTTTCGTATGCACACGGAATAATTCCTTCACGACTTTATTCGAATCGGAGCAAGAGGCCGGTAAGCAATCACGAATTTTAGGACGTAACCAGTCTGTTATGAGACGTGTTTCGTCGCTTGATATGGGCTTATATGTATTATGCATATAATAATCCGTTTGGAGCTCCCATATAGGTTGATTTTCTAAAATCACATAAAAATGAAAGATATAAATCGAAGAATATAATAGAAAGAATAAATATTTAGTTTTCAAGAACCGGAATCACCTTTTGAATGGCTCTTGCTTGGTGTATAGTAACCGAGGAATAAGTTGATACTATGCTGCTTTTCCGTATCACTAAACGTATTGCTGTAATAACGACTCAAGGTTTGCATAATATCGTTGCCTTGCGAAGCCCATGCAGCTGTTTTTCGGTAAGTTTTTATCCGATGAACTAATTGAGAGCCACCGTATTGTAAGGCCAGCGTATCGCCATGCTCCTCGTATAAATTCTCTAGACAAGTTACACAATCAGAATCAAATTCCAATTTTGCTGATTTAACAAAGCCCAAACATTCCAATTGATGACCCAGAACGCATTTTCCAATCGCAAATTGTGCAGTGTTTGTACGATCTAAGCAATCCACACAGTTCGTACGTACAATCCCAGTTTGTAATCTTAATTCACTGCCACGCGCTTTTAGGAACAGATCAGTTTGTTGCACAACACTCTCAGCAATATCAGCCAATTGTTCCATTACGTTATCACCACCTCGACTCTTTCGTGCCATATCAAAGTGAATGTGCTTCATTCGGTTTTGTGGCGGAAGAAATTGATTTAAATAGCGAATGCTGCTCACAAGTTCTTTGGATATGATTGATTCGTGTTTACGTTTCTCACGTTTCTTGACAAGATTAAGCATTATTACTGGCGCACCGTAATGGAAGAGTAAACGCTCAAAATGACGTCCAGGTGTCTGGGCAAACGGATCGCAAAGGTCGAGTTGTATTGGTGGTTTGGGAACCATTTTACTGATGTCCTGGAGTTATAAGAAGTTTATAGAACTTCATAACAATGTAGTTATATTTTTAATCTAACCTGGGACCAATGCGACGGCACCGAACCACGCATTTGCGTAAATGCGCACATCCGTTGGCCATCAGTTACAATTTGTTCGGTTTCAACTTCATTCGCAACGTCACCTTGAAAATTTGCACCACGCTTGAGGAAACGCGTTCCAGCAAACCGAGTACTCCTTCGTGCTATCAGGCAAATATTGACATGTCGTCCAAATACACTGATACAAGATTGGCTAATATAGCCGTGTGTAACCTCGAGTAACCAATCTCGAAGCATGATTTTCTCCATTGGTTTCAATAAGAATGCATTCCAGACAAATCGCTTCCGGGAATTACTCCGGAAAGCATAGTCGACGCGTTCGTTTTTAGCCTGCACATTATTTGTCAACGAATCCCAATCTGGCAATGGAGTATCTTTCTCAATATCAGTCGGCCCAACGTATTTTGGAGCTGACTCATTATATTGCAGCGTTCTTGTTAAATCGTACGAGTATGAGAAATAGAAATTGCTACGTAAATCAATGTTTTGGAACATGCGCTTATAACGATCTTCGAATGGATGGGGAGTTCTCAATGAACTGGACTCGTTTACTCGCACGCAGACCGTATCTTTAATCGTGTAAATAAGATGCATTCCAATGTGGGCACAACATTTTCGTTTTGTAACCAATAGCAAATAGTACCCTTCGAGGAAGCGTACAAAGCCCAGCACACCGTAGGCCGATGTTACCTTTACCGAACTACCTAATGTGCTAATGAATCGACGAATTTCCAAGCAATTGAATTCATTTGGATTCTCGTCAATTACCAAATCATCGATTCTGGTGCGCTCGATCGTGAGCAAACGAAATCTGGTTTCACGATTATTGCTTCCGACAAGATAAAGTCGCTGCGTGGACACATGGCAATATAAGAGTAGTAATAGTAGTAATAGTAGAAAAATGGATTGCTTTTTGTGTTTTATACTTACCGATTTCGTTTCGTAGAGAACTACTTTTTGAATTCCGCTAATCAGAGGATTAAAAATTATGTTTGGATTGTTGTTGTTCATCGTAAAACGTCAATTAAATTTTAATTATTCATCAAATACGCCTTGAATCTCAGATCTCAGAATCTTTCTATCAATGTTTTTGTCTGATAAGAAACCGCTGATAGCGACAACGCATTTAAGGTATTTCGGTCTGCATGCGTGACGTCACAAAAGCTGTGTACGTGCTTTGCCTGGGTGTACAAAAAGACAAAAACGAAAAAATACAACAAAAACCATTAATGGGCTCACTCGTTCTCTATATTATAAAACAACGAAAGTCTTAAAATAATGAATTCGAATTCTAACGAAAATTGCACGCAAATTTGGTTGGGGTATTCTTGAAAGATTGATATTGCAAAAGGGCACCATGAAATAGCGCATGTCGAAAATATGCATTCGCATGAGCAATATCAGTTGAAACCCGAAAATGTGCATACGATCAAACCGAAATAATGCCTGCATGTTTAATTTCGGTTTTGGACCGAAAGTAAACATTTAATCGAAAAAACGAATTAAAGTATATGGGCATTTCCAGCTATAGCCGTCATAAGCAGTGCCGGCCAGGAAGCAAGCTAGAAGCAAAAAGAGCGTAAGCACTCGTATGTGCACAAAATTGCTCTCAAATGAGAAGTAAAGCTGAGAGCCAAAATTTCGTTCAGTTGAGTCAAAGAGTATAGAACAGGGGTCGGCATTGTGTTTATCTTCTAAGTTTCCAAATTATTTCAATTCGATGAAGAGGAAATGATGCAAATCTACCAAGTCTCACGCAAAACTACCAATCTACCAAAATTAAAATTTATTTCCCAGCCGGAAATTTCACTACTTCTGCAGTAATTCCGAAGTGGTGAAAATTCATGCTGCGAGTACTCGCATTACTAACCCTTACTTCTAATGAAGTTTGTTCGGACATGGCCGCTATTTTCAGTACTTCAAAATTCATGTGTTATTCATTTGGTAAAGGAGTGTATGACCTTGGTCCGCATGAAAACTTCATTTGGGAAAAGAGCACGTGCTGGTTGGCTTAAGAAGGATCCAACGTGCATGATTATTTCATTTGAAAATAGAGTATATAATCCTAATACAAATGAAAGTTTCGTTTGAAATAAGTTTACGCTACTGGGATCTGGGAGGTAAAGAAATATAAATATTTTTTTTTTTTTTAATATTAAAATGTTTTATTTCCATGTCTGTTAAAAGTACTTCATTGACTATGTTATAACATAACGCTAGCTCATAGTGTTGATCAACAATAACATAAAACATTACCGATTCCATCACAATTTTTTAGTTCTAAATGCACTTGGATGAAAAGCAGAAGTGAATGAAATTTTCTCAAAAAATGTGTAAATCATAGCAGAAAATTTGAAATATGCAAAACACTGTTTTTATGAAAATTGCATAAGATATTTATTGGAAAAAGGAGTAATCAACCCTTTTTCAAATGAAAATTTCGTTTGAAGAAGGATCTCTTGTAACGAGCTCTTGCTTCCATGAAATTTTCACTACAAAACCATTCGAAACAGCACCAATTGGTCTCTTTACATATCCATTCTTCCATACTTCTGCATCGATGATTTTGTCATGCATGCGATAAAGTCCGGCTGGGTTATAAATTTTTACCAAAATTGGTAGAATTCTACCAAAACGGCAACACTGGTCGGCACGCTAGGAACAATTTTTGCGACAGCTACTCACACGTATTGCTTACGCTCTTGTCTCAGTTTGACGGGATCAGCCGAGCATGCAATATCGAGAGCGGGTATGCGGAAATTTATAGCTTTTTCCGTCAGTTTTAGCTCTTTTATGCTACTTCTAGCTTTTATTATACCTTTTCCGAAGGAAAGGGTATATTAAGTTTGGCACGGTGTATGTAACATACCAAAGGAGTCGCGGTAGATATAGACATATATATATATTCTTGATCAGGGTGACAAGAGGAATCGATCTAGCCATGTCTGTCTGTCTGTCTGTCTGTCCTGTCTGTCTGTCTGTCGGTCACACTTTAGTTTTTCGTAATTTACTCCTAAGCCATGAAAGATATCATATTGAAATTTGGCATGGACTTCAACCAGGTAAATATCCGAAAAACTGCATACAAATTTTTTTCGTAGTCCCTTCTTGGGTCGTGGGAAGTGGTTCAGAAGTTTCAAAAATCACGATTTTTAACGTTTTTCCTGGATAACTTTTTTAATATACATCCCAGCTTATTGAAATTTGGTGTGTGTATAGCTACTATGTAGACTTAAGCTTTCGCTGAAAAAAAATTGCGACATCGCTATAACTATGGTCATCATCCTACACAATAGAAAAAAACACTCTTTCTCTTATTCTCATATCTGAATACAAAAATTATTTTTTTGCTTCTTCTGATTGTGTATTTTGCCGCCAAATAAAGTCGTCCATTATGGATAAATTTTGACCATGACCACATTTCGCGAAATTCGCAAAAATTGATTTTCACTATTTTTAATTGAGTATTTCGCAGCTAAACAAAATGTCCTCTAAGGGTTAAAATTTGATCAAGACCACCATCCGCGAAATTCGCGAAAATTTGATTTTCACTATTTTGAAGTGAGTATTTCGCAGCTGAACTAAATTTCCTCTAAGGGTTAAAATTTGATCAAGACCACCATCCGCGAAATTCGCGAAAATTTGATTTTCACTAGTTTGAATTGAGTATTTCGCAGTTAAACAAAATGTCCTCTAAGGGTTAAAATTTGATCAAGACCACCATCCGCGAAATTCGCAAAAATTTGATTTTCACTATTTTGAAGTGAGTATTTCGCAGCTAGACATATTGTCCTCTAACGGTTAAAATTTGACCATGACCACCATTCGCGAAATTTTTTTTGCTTAATAATAATCTCGAGTTTTAGAACCTAAATCGAAGTACAGATAAGGTATAAATAGATATCCAAGCTAGAACAACGAAAACGGCAGGAATTTTCGTTAAGGTAATGTTTTAACATATTTTAGGCTGAGGAAAAGGTATGTGTGCAATCGGCTTTGCCGATGTAAACTTCTTTACTTGTTTTTAGCTAGTTTCAGCATTTTTATACCTTTTCCGAAGGAAAGGGTATATTAAGTTTGGCTCGGAGTATGTAACATGCCAAAGGAGTCGCGATAGATATAGACATATATATATATTCTTGATCAGGGTGACAAGAGGAGTCGATCTAGCCATGTCTGTCTGTCTGTCTGTCTGTCTGTCTGTCTGTCTGTCTGTCTGTCTGTCTGTCTGTCTGTCTGTCTGTCGGTCACACTTTAGTTTTTCGTAATTTACTCCTAAGCCATGAAAGATATCATATTGAAATTTGGCATGGACTTGAACCAGGTAAATGTCCAAAAAACTGCATACAAATTTTTTTCGTAGTCCCTTCTTGGGTCGTGGGAAGTGGTTCAGAAGTTTCAAAAATCACGATTTTTAACGTTTTTCGTGGATTACTTTTTTACTATACATCCCAGCTTATTGAAATTTGGTGTGTGTATAGCTACTATGTGGACTTAAGCTTTCGCTAAAAAAAAATTGCGACATCGCTATAACTATGGTCATCATCCTACACATTAGAAAAAAAACACTCTTTCTCTTATTCTCATATCTGAATACAAAAATGATTTTTTTTTTGCTTCTTCTGGTTGTGTATTTTGCCGCCAAATAAAGTCGTCACTTATGGTTAAATTTTGACCATGACCACCATTCGCGAAATTTGCAAAAATTTGGTTTTCTCTATTTTGAATTGAGGATTTCGCAGCTAGACAAAATGTCCTCTAACGGTTAAATTGTGACCATGACCACCATTCGCGAAATTCGCAAAAATTTTATTTTCACTATTTTGAATTGAGTATTTCGCAGCTAGACAAAATGTCCTCTAACGGTTAAAATTTGACCATGACCACCATTCGCGAAATTCGCAAAAACTTTATTTTCACTATTTTGAATTGAGGTTTTCGCAGCTAGACAAAATGTCCTCTAACGGTTAAAATTTGACCATGACCACCATTCGCGAAATTCGCAAAAATTTTATTTTCACTATTTTGAATTGAGGTTTTCGCAGCTAGACAAAATGTCCTCTAACGGTTAAAATTTGACCATGACCACCATTCGCGAAATTCGCAAAAATTTTATTTTCACTATTTTGAATTGAGGTTTTCGCAGCTAGACAAAATGTCCTCTAACGGTTAAATTTTGACCATGACCACCATTCGCGAAATTCGCAAAAATTTTATTTTCACTATTTTGAATTGAGTATTTCGCAGCTAGACAAAATGTCCTCTAACGGTTAAAATTTGACCATGACCACCATTCGCGAAATTCGCAAAAATTTTATTTTCACTATTTTGAATTGAGGTTTTCGCAGCTAGACAAAATGTCCTCTAACGGTTAAAATTTGAGCATGACCACCATTCGCGAAATTCGCAAAAATTTTATTTTCACTATTTTGAATTGAGGTTTTCGCAGCTAGACAAAATGTCCTCTAACGGTTAAAATTTGACCATGACCACCATTCGCAAAATTCGCAAAAATTTTATTTTCACTATTTTGAATTGAGGTTTTCGCAGCTAGACAAAATGTCCTCTAACGGTTAAAATTTGGCCATGACCACCATTCGCGAAATTCGCGAAAATTTGATTTTCACTATTTTGAATTGAGGATTTCGCAGCTAGACAAAATATCCTCTAACGGTTAAAACTTGACCATGCTCACCATCCGCGAAAATTTTGTGCTTAATAATAATCTCGAGTTTTAGAAGCTAAATCGAAGTACAGATAAGGTATAAATAGATATCCAAGCTAGAACAACGAAAACGGCAGGAATTTTTGTTAAGGTAATGTTTTAACATATTTCAGGCTGAGGAAAAGCTATGTGTGCAATCGGCTTAGCCGATGTAAACTTCTTTACTTGTTTTTGTTTATTTTCGGCTATTTTTAGTAGCCGCTCTGCTCTCACTCACACAATTACATACCCATTTTGCCGACCCCTGGTATAGAACAACAAGAGATGTCATTTTATATATTTTGAAATTCACCCAGGCCAGCAGCGAGAGGAAGCTAACTCAAACCTTCTTCAAACACGCTTTTTTGTGTTCGATCCGGTCGAGCACACGAAAATCGCGTTTGACGCAACCTTTGGTTCGTTTTGGCTTTGTCAATAAACGGGACTTATAATTCGGTATGCATGCATATATATTTAGGAGGTTGTGTGTATGTCTAGCGTTTTCAAAGCAGTAAAGTCAAGAAAATTTCTATTTTCTGATTCTCGTTCGGTTTCGTATATGCGTGATGAGTGTAGCAAACGAGCCGAAGTGCTTTATACGATGTCGTGCTTCTCTTCGAGTAGCGCACATTTTTTTACATTTTTTATATGGGTAAAACGAGAAATTTGTTTTGGTCTATCCGAACTCTATGCGCCTTAAGCATGAAACGATATATCGGTCATGAGCTTTGTTCTTTAATGATAAAATTTTATGTTTTTATAATAAAATATTAAGTTTTTTTTCAAATTTTTAAAAAATTAAATTTCTTTCTAAAAACCGTTGTAAAAATTTTATTTAGTTCAAGGAATCTAATAAAAAAAATTTTCTTAAAACCACTTTTTAATTTTAAAAGGTTTAAAGAATGTTTGTTATCCGAACCTTCGCCAAAACATGGCCGGTTTGTTTTGAAAATCTTGTTAATTTAAGTTTTAATAAACCTTTATTTATTTTGAAATAAATTTTTAAAATAATTTTTTCTTTCAAACTTAGCGTATTATATTTCAATTTGTAATGTTAATATACAAAATTAAAATTTTAAAATTTTGTTAAAAGAATGATTAGGTGTTTGATTCAGGAACTTAAAAAATGCTGGTTTGTTTTTTGGAAGTCGGGTAAAATTTAAAACTTTAAAGTTTTTTTTTGCTTCCATGGATTCGGAATTTTAAAAAATACACTTCTCCAAGTTGGATGCAGTTTTTTGATCATGCCTATCTAAACCCCCCCCCCTTCAGCTCTTCAACCATTCTTCCCACAGAAGCTCTCACTATTTCTTCGGGGGGGGGTTTCCTTTTTTTTTTTAAATTTCCGGGCCCCCTTTTTTGATTTTCAGAATTTTTGAATAGAGACATGAATGATTCCTTCGATCGCTGTGACAGTAAAAATTTTAAACACCACCAATCCTAAAAAACACCCCATTACGAAAACAAATGGAAAAATTGAAAAAATTTTGGAGAGTATTGAAATCCAGCAGTCGGACCGGAAAGAGCTCCAATATAAACTGTTTGCTCCTGTTGGCCTACGACCTCTAGTTCAAAAACATATAAATAGCGTGACAATTCGTGAGCTCCATCAGTGCGTTGCCAGCAGTCGGACCGGAAAGAGCTCCGATATGAATGTGTTTGCTCATGTTCGCCTACGACCTCTAGTTCAAAAACATATAAATAGCGTGACAATTCGTAAGCTCCATCAGTGCGTTGCCAGCAGTCGGACCGGAAAGAGCTCCGATATGAACGTGTTTGCTCATGTTCGCCTACGGCCTCTAGTTCAAAAACATATAAATAGCGTGACAACTCGTGAGCTCCATCAGTGCGTAGCCGGCCGTCGGACCGGAAAGAGCTCTGCAATGAACGTGTTTGTTCATGTTCGCCTACGACCTCTAGTTCAAAAACATATAAATGGAGTACTATACGAAGGCTATGCGAAGGCTGAACGAAGGCTATCGAAGGCTATCGAAGGCTATCGAAGGCTACACGAAGGCTACACGAAGACTACACGAAGGCTACACGAAGACTACACGAAGGCTACACGCAGGCTATTCGAAGGCTATACGAAGGCTATACGAAGGCTATACGAAGGCTATACGATGGCTATACGAAGGCTATACGAATGCTATACGAAGGCTATACGAAGGCTATACGAAGGCTATACGAAGGCTATACGAAGGCTATACGAAGGCTATACGAAGGCTATACGAAGGCTATACGAAGGCTATACGAAGGCTATACGATGGCTATACGAAGGCTATACGAAGGCTATACGAAGACTAACGAAGGCTATTCGAAGGCTATACGAAGGCTATAGAAGGCTAACGAAGGCTATACGAAGGCTTTACGAAGGCTATAACGAAGGCTACACGAAGGCTACACGAAGGCTACACGAAGGCTACACGAAGGCTACACGAAGGCACACGAAGGCTACACGAAGGCTGCACGAAGGCTACAGAAGGCTACACGAAGGACACGAAGGCTACACGAAGGCTTAACGAAGGCTACACGAAGGCTACACGAAGGCTACACGAAGGCTATACGAAGGCTACACGAAGGCTATATGAAGGCTATACGAAGGCTATCCGAAGGCTATACGAAGGCTACACGAAGGCTACACGAAGGCTATACGAAGGCTATACGAAGGCTATACGAAGGCTATACGAAGGCTATACGAACTCTATACGAAGGCTATACGAAGGCTATACGAAGGCTATTTGAAGGCTATACGAAGGCTATACGAAGGCTAAACGAAGGCTAAACGAATGCTATACGAAGGCTATACGAAGAATATATGAAGGCTGTACGAAGGCTATACGAAGGCTATACAAAGGCTATACGAAGGCTACACGAAGGCTATACGAAGGCTATACGAAGGCTATACGAAGGCTATACGAAGGCTATACAAAAAGGCTATACGAAGGCTATACGAAGGCTATACGAAGGCTTTACCAAGGCTATACGAATCTATACGAAGGCTATACGAACGCTATATGAAGGCTTTACGAAGGCTATACGAAGGCTAACGAAGGCTATACGAAGGCTATACGAAGGCTATACGAAGGCTATACGAAGGCATACGAAGGCTATACGAAGGCTATACGAAGGCTATACGAAGGCTATACGAAGGCTATACGAAGGCTATACGAAGGCTATACGAAGGCTATACGAAGGCTATACGAAAGCTATACGAAGGCTATACGAAGGCTATACGAAGGCTATACGAAGGCTATACGAAGGCTATACGAAGGCTATACGAAGGCTATACGAAGGCTATACGAAGGCTATACGAAGGCCATACGAAGGCCAAACGAAGTCCAAACGAAGGCTATACGAAGGCTATACGAAGGCTATACGAAGACTATACGAAGGCTATACAAGGCTATACGAAGGCTAAACGAAGGCTATACGAAGGCTATACAAGGCTATACGAAGGCTATACGAAGGCTACACGAAGGCTATTCGAAGTTTATACGAAGGCTATACGAAGGCTATATGAAGGCTATACGAAGGCTATACGAAGGCTATACGAAGGCTATACGAAGGCTACACGAAGGCTACACGAAGGCTACACGAAGGCTACACGAAGGCTACACGAAGGCTACACGAAGGCTACACGAAGGCTACACGAAGGCTACACGAAGGCTGCACGAAGGCTACACGAAGGCACACGAAGGCTACACGAAGGCTATACGAATGCCATACGAAGGCTACACGAAGGCTACACGAAGGCTATACGAAGGCTATACGAAGGCTATGCGAAGGCTAACGAAAAGGCTACACGAAGGCTACTTAAGGCTACACGAAGGCTACACGAAGGCTATACGAATGCTATACGAATGCCATACGAAGGCTACACGAAGGCGATACGAAGGCTATACGAAGGCTATACGAAGGCTATACGAAGGCTATACGAAGGCTATACGAAGGCTATACGAAGGCTATACGAAGGCTATACGAAGGCTATACGAAGGCTATACGAAAGCTATACGAAGGCTATAAGAAGGCTATACGAAGGCTATACGAAGGCTATACGAAGGCTATACGAAGGCTATATGAAGGCTTTACGAAGGCTATACGAAGGCTATACGAAGGCTATACGAAAAAGGCTACACGAAGGCTACACGAAGGCTACACGAAGGCTCCACGAAGGCTCCACGAAGGCTCCACGATTGCTCCACGAAGGCTATACGAAGGCTATACGAAGGCTATACGGTGGCTATGCAAAGTCAAAAAGACATTCATGAAAATACTCTTGAAAAAAACTCATGAAAGTGCTCAATTTTGCAAAGAGTATAAATAGCGTGACAAAACGTGAGCTCTATCAGTGCGTTGCCGGCCGTCGGACGGTAAGACCTCCGCAATAAACGTGTTTGTTCATTTTCGCCTACGACCTCTGCTTCGAAAAAATAAATGGAGTGCTATACGAAGGCGATACGAAGGCTATGTGAAGGCTGAACGAAGGCTATCGAAGGCTACACGAAGGCACACGAAGGCTATACGAATGCCATACGAAGGCTACACGAAGGCTATACGAAGGCTGTACGAAGGCTATACGAAGGCTAAACGAAGGCTATACGAAGGCTATACGAAGGCTATACGAAGGCTATACGAAGGCTATACTAAGGCTATACTAAGGCTATACTAAGGCTTTACGAAGGCTTAACGAAGGCTATACGAAGGCTATACGAAGGCTATACGAAGGCTATCAAGGCTATACGAAGGTTATTCGAAGGCTATACGAAGGTATACGAAGGCTATGCGAAGGCTACACGAAGGCTAACGAAGGCTACACGAAGGCTACACGAAGGCTACACGAAGGCTACACGAAGGCTACACAAGGCTACACAAGGCTATACGAATGCTATACGAATGCAACGAAGGCACACGAAGGCATACGAAGGCTATACGAAGGCTATACGAAGGCTATACGAAGGCTATAACGAAGGCTATACGAAGCATACGAAGGCTATACGAAGGCTATACGAAGGCTATACGAAGGCTATACGAAGCTATCGAAAGCTATACGAAGGCTATAAGAAGGCTATACGAAGGCTATACGAAGGCTATACGAAGGCTATACGAAGGCTATAGAAGGCTTTACGAAGGCTAAACGAAGGCTATACGAAGGCTATACGAAAGCTAACGAAGGCTACACGAAGGCTACACGAAGGCTACACGAAGGCCCACGAAGGCCCACAAGGCTCCACGATTCTCCACGAAGGCTATACGAAGGCTATACGAAGGCTATACGGGGCTAGAAAGTAAAAAGACATTCAAAAATACCTTGAAAAAAACCGAAAGTGCTAATTTTGCAAAGAGTAAAAAGGGCAAAACGTGGCCATATCGTTGCCGCCTCGGACGGGTAAGAAGCAATAAAAGGTTTTTCATTTTGCCTAATCGCTTCGAAAACATATAAAAGGAGGCTATACGAAGGCGATACGTTGGCGATACGAGGCGATACGAAGGCGATACGCAGCGATACGAAGGCGATGCGAAGGCATCGAAGGCTATACGAAGGCTAACGAGGCTATAGAAGGCTATACGAAGGCTATACGAAGGCTAAACGAAGGCTAAACGAAGGATATACGAAGGCTACACAAGGTTTAAGAAGGCTATACGAAGTAACGAAGGGCTATACGAAGGCTATACGAAGGTTTACGAAGGCTTACAAGGCTATCGAAGGCATAGAAGGCTAAACGAAGGCAAAACGAAGGCTTAACGAAGGCTTAACGAAGGCAACGAAGGCTATACGAAGGCTATCGAAGGCTAACAAGGCTAACGAAGGCTATACGAAAGCTTTACGAAGGCTAAAACGAAGGCTACGAAGCTTCCCACGAAGGCTACACGAAGGCTACACGAAGGCTACACGAAGCTACACGAAGGCTAACGAAGCCAACGAAGGCTAACGAAGGCTATCGAAGGCTATAAGGCTACGAAGGCTACACGAAGGCTAACGAAGGCTAACCGAAGGCTACACGAAGGCTAACGAAGCCATACGAAGGCTACACGAAGGCTATACGAAGGCTTTACAAAGGCTTACGAAGGCTAAAACGGAGGCTATACGAAGCTATAGAAGGCTAACGAAGGCTACACAAGGCTATACGAAGGCTATACAAAGGCATAAGGCTATGCAAAGGCTATACGAAGGCTATAGAAGGCTTTAGAAGGCTTACGAAGCTATACGAAGGCTATACGAAGGCTATACGAAGGCTACAAGAAAGCTACACGAAGGCTACACGAAAGCTCCACGAAGGCTCCCGAAGGCTCCACGATGGCCCACGAAGGCTATACGAAGGCTAACGAAGGCTATGCAAAGTCAAAAAGACATTCATGAAAATACTCTTGAAAAAAACTCATGAAAATGCTCAATTTTGAAAAGAGTATAAATAGCGTGACAAAACGTGAGCTCTATCAGTGCGTTGCCGGCCGTCGGACGGGTAAGACCTCCGCAATAAACGTGTTTGTTCATTTTCGCCTACGACCTCTGCTTCGAAAACATATAAATGGAGTGCTATACGAAGGCGATACGTTGGCGATACGATGGCGATACGAAGGCGATACGCATGCGATACGAAGGCGATGCGAAGGCGATGCGAAGGCTATACGAAGGCTATACGCAGGCTATATGAAGGCTATACGAAGGCTATACGAAGGCTAAACGAAGGCTAAACGAAGGCTATACGAAGGCTACACGAAGGTTTTAAGAAGGCTATACGAAGGCTATACGAAGGCTATACGAAGGCTATACGAAGGTTGTACGAAGGCTGTACGAAGGCTATACGAAGGCTATATGAAGGCTAAACGAAGGCAAAACGAAGGCTTAACGAAGGCTTAACGAAGGCTATACGAAGGCTATACGAAGGCTATACGAAGGCTATACGAAGGCTATACGAAGGCTATACGAAAGCTTTACGAAGGCTAAACGAAGGCTAAAATGCTAGAAGGCTCCACGAAGGCTACACGAAGGCTACACGAAGGCTACACGAAGTCACAGCTACGAAGGCTACACGAATGCCATACGAAGGCTACACGAAGGCTATACGAAGGCTATCGAAGGTACGAAGGCTATGCGAAGGCTACACGAAGGCTAACGAAGGCTACACGAAGGCTACACGAAGGCTACACGAAGGCTACACGAAGGCTATACGAATGCCATACGAAGGCTACACGAAGGCTATACGAAGGCTTTACAAGGCGTACGAAGGCTATACGAGGCTATACGAGTACGACTATAGGAAGGCTAACGAAGGCTACTACGAAGGCTATACGAAGGCTATACGAAGGCTATACGATGGCTATGCAAAGGCTATACGAAGGCTATATGAAGGCTTTACGAAGGCTATACGAAGGCTATACGAAGGCTATACGAAGGCTATACGAAGGCTACACGAAGGCTATACGAAGGCTACACGAAAGGCTCCACGAAGGCTCCCGAAGGCTCCACGATGGCTCCACGAAGGCTATACGAAGGCTATACGAAGGCTATGCAAAGTCAAAAAGACATTCATGAAAATACTCTTGAAAAAAACTCATGAAAATGCTCAATTTTGAAAAGAGTATAAATAGCGTGACAAAACGTGAGCTCTATCAGTGCGTTGCCGGCCGTCGGACGGGTAAGACCTCCGCAATAAACGTGTTTGTTCATTTCGCTACGACTCTGCTTGAAACATATAAATGGAGTGCTATACGAAGGCGATACGAAGGCTATCGAAGGCTGAACGAAGGCTATGAGCAACGAAGGCTAACGAAGGCTAACGAAGGCTATACGAAGGCTATACGAAGGCTATACGAAGGCTATACGAAGGCTATACGAAGGCTATACGAAGGCTATACGAAGGCTATACGAAGGCTAACGAAGGTTATAAGAAGGCTAACGAAGGCTAAGAAGCTATACGAAGCAACGAAGGTGGTACGAAGGCTTACGAGGCTATAAAGGCTATAGAAGGCTAACGAAGGCAACGAGGCTAACGAAGGCTAACGAAGCTATACGAAGGTTCGAAGGTATAGAAGGCTATACGAAGGCTATCGAAGGCTACGAAGCTAGAGCTAACGAAGCTATGCCGAAGGCTCACGAACTCACGAGGCTAACGAAGGCTAACGAAGTCCTACACGAAGGCTACACAGCATACGAAGGCACACGAAGGCTATCGAAGGCTATAAGGAAGGCTATCGAAGCTAACGAAGGCTAACGAAGGCTAACGAAGGCTAACGAAGGCTACGAAGGCTACACGAAGGCTTAGAAGCCTACGAAGGCTAACGAAGCTATACGAAGCTTTACAAAAGGCGTACGAAGCTATACGAGGCTAACGAAGCTAAGAAGGCTAACGAGGCTAACGAAGGCTATACGAAGGCTAACAA